>JAPDVR010000009.1:1307500-1657500 GCA_026230005.1 Gila orcuttii | reverse complement strand
TATCCATAGTTTAGTCTCACTTAAGACAAGCCTCACTTCTTTCAAACCTATTTTATTTATTTTATCTCCTCTCAGAGGGTAAAAATACTGAAAAAAATCTGTTCAGCTGATTACAAGGTCTTGTAATAGTTTTTTTTTTTTTACGGATGTCAATCTTTTTGTGAGTTGTTTAATAGTTCCATTCATTCATGTGTTGTTTTTTAATATTAAATTTAATATAAATGTATTTTTACATACATTGTCATTTTATTTGTACTTAAAAAAATAATTTTATCTGAATTTGAGCAGAAAATATATTTATTTTATAACAGCATATATGCCTGTACACTATATTATCAGAGCATATATGTTCATACATCATTTTTTCAAGAAAACAAAAACCGCACAAGAGAAAAAAAAGCGCGGGTAAAAAATATAGCTATAGCATATTGCGCCGAGTGAGTCTTAGTAATGGCTGCAGGGCCGTGCACAGACCTTTTGAGGGGCATGTGCTGAAACTGAAAAAGGGCACCCCCCCTCCCTCCCTTTCTTTATATCAAGATTATTTAGTAAGCCTACATAAATAGTCACATCTTCCTGACAAATTCAATAACACAAAATATTATATATATATATATATATATATATATATATATATATATATATATATATATATATATATATATATATATATATTCTCTCTTTTTTAGCTATTCTGTTTGGTTTTATAAGCTAATTTGTATTATTTGGTTAACATGATTATGTATGACATTGAGAAGAGGGGAAGGTAGAGCAATGAGTCAAGTATTTTTGACAAACTATTTTTAAATATAATTTAAGTAATTATGTCCAACTCAATTCCAGATTATAAGAAACTATAGCCATAAACGGTATTGCTATAGTTTCTTATAATCTGGAATTGAGTTGGACATACTATACTTTACTATAGCATATCCAACATGTATCTGCCTACCTGGCAAAAATTTGATACTGTGGAGGACCAGGGATGTTGGTCTCTTGAAGGTCTCTTATTCACTACATTTTCCCTAAAATAAGCCAGCAATGAAAAAAAAATATATAAAATAGTGTGAAAAGTACAGCTGCAGTGAAAAGCATTTCTGAAAGATCATGTAACACTGAAAAGTACTGAACTGGGGTAATGATGCTGAAAAGCTTTGATCACAGACATAAATTACATTTTAAAATATATTCAAATAGAAAACAGTTATTTTAAATTGTAAAAATATTTCACAATATATTAGGCTACTGTTTTTGCTGTATTTTGGATCAAATAAATTAAGCCTTGCAATGAATTAAATCATGAATTACATTCTGCATGATAAAATATAAAGATTTCACAGTGATCTTCTGTAATGTTATTTATTAGTTACTACTACAACATTACTGTAGTAAAACCATGTTTTACTACATTTTATACACGTGAGTACGAGCGGAAAGTTGCCTATAGATTAAAAAATTAGCTAGATAGCGAATACGTGCATATTAACAGCCTTGAATGAACCATAATTTAATATTAATACCATAACATGATTAGCCTAAATGTTAATAAATTAAGTGTATCAGCAATCATGAATCAAAGAAGAATATTTATTAAGAAATAAATATATGTTACCTAGGTGACGAGGATCACTCGTCGCTTTGTGTAAGTTCCAGTACGAAACAGCGCGGGGCGCATCTGTTATGATTTTCTGATAGTAAAAACAAATTATATGTTGTTTAATTACTAATCAATATATCGTTTTAGACCAGCGAATGTGTGCAAATGTGCATTCTTTTTGTCCGTCATTAAAACGGCGCGGGCAACTGCCGTCATCACATTACATTTTCATCAACAGGTTACAAACTAGTTTGTTAACGTTAACTATATAGGCGGGGCGCTCATTTTTTTTCTGTTGTAAAATACATTTGGCCAAAATTGCAATTTATAAAAGATGAAATGCTACTGTATGCACGCATAGGGTATTTAAGTGTAGGCTATGTAACGTTATTGGTTATGACTATGGCAAATGCTAGCCTAAACCTCTCTCTCAGGCGACGTCCCACGTGTCTCAGTCAGTGAGTCAGACATCAAATAAATAAAACATGAGTCTTTATAGACATAGTGTTTAGTAGTACTTATTCAAACAACAAGATAATTATTTACCCTTCACAAAACTTCGTTCAGCTACTGTCTACAGTGCGGCTGCTGTGGAACTTCAGTTGATTCAGTGAATATAGAGGGGGCGGAGTTATCAGCTTACTGACAGCTTGAGGATCGAATAAGATTTACACAAGCTCGTTTTAAGAACTTTCATTGGCTAAATATTTGTAAAACAGACAGACAGGCGTAAAGGGTGACCAATAGCATTGATAAAAAAATAAATAAAAAAAACACCACCAAAAAAAGGGCACTTCGGAGTGTAAGGGCAAAAAGGGCATGTGCTCTGCACAGGTTGAGCCCTACCTGTGCACGTGCCTGAATGGCTGACACATCACACAGAACCTAATGGTTTAAGTCCCCACCGGGACTTTGCCCTCCCCCTCCCCCACACTTCTGCATCTCACACCTGCGGCACAGACCGATAGATACCCGAGAGGCAGAGATGCTACAGACACAGTGCGGAGACGGGATGTCCGAGGAAAAAGTAAGTTTTTGACTTTTTGTGCAAGGCTCTCGATATAATATGTGCTTCTATTTAACTTGGATATTGTTTGCACATAAATCGCAACGTAAAAGGCTCGTCATTTTATTTCTATAGCGCTTTTCACATTAAGCATAATCTCAAAGCAGCTTTTCAGAAAGTATAGATTAATGTACCAAAATGACAATAATGATAATAATAATACATCCATTAGTGTTTTAGATTCCTAAGAGTCTTAAACTCATGTTTTAAGGCCACAGTTAAGATTGCATAGGTGACTGCATTTTTAGCGGTAATCCGCTTTCAAACTTCGCCTAATTTAAAAAGTTGTTGTCTTTGTTATTTCTGAAAGACATATTTTGCGTCCCTGTTACTTCACCTAGATGTTTAGCTCACTTTTGGTAACATTAATTTAAGATTGCCAGGAGTTGCATCTTTAGCGGCCTAAAGTTACATGTGCAGCTATGTGCAGTCTGAGGCCAGGCCGGATTCATGGCGTTTTATCACATTAAAACACCAATAATGGGTTTCAACAAAACAAGAGGGAAGTTTAATAAATTCAGAACACATTTTTTCTACTTCTGTAATGCAGTTTTCAAGACCAGACAATAAATGGCATTTAGTTTCAGTCAAAATGTTATGAAATTGTATTGGCTTATGTTACAATGGCATTTACTTTAATATATTGCCAAATTGTACCATTGCAGTTCTCTTACGAGAGGTTCTCTCGTATTGCGTAAGCTAGCTTACGCTACGGGAAAGATTCATCTTTTCTGAGAAATTGAAGCCAAAAATTATCCTATAATTTTGTATCTATTCACAACGCAGTTCAGCTGCAGCAGAGCATGAGCAGGCTAGCTAGCAGCTCATTGGCTCGCTCACAGGGAACTGCTTAAGCCTATGAGGAGACACGAATGAACTCTCGGCCAATGAGAGTCTGACCTGCTCTCATTGCGTCAGAGCCCGCCGAAACGGGCGTGGCCAGAGAGTATAAATTCGCCTCTCAGGCTGTAAATTCTGATTTTTCATATCTTCAGCGAGGCAACACGCATCTGCTGATCCTGAGAGAAGCCGCCGTCGTGGAAAATGCACCTTCTAGCGAGCATCTGGGAGTCTGAGGAAGCCGGCCGTCTTCGCCACCTTCAGCCGTCCTGCAAGCTAGCGCCATCCGACGGATTCATATCCTTACCAAAAAAGCTTCTTGTATTGTGTGTGTATCTAAAAGAGCAGCGAGCGTCTTTATTAAGATGCCTCGCACACCTGCGGCTCATGCCGCGTCCCTCTCAGCGCCAGAGCCCGCCTTCTTCTGCGCTCTCTGCCTGGGACTGGGACACGCAGAGTTTTCTCTCGCCAACGGCGGATGTTTCCTCTGCGATTGGGCTTCTGTTGTTGACCCTGCGGGCTCGACTCGAAGCGTTACGCCGCCTCCCCCTCTCACCGCCTACGAGCGCTGAATGGGGGACGAGCCGCTTACAGCTGTGCCAACCGCGGCTAGCTTTCTTTACTTTACAAGAGAGCTAGCCCGGCCCCATGCATACACCGGCAAGTGGGTTTATAGTGCGTTAGTTCCGTCGAGGTCGAACTAGTCGCTGCTATCACACCCTCTTATCTGCTCGCGCTATTAAGCCTGTATCTTCCCCCTAGCTCAGTGGTGGAACACAAAGCTTTTCGCGCCAGAGACCCGTGTTCGATTCCGGCTCTCGCAGATAATTTTTTTTTTATGCAGCTCTGAGCTCTCGGCTAGCTTTCTTACGTTACAGAAAGCGGCCGCGCTCTCCCGCCTGCATATAACGCCGCTACATAAAGGGTTTATAGTGTATCAGTTCCGCTGAGAAACACAAAGCTTTTCGCGCCAGAGATCCGTGTTCGATTCCGGCTCTCGCAGATAATCTTTATGCAGCTCTGAGCTCGGGCCCAGCTCTCTTACGTGACAGAAAGCGGCCGCGCTCTCCCGCGCTCATGAGAAACGTTCTCATTTCCGAGCATAAAGCTGGACAAATGGGTTATAGTGTGTTAGTTCCGCTGAGGCCGAACCTGTTACTGCTATCACGCCCTCTTATCTGCTTGCGCTACTGTGCTTGTGTCATTACCCCTGTGGCTCAGTGGTGTATCACAAAGCTTTTCGCGCCAGAGACCCGCGTTCGATTCCGGCTCTCGCAGATAATTTTTATGCCGTCACAAGTCCAGCCTCTGCAGGCTAAAAATAGTCTCGTGCCCGCTTGCAGCGCTCACGTTTCTAACACGCACTTGCACGCGACGGCGCGTCACAAGTGCAGCCGATTTCAGGCTATATATATATCCCGCTGCAGGCCGCTCACGTGACCAGCCTCAGCTGAGAAAAGGACGGCTATTTCTCACCATGGCTGAACCGCCATCAAGGTTTCGCCCTCTGTCAGTCCCCGTTCACACGGCTACTGCAGCAGTGTACACCGCCATCAACAAGCCGGTCTCTTTTCCCGCTTGCATGTGCACAAACGCCGTTTTCACCGCGTCCCAGAGATATCTCAAAAAGAGCATAAAAACCTATTGTGTAGATAATGTGCCCACAACACTGTGTTCACTCATACACAAAACACTGCATGTGCACAAACACCATTTTCACGGCGACCCAGAGATATCTCAAAAAGAGTATAAAAACCTATTGTGTAGATAATGTGCCCACAACACTGTGTTCACTCATACACAAAGCACTGCATGTGCACAAACACCGTTTTCACGGCGATCCAGAGATATCTCAAAAAGAGCATAAAAGCCTCACGTGTAGAAAATGTGCCCACAACACTGTGTTCACTCATACACAAAAGCTTTTCAGTTCCCGTGTGTCTCACAGAGCCCACTCTCATAAAGCGGTTCCAACCCGCTCGAGTTTCAGAGTGCATAAGCGCGCCCACGAGCCCGTGTGCGCGTCCCACCTCTGCTCACTCTGTTACACGGCCCTTAAACTCCTCTCTGAGTGTAAGTCCCGCTGTCATAAACACTATGAGCGTGCCAGCGCGGCCCGCTGTGTGCAGCAACAGGGACCATGTAGCCATTCACCCCTTAGCGTTACGCTTCAAGCGTGGGAAGCTATTCCGGGAATTTCCCAGTGGGTGCTAAACACAATAAGGCTAGGCTATCGCTCACAGTTCCACCGCCGCCCTCCAGGTTTCCGAGCGCGGCTAGAAACTATTGTGAACCCAGAAGCAGTGACTCTGCTCCGTTCAGAGATAGCAAAACTATTGTGCAAAAGGGCTATAGAGAGAGTTCCTCTATCTATGAGCGAGTCGGGGTTTTACGGCCGTTATTTTCTGGTTCCAAAGAAAGACGGCGGCCTCAGACCAATCTTAGACCTCAGATTTCTGAACAAAGTTCTCATGAAGAGACCGTTCAAATTGCTCACTATCAGAAAACTCCTCGAGCATGTGCGCCAGGGGGACTGGTTCATTTCACTAGATCTGAAAGATGCCTACTTTCAGATTCAGATAAATCCCCTTCACAGGCCATTCGTACGTTTCGCCTTCGAAGGCCAGGTTTATCAATACACCGTCCTCCCGTTCGGCCTATCCCTAGCACCCCGCACGTTTACGAGGTGCATGGATGCGGCGCTCGCCCCCCTGCGGAGTCAGGGGCTGCGAATACTGAACTATTTGGACGACTGGCTGATTTTGGCACAATCACAGAGGGAGCTACTGTCTCATCGTACAGTTCTCCTCGACCATCTGAAAAGTCTGGGCCTCTCTGTCAACTGGACAAAGAGCGCACTTCAACCCAGTCAGACTATCTCCTTCTTGGGTATAGAGCTAGACTCGGTCTCAATGACGGCTCGTCTGTCTACACAGCGCGCGCGCTGTGTGCAGCGTCTCGCCGCATCTTTTCAGATTAACAGACTCACCTCTGAAAACTTTTCAGAAGGCGCTGGGTTACATGGCCTCAGCCTCTGCAGTGCTCCAGCTGGGGTTACTGCGCATGCGCCCGCTTCAGTTCTGGTTGAAGAGCCGTGTGTCTCACCGCGCGTGGACCACGGGCCGCCAGCTGATAAAGGTAACGCAGACCTGTATCACAGCTCTGCAGCCATGGACCATGACAGAATGGTTTCAGCGGGGCGTTTTCCTTGGGGACCTTTTCTCGCCGAAAAGTCATTTTCGACAGACGCATCCAACATGGGTTGGGGTGTGGTCTGCGAGGGCTCACCGGCCTTCGGCCCCTGGTCAGCTCAGGAGAGTCTCCTCCACATAAACTGTTTGGAGATGCTGGCGGTCGAGAACGCGCTCACGTGCTTTCTGCCGCGCATTCACGGTCACCATGTGCTGATCCGTTCGGACAATATGGCTGTGGTCTCCTATCTAAAACCGTCAGGGTGGCGTCAGATCCAGAATTCTCTTCCAGCTGAAAGAACGCATCCTAGTTTGGTCCCAGTGTCACCTGCTCTCGCTCAGAGCGACGCACGTGCCGGGCCATCTGAACGACGGTCCAGACAGTCTGTCCAGGAACCCCATTCCCCCTGGCGAATGGTCCCTGCACACTCTTACAGTCCAAAAGCTGTGGCGAATATTCGGCAGAGCAGAGGTGGACCTCTTCGCCTCAGAAGAAAACACCCACTGCCCAATATTTTTCTCAAAATGCGAGGACGCGCTAGCCCAGACCTGGCCCAGCCGCCCGCTTTATGCATTCCCTCCGGTGTCTCTGCTACCACAGGTGCTTCAGAGAATCAGGGAAACACGCCACTCGGTGCTCCTCATAGCCCCGCATTGGGAAGGTCAGACTTGGTTTCAGGAGCTCACTCAGCTGTCACAGACAGCCCCGTGGACCATTCCACTCAGAACAGATCTCCTCTCCCAAGCTCGCGGCACGATCTGGCATCCCCACCCAGAGCGCTGGGCGCTTCATGCGTGGGTGATCAATGACTACCCGTTGCTTTGCCAGAAGGAGTGTTAAACACGATCATGCAGGCTAGAGCGGCTTCTACTAGAAGGCTCTATGCGTCTAAATGGTCTGTGTTCTCTAAGTGGTGCACCGACAGAAACTTGGACCCACGGTCATGCGAGGTTCCTTCCTTGCTAGTTTTTCTCCAAGAGATGCTGGATAAGGGCAGGTCCCCTTCCACTCTCAAGGTGTATGTGGCAGCCGTCGCGGCGTTCGCTGAACCCCGGCGTGGCCAGTCACTGGGCAAAGATGGCTTAGTCATCCGCTTCCTCAGGGGAGCTAGAAGGATGAACCCCTCACGCCCCCCGTCGGTGTCGATTTTGGACCTTTCCATAGTTCTCGAAGCTATGAAAGCCCCCCCCCATTCGAACCGTTAAACACCGTGGAGCTCAAATACCTTTCGCTCAAGACTATCTTCCTGCTCGCGCTCGTGTCAGTGAAGCGTGTGGGGGACCTTCACGCGCTGTCAAGCAGCGCTTCCTGTCTGGAGTTTGGGCCCAATGACTCCTTAGTCGTTCTCAAACCTAGACATGGTTATGTCCCAAAAGCGATTGGTACCCCATTCAGGGCACAAGTTATTTCTCTATCGGCTCTGCCTGCATCCGATAGCGAATCTGACTCTAATCTCCTGTGTCCGGTCAGGGCCCTGAGATTATACTTTACTCGCACTG
The DNA here is from genome assembly GCA_026230005.1 of Gila orcuttii. Lineage (NCBI taxonomy): Eukaryota > Metazoa > Chordata > Actinopteri > Cypriniformes > Leuciscidae > Gila > Gila orcuttii. Next base: position 1,649,306 of record JAPDVR010000009.1, on the reverse strand, counting down.
CTCCGGTCAGACGAGCTGAGCAGCTTTTTGTTTCGTTCGGTGGGCGCACCAAGGGGTTGGCCGCCTCGAAACAGACTCTGTCCAGATGGATAGTTGATGCCATTGCAGCCGCATACGCGTCAAAAGACCTGCCATGCCCTCTGGGCATCAGGGCCCGTTCCACTAGAGGCATGGCCTCATCGTGGGCTTGGTCCAGCGGAATTTCCATTCATGATACTTGTGTGGCAGCGGGATGGGCTTCCCCCTCCACCTTTATCAGATTTTACTATCTGGAAGTTCCCGCCTTGCAGGCTAAACTACTAGCAGTCTAGTATGTTACAGCTCTTCTGGTTGAGCTGCACTATAGGGAGTTATTCACGCAGACCGGTCTCGTTCTCTCCCTCCTTATTATGTGCTTATGTACTTCACAAATCCCCGGCCCGCTCCGCTGGCCTTTGTCACATGTACATATTTTATTCCCACTCATAAGGGTTCCCCGGGGTCCCCCCTGGGACTCATAGTGGATGCTTAGCACGCACGGCGTTGACCAGGTGTTCCCGTAGCGTCAGCTAGCTTACGCAATACGAGAGAACCTCTCGTAAGAGAACGAATCGGTTACCTAACGTAACCTCGGTTCTCTCTAGATGAGGGAACGAGTATTGCGTTCCTGGCCGTGCTTGTGCTACTAGCGTTCTCGCTTCATTCTATGAAAACCAGAATTTACAGCCTGAGAGGCGAATTTATACTCTCTGGCCACGCCCGTTTCGGCGGGCTCTGACGCAATGAGAGCAGGTCAGACTCTCATTGGCCGAGAGTTCATTCGTGTCTCCTCATAGGCTTAAGCAGTTCCCTGTGAGCAAGCCAATGAGCTGCTAGCTAGCCTGCTCATGCTCTGCTGCAGCTGAACTGCGTTGTGAATAGATACAAAATTATAGGATAATTTTTGGCTTCAATTTCTCAGAAAAGATGAATCTTTCCCGTAGCGTAAGCTAGCTTACGCAATACTCGTTCCCTCATCTAGAGAGAACCGAGGTTACGTTAGGTAACCGATTCGTTTTAAATACAGTGTAATGTGATGTTAGACCATGATTTTTGACTATGACACTTGTGCTTGCAAGAAGATGAAACTACGAATGCCAGCTCTGGATGCACAGGTGAGATAATGAGAAGATGGTACAAAACCCATTTTACTCAATTGTAGTACTGTATGTAATTTATTACTTAAAATAATTCTTAAAGCTTATATATGTAACTTATGCATGTAACTACATTATCACAAAGTAATTAAGGGATGATTGTAGCAATTAATACAATCTAAGGTTAATTTATGTAAACTTAAATTTTTTGTTATAACTTGATATGTACATTTTCTTTATGGTTTTATTAAAAAAGAAAACAGATAATCTGTTAGAAATTAAGGCAAGTAGGTGATTATATCTGCTTATTTTAGTTAAAATTTGGTATGGTGGTATTAAACAATATAGCCTAAATATGTCTAGCCATATGATCATGTTATTGTGAAACCAAAAGTGTACTCTTCATGTTCAATATAAAGATCAAAAATACCTCGCTGATATCTTACATTTTTATTTTTACATGCATTCATAGTTGGTGAAAATCAATTTCTAATGGCTAAATAAATTTGGGAAATTATCCGTAAAATCGGACATGTTAGTAATGGTTCAGTAACTGGACACAGATATAAATACTTTACTGTCCGTGCTGATTAAATACATGTTGTCCTGCGTACTGTCAATATCATTGTATACTGTAGTTAAGTTTGTTTTGTTGTAATTTGTATGAAATTAAAAGTCACAGGTCACATTCAATTTGTGGTAACTACAGGTTTTGCCAAAATGGTGTCAATTGATGTCTGCCTTACTTTGATACTTAATTTAAATCTATTGGTTTGTTATTCGATACTGATGATTCTCTTGGGGTTTAAGCCTAGAAGTATAGTAGGAGGATATATATTTTAAATAACTAAATTTTTTTTGTCTTTGTAATTTACATTGCAGTGGATGATGTGATAGATGGTCCCGAAGAGAAGACGAAGGTAGGCTATATACACAGATAAACATACACACACACATCACTGATGGTTGAGATAAGGGACAAAACAGTTTTAGAAGTTAGTTTTTATTATTTAATACTACATTATTATAAATTTATATATTTGTAGACAAAGGTCTCAGCTAATCAACTATATAAGGGAACAGGGTTTTTCTGAAAATGAAATAACTTCGTTAGACGCATTAAAAAGCATGCTATTTTAATTTGATCCATCCAACAACAGTGTAAAGCCTTTAATAATGTAATATTTGCGTTCAGTAAAGGAGCTGACTGACAACAACTGATTATTGACAAGACAACAAATTAAGAAAATTAACTAATTTTTAAGCTAATATTTAATTTAATACAGCAATCCTTCCAGTAGGGATGCTCCGATTGATCGGACGCCGATCATGATCGGCCGATATTGGCTAAAAATAGATTGATCGGCGAACCCCAAAAGCGCCGATCAAAAAAGCCGATCACGTGACGTAAATTACTCGCGTGACTTTTTCCCACCTGCATGCGTGGCGCACGGGCACACAACAGCAGAGTGGAGCTTGGCAGTGGCAACATGAGTTCTCCTTCACCGGAACGAATCGGGAGTCTCCCAACGGATTGAAGCGCGCGTCCGGGTGAAGACCGTGCACCGCGCGAGCCACAACAGAACGCGGTATCTGCGCCACTGATCGCTGCGGCAACGAGCACTTTGATCACTTGATAAAAAAATATATATTTCAGCGCTAGATCGCCTCTTATTTAACAAATGAACAAAATGAATGCTCTGAGTTAACTGGAGATGTTTTTATTTATTTGTATTGGTACATTCGTGCCGCGAGATGTTTCAAAAGTGGTGGTGGTATTTTATTTTTTTTGATCTGACATAGTTGGTTCCTCAACTACATCAGATTCAGATTATTTTATGTTATGTCAGCATTCAAAGCTATTTTCATGGCAAAAATTCAATTATAAAAATACAAATATCATATAAATACAATAAAACAAAACAAATATAAACAAGAAGTCATTTTATACAATATATGTTTTTAAATGAACATATGATAAAAAATCCAAAACCTTTCCAGGCATAATCTCATTAAATATGTCCGTTAATGAAGTAACTTCATAAAAGAGCATTCTGCTCAACTACATCAGACGTTCATAATAATAACAGAAAAAAAACTTGCCATAGTTTTGTCCTTTTATCAGTAGCCAGTTTTGGTGTAACAAGTTGTACATTTTGTTGCCAATTAGTAAATGTAGTGGGTGTATTAAGAGGCTACAATTTCCAAATATGCCTAAGTGTAACTTGATCCCCTCCCATTAGGCTGATCTGATGTGTGTTGGTCTGGCTGACCCCTCTTTGTTTGTTTGCTAGATTATAGATAAAAGATTCCCATTCCCCTGCCATTCTGTGATCGGCAGTGATCGGCAATCGGCAGATCATGATTTTGGTGATCGGCCCCAAAAATGCTGATCGGAGCATCTCTACCTTCCAGTGGTTTGTTTTTCTCCTTTTAGACAGTACGTCTTATTCTGAGTCTCCAGTAGCTCACGGAACACAAGAAGTGTAGGTTAGGTTGAATGTAACGGTAAGCATTATTATGTGCCGCCCTGTAGCAGCAACAGAAATGTTCCCATTGTGAATCAAAGTATCTGTAGTCTGTCTATAAATCAAAACAATTATGTACATTTTATTTGTGCCTGACCTGCATGAATTAAGCAGTGGGAAATGCTGTTGTACATGTTCACTCTCTCTTTGAATTCCATTACATTAGGGTTTGCTATTGCGGTGATCTCATGTCGTGACAGGTTGTATGCTATGTATATAAGGCATGTAAATCAGGCCAAATATATATGTAAATAAAAATAAAACAACATTACAATAATGGCCCAAATGCAAAAAAATAAATAAATAATGGTTACACTTTATTTTAAAGTGACATAGTTACATTATACTGAGTAATATTAACTACATGTTAGGGATGGGCATGTTAGATAGAATTTTCTTAGTCGATCGTCAGGAGAATTAACGATCGACTCGATTAATCATTAATATTTTTATATTCACATTCATTATTTATTTAACTTTTTACAAATTATAAATGCAATGAAAATACAAAAATACAGCCTGTTTTTCCTCGATGAGATCTCTATTACAACTTGTGGCAGTTAAACTGGACGTTCGGTTAGGCTAAACTTGAAGATATATGCGCTGCGGTGCTCTAACGCAACGGAACCTGCAGCTGCGAGTTGGCGTCCTTAAACAGAGACCCTCGTTTGTTCCAAAATAATAAAAAAAATCATGTTAAACAATAACTTAACCAAAAACATAATAATACTTAGATCTGACAGGTTTTGTCAAAATGTAACTCAAAACTATCCAAGGCACGGAGTCGAGAAAGACGATGAGAGATTAGTTTACCTAACAATCAATTAGGCAAGGCTACTTAACAAAGCCTCATAAAAATAACTAGCAACTTCTGTACCAGTATACTGAACATGTTGATGACATGATCTGGGGTCAAACGCGACCGCAACCTGGTGACCGTCAAGCCTTATATACTTTCTCCTGGCTCTGCAGCGCGAGTCTCCGCAGACTATGCGCGCACCTCCCCAAACGGACGAGGCGTTTATACTTATATACTATACTCGATTAATCATGCCCATCCCTACTACATGTACTAACTATATAGTTACGGTTAGGGTTAGTTACTTGTAATTATGCATAATTACTGCTATTACTAGTAGTCAAGTCACCTTCATTTATAAAGCGATTTTAACATTATGGATTGTTTCAAAGCGGCTTTACAGTTATAATAGAAATTACCGTAACAGATTGTTTAGGCTTTACAACAGCATTAGGATAAAGTTATTGTCCAGCTAAAGTTAGTTTTGATTGATTCACTTCCGTGGTGAAGATCATTAGTAAGTACATGTAGTAACGTGTAACTACATCGCCATAAAATAAAGTGTTATCAAAAATATAATATCACTATATAAAGAGTTTCGTGAGCACTTGTCAACTCCATCAGCTTACATGTCAACATCCAACATCTGATGGAGTAGACAAAACAACTTTTTTGTATAAAACAACAAAATGTTTGTATAAAATATAAAAAAAGCTAAAACATTCAGGACTATTTGTCCTACTGTAAGATCCACAATGAGCAGGAAATAGGAAAGGGGTCCTATTAAAGATAACCTGACATTGATGGCATTGCCTGATTTATTCAGAATTATAAAAAATGTTGACGCAAAGTGAGAACACAACTTTTTTTTTGGAAAATATAATTCAAGATTTACTTTTTGTATTGTTTGATATATTACAGATCTCTGCCTTTCAATTTAAATGCATATTTTAGAATTTGTTACATTTTTAAACACTTTGTTTGGCAGTTTTACATTTACATGTGTTTTTTAAACATAGAGCATGTATTTAAAATAAAACTAAATAAATTATTTAAAAATGAAAGGAATGAATGTCCTGAGTATCCAGATTTCATTTAGGTTGAACTTTGAGTATTTTAATTTTGATGAATTTCTTTATTTTAAACATAAAGAGGGCTTTTGTGTGTATGACATGTTTTGTCCCTTATCTCAAGAATCAGTTATAGATTAAATGGTTAAATCAGTCTGGGTTCAAAGTAGGCCTCAACCAAGCCATTACAAAAGGCAATCTGCACCACCAAGCCTGCAAAAGTATGTGTCAGGCAACCAACTGAACCCTACCGTACCCTACCGGACAAACACAATTGTGTCACAGGACACTGTATCCATAATTAAGACTTTTCTTTTTTCTATTTTATCCTTTTATTTTCCTGCTCCTTATGAGTTGTTCAGTGGAATATAGGGGATCCCCTGTGGCTCATCTGGTAGAGTGTTTGCTGTCAACAATAAATCCTTATTTAAAGGTTCAGTTCCGGAGGTAGCATAAAATGGCAAAAGAAAAGCTTCCAAAAAACATTTTTGTTTGTTTGTTTTGTAGGTTCAAAGCTGTCACTTGAGTCGCCTCCAGAAATTTAGAGCACATCACAATGCTTGTGAAGAACGATACATGAAGGCGTACACAAAAACTGTAAATGATGAACGGGAGAAGACCATGTTGTTACATCAGAGCATGAAAACAAAGGTTAGTTGTACTAAATGGTTTCGGTTGCTAGGTCAGCAGTATTATGTTCATAAAAAAAGGCAACTTTAGGGCATTTTTCAACATCATAACATTGAGCTTGTTTCAGTCAGCAGGCTCTTCTAGTCAGCAGCTGGCCCACAAATTGGTAATGTGTTGGCATGCAGCAGAGGGCCTGGGTTAGATTTTGAGCCCAGGTCACAGTGCTCAGTGTGCACCCTAGACAGTGAGCCACAGGGTTCCCCCAAATAAAGATTTAATAGGCTGCCTGGTGATCTTTAATCTTATACTTGTTCTGATTTAAAACAAAATGATAGGGAGTTCTGGGAGGCCCTTTTTCCTGCACATATGGCAAAGAACACAAAAAATAAAAACTAACAGCAGAATTCCAATATTAAAAAAACAAAACAAGAAAGCCCAATTAAGATTAAAGTAATCATTGTACCGTAATCCAATTTCAGACATGCTAACATTTGGATTTTTTTTTTGAGTACCACATTGCAGCACTTTGCATTGGACACTGACATTTTTTTACATATTTAATTTTTAATTATATGATATGTGTGCTTGTAAAACTGATTTTCCAGTTAGTTTTAGAGTATATTTTTCTATGCTACTTGGAAATGTCATCAATGATGAACCTGGGGGTCATATGGTGTTTCGGGTCTTTAACCATCATACACCCTTGCTTGGATGATGCAGCCCTGACTTGTGTCCAAGTGCAGCACTAAGTCACGGATCCGCCCCTCCGGAACCAGTCATCGCAGGGCCTCTTCAGAAGCCTCATGAAGGTTCTTGATAGCTCTTCTTCTCTTTAAAACCAAGAAGTTTTAGAGTTTCCCACCAAAGCTCTGACATCCAACTTCAACTGGCTCACACCAGATCTCCCGCCATTGCTCCAACACATTGAGACGAGCTCTTCATATTTTGCCTTTTTGCACTTGTTGGCTTCCTCAATCCTGTGTTTAGAGGACAATTAGTTCTATCAAAACCACTTGGTTTCGCTACCGATGTCAACACCATGTTTGGGCGGAGCCGTGTGACTTGCGATGTTCTCTGGGAACTTAAGCTGCCTTCCTAGGTCAGCCTGGCGCTGCCAGTCCCGTGCTGTGGGGAGCAGTCCTCCCTGAGGAGCAGAGCTGGATACTTCTGATAGGTCCAGCTGGATCACTTCTGACCTGCTCTTCAGTGACACCAAAACATTCTGTGCCTATCTTCATTATGAGTGTGCACATGGTCTGGAGTTTCCCATTGCCCTTCGATGTCTTCTCCAGGATATTCTCTACATCCTCATCCCACTAAAGCCACTCCTTTAACTTAGCGGCAGGTCAAGTAACCCGATGTCGTTCAGACTTCCTGATTTGTATAGGGACTCATGTTGCATGGAGGTTATGGGGTGAGTCCTCCTCCGTCTGACCAGGTTTTGTAGTCGGCACCTTGAAACTTGAAATGCTTGCTACTGCATGGCTCCACTTGTCCCATCCTCAAGCATGCTACTGGTGTTTGGGGAATCATCAGACCTCGCAGGTTCTTGCCTGCCTTGATGCAAATACAGACTGTGCTCGTGGTCATTACCAATAGATTCGTCCAATAGGGATGCTCCTCCAACCCGCCCTCCTCCCCCCATTCTGAGATGTCTGTCAGAAGAAACAGTTATTCCCTCCTCAGATGATTATGCTCGTGCTATGTGTGTCTGCGAAAAAAGCGGCAATAACATCTGAATGCAGAGCAAATGAGAAACCTGTGTTGCTTTCTTTTTTCTTCTTTTAATATTATAATCTTGTGTTTCTTTAAGTTCACATCTTCATATCTGATGGGATTTCTTGAAATATATCTCTATCAGCAATGACTCTACTCGATTTTTGCTATATTCATGCATCGCTAATGCCACTACTACTACTATTGCTACTACAGTCTGGAAATTAATAATTGCATTGTTATTTATAAATCTGCACACTGAATGTTTCACTTTGGACAGGCATTCATAATTGCAGTATGTTGTTTGTCTTGGCATTCCTGATCAAGACTTCTAACTCATACGTTTTATTCACAGCCTAACAGGAAAAAGCTTGGAAATGAAACAGAAGAATCAAGTTCAGAGTTCAGCGATTATATACCAGAAACAGAGGATCAATCAGAGAGTGACAGGTCAGCAAAGGAAGAGAGTTTTGCAAAAAATGTCAAACAGCAAAAGAGACGAAAGGTTCAGTCAAAAAGATCTAAACCATGTAAAAGAAAGCGTGTGACACGTTCTAGTTTTTTGGCTACCTGTGGAACCAAAGAATCCTCTTCATCTGTTGAAAATGACACCGGACAATCCTCTTCATCTGCCGAAAATGACAACGGCGAATCCTCTTCATCGGATAAACATATCAGCGGCGAATCCTCTTCACCTGATAATTCTAATGTGAAGGTCATGATGCTGAAGAAGAAAACAGATGGCAGCAGACTATACAACAAAAAATACTTCTGCTTGTTCTGCTCTAAACCATTCAGTAAAATGGCACGCCATTTGGAATCAAAGCACAAAGATAAGCCTGAGGTGGCAAGAGCAGTTGCTTTTCCGAAAGGGTCTAAAGAGCGAAGATTACAGCTGAATTTATTGTGAAATAAAGGGAACCGTTGTCATAATAGTCAGGTGCTTAAAGAAGGAAAGGGAGTGGTGATACCCCGACAGCAATCCATTGCACCAGTAACAGCAAGTGATTACTTGCACTGCGTAAACTGTGAGGCCTACTTGAAGAGGAGATCATTATGGAGGCACATGCAGAGATGCCATCTAAGCAAAAAAGTCAAAGGAATGAAGCCAGGAAAAACTCGAGTTCAGTCCCTTTGCTCGTATACTGAACCAGTTCCAGAGAGTGTGAATGCACGATTTTGGAAAATGGTCCTTGAAATGCATGAGGATAAGATAACACATGTTGTCCGCAAAGAGAAAATCATATTAAAATTAGGGCAACATCTCTTTAATAAGCATGGCCATGACGTCACAAAACATGAATATATCAGACAAAAGATGCGCGAGACAGGGCGGCTAGTTCTCCAAGGAAGACAGACTGGCAAGTTGAAGGAGGTGTCAGATTTCTTTGTACCGGCTAATTTTCCTCATGTGATTGAAGCAGTTCACAGTGTGTCTGGCTTAAATGAGGAAACAAACACATACAAAGCACCATCTTTGGCACTAAAGTTAGGGCACAACCTCAAGAAATTGGCCAAAATTATTGAATGCGAGGCAATGATGTCAGGTGACAAGAACTCTCTTAACAATGTGCAGGCCTTCAAACAAATCTGTGACACTAAATGGAGTGAGTGTGTATCATCCCTGGCCCTCCGAAATTTGAGTGAGGCAAAATGGAACTCTCCGCAACTTCTTCCCTTTGCTGAAGATGTGAAAAAAATGCACCAGTATCTTGACAGACAGAGTAAGGAGTACCAAATAAAACTTGAAGAAGAACCAAGTAACAAGAACTGGGCAGAACTTGCAAAAATGACACTTTGTCAGGTGATCCTTTTTAATCGCAGAAGAGAAGGAGAAGTATCCAAGATGTCCCTTAATGCTTTTACATTGAGGGATACCTCGTCGACTCATCCAGATGTAGAGCTTGCTTTGTCAGACTTTGTAAGCACTTCCAAAGAATTGAGATAAGAGGCAAACGAGGACGAAAGGTCCCCATTCTTCTCACACCAGATATGCTGACATCGATGGAGTTACTTGTCAAGACTCGCCGTAACTGTGAAGTGCCTGATGAGAATATGTTCATGTTTGGAAGACCACAAGCACTCAGTCACTTCAGAGGATCAGATGTAATTCGTAAGATTGCTCGAAGCTGTGGAGCAAAACACCCAGAGGCATTATCCTCCACTAAACTGAGAAAGCACATGGCCACTATGTCCAAGGTCCTCAACTTAAAGGACAATGAAATGGATGACCTTGCTGACTTCCTTGGACATGACATCAGGGTCCATCGGCAGTATTATAGGTTACCCGAAGGCACATTACAGCTTGCCAAAATAAGTAAAGTACTTATGGCCATGAAACGAGGACAGCTATCTGAATTCAAAGGAAGGAATCTTGATGAGATCCAGATTGATCCACAAGGTACAACAGGCTTGAGTTAATAATAGGGCTGTCAATCGATTAAGATTTTGAATCTAATTAATTACATACTCTGTATTTAATTAATCTAAATTAATCGCATACACAATCTTACATGTTTACATGGTACAATTTCTGGTAAGCTACGTTTTTATTATTATTGCTTGACACAAATTTCACGATTTCAATTTAATTTAATTCTTGTGATTTGATGCAATATTGACTCATTTGGATAAATAGGTACACAAGATAGGCATTCATTTTTCTCAAGAAAAAAAAAAAAATCTCACCCAATGCTGTAAAAATACAGAGAGCCATATCAGCTGGTAGTAGGCCTATATTTAATGTTAAAGATAGCTCAAATTAAATATAATGCGTGTTTATTACAAATAACAACTTTGATATTTAAGTAAAAATATAATACATATGTAATATAGTAGTAGGCTACATAAATTTAGAAAAATACTCTCTATAGCTCTTTTTTTTATAGCCAATAACGTGCTAGGTCATGAAATGGCTTTCCTGAGGTAACTTAGGCTAAATGTTATGTGACATTGTTCTCCAGCTGTTTTATAGACCTCTTTTTGCGGTTGAAAAACACTGATTGATCGAGGAATATACATTTCGGTAAGTTTTAGGCTGCCCTACTGTATCTTTCAACATTGTTCATTCGTGTTTATTTACTATTAGCTAGAGATGATTGGTTCACGTGCCGCTATAGGGATTAGTCATGTCACACTTACAAGCGCCAAAACGGTATTTATTGTTTGATTTTCGTAATAAAATTGACAGAATCTGAGAGCTGAGATTTTTTTTAATATCATAAGTAACATGCTCTGTCTTGTCTGTTTCCGTGTCCTCTCTTTGGTGCGCGATTTTTCTGTGCGTGAGAAAATGGTTGTGTGACGTGAGAGCGCGTGAAAAGTTACAACACACACACACACAAGCGCGCTTTCTCTCAGGCACACTCACCGACTCACGCACACACTCCTGGATGCTTTGCATTGATGTGGTACGTACTTTAGAGTTGACGAACTCCGTTTGTTATAAGTAAATGTTCCAAACAATGATCCAAGCAGCGCGTTCTTGTCTCCCTCCTTCTTTTTACACGAATGGTGGCTACGGCTAGAACGGCTCCGCAAAGGTCAAAACGGAATCGATTAATCTGCGTTATTTTTTTTAACGCGTTATTTCTTCTCAGATTAATTAATCGAAATTAACGCGTTATTTTGACAGCCCTAGTGAATTACTAAGTAAATTCATTTACACATATTCCTCCATAGATTTTTTTTGTCAAATGCCAGTGAAATTTTATCAATTGATTAATTTAAATAAATAAACTAGCAGATTGAAAATTATCAAATACCATGCTATGAGCTGGACCTCCATTGTTGGTTATAGGCATTGGTTGAATGTAGCTGTTTAATTATTTAGTTTGCTACCTATTAATTTTTATCTATATGGTTACTGTGTTTTCTAGAGAGAGTACTGATGGACAGTGATGGATCAGACTCTGAAGATGAGATTGGGAATGGTGCTTCACCTTCAAGTTCAGCAGGTATGTAGTCAGCTGCTGAAAGGGAATGATGGGAAAGCTGGAAAAGGCTGAATATTACTGTAAGAAAAATGTAAGTGTGCTTACTGATATTTAGGAGTTCTTGTTGAATATTCTTTTACTAAAAGAGAGCTATTATGTGTCCAGATAAATCAATGAAGTCCACTAATGAAGTTGAACAACATAGAAATCAACAACCAGCCAAAGGTAATATGATTTAAATTAAACAGGAGGGTTATGAAGACTTTACTGTTTTACTTTTAAAGAACCAGTGCTTTATGATTTGCATGTATTTTTAACTTGCTTTTATTACTTTTTATATCCTAGATAATATATATCCTTTAGATAATTTCATATAATTTTCTCTTATATAGTTTTCTGAAAATAGTATAGTTTATTCTGTGTGTACCAACAGAAAAAAAGAGTACTTAATTGCACACAGTACCCCTTGCTAATATTGGCACTATTGGTTAATCTGAGTGAAAAGACATTTTTGTTCTTTCAGCTTTTGATCTTCTGTTCAAAAATATAAAAACAATCCCCTGTTCTCATGGATATCTAACCGTTACAAACACAACACAGTTTTATAAAAACAAAACAAAATAAACCCCAATATATTTGGTAAATTAAATGTGTGGCACAATTACTGGTATCCATTTAGTCAGCATTCTGTGCCATTACTGTATATTGCCTATATTGAAAGCCTCCTCAGTTGTGCTCATATGTTTTATAACAGGCAAGGATAAAAAACTGCAGCCAATTGGCAAGGACTTGGACGAACCACACACAACAAAGGGTAAGTTGTTTTTCAAATGTCTTATGAAATGTCACACTTAAAATTTTTTTGTGAAAGTTCATCAGAATTAAGTAATTTCAATTGGAATCTACACAGAGACCCATTTATATTGACAACAGAGTTCCCTTAAAGGGTTAGTTTACCCAAAAATTAAGTTTCTGTCATTAATTACTCGCCCTCATGTTGTTCCAAACTCATAAGACCTTCGTTCATTTTCGAAACACAAATTAAGATATTTTTGATCTTATTGTTATGAAGTGAAGAGAAAATAATGACTTTATTCAACCATTTCTTCTCTTCCATGTCATTCTCCTACGCTGTTGACGTAGTGTAAACAGTGCAGCGCTTCCAGGTTTACATCAGAACACCAGCTCACCATTGGTCGACACTGTTCATGTGAGCACCACGACACGTGCGTGATGCTGACGCAGGAGCGTTCTGATGTAGAACCCGGAAGCGCTGCACTGTTTACACTGTCAATAGCGAATTTGATGTACAAATATGTACATCAAAATAAAACAGGTCCTCTTATTCACCAAAATTCAGTGCATCTCCCTAAAAAAAAAATAAAAAAATGTAGCAAAACTTCAACAGGGCACTATTTTACATTGTGTAAATAGTTTTAGGAAGCAAAATATAAACTTGCATTGTACCTGCATAATGGATGTGAATAAAACTCAAAATATACAATAAATAAAAAACAAATATTCCATAACAGAATGTAACCAAATGAGAAAATTTCAAGGCAGAACTATGCACTATGAAGTTCGATTAATGGATAAAATTCAGAGTCATTGTTATTTGAGAAACTTAAGAACTTAATAAACTAAAAACCTGGTTGTGGTGTCAGTGATTAGTTGTGAAATCTTACTGCATAAATTGAATCTTATTTTATCCTCCATATGAACGTTTATGTGCTCAAATTATTTCTATTTATTAAACAATAGTTCAAAACAAGACGTTTGTAGTACTGATTATTGGAGTCCATTAATCAAACTTCCATGCCTCTTATAGTAATTATATATTACTATGTAGTATGTACCAATTTACTAGTGCTCACACTCGGTCTCTCTCGTGCACTGTGGCTCATGGAGGCACGTGATCAGACAGTGGTTTAGCTAGATTTGCTTTGCAAAAAAGAAAAAAACCTTTGATACGGAGCGTTCTGTGAACGGAATGACGCTGTGGCGAGGGGGGCGTGGTTTTGCGAAGTCTGTAGCGGGAGAGAAAAGAGGGAGCCTCGCGGTGAGTAAGTAGGTCAAGTGCAGATGATGAAAACCTGTGTCTGATTGCAGAAAATGGCGTAGAGAGACTGCATAAACGAGAGCGGGAGAGAGAGAGGGACTCGGGAGTTGTACACAACAAGCGGACTGAGAGCTGTTACAGCGGGAAGAGTGATCGTCTGTTACAGCGGGAAGAGTGAACGTCTGTTACAGCGGGAAGAGTGATCGTCTGTTACAGTGGGAAGAGTGATCGTCTGTTACAGCGGGAAGAGTGATCGTCTGTTACAGCGGGAAGAGGGTTCGTCTGTTACAGCGGGAAGAGTGATCGTCTGTTACAGCGAGAAGAGTGATCGTCTGTTACAGCGGGAAGAGTGATCGTCTGTTACAGCGGGAAGAGTGATCGTCTGTTACAGCGGGAAGAGGGTTCGTCTGTTACAGCGGGAAGAGTGATCGTCTGTTACAGCGGGAAGAGTGATCGTCTGTTACAGCGAGAAGAGTGATCGTCTGTTACAGCGGGAAGAGGGTTCGTCTGTTAAAGCGGGAAGAGTGATCGTCTGTTACAGCGGGAAGAGTGATCGTCTGTTACAGCGGGAAGAGTGATAGTCTGTTACAGCGGGAAGAGTGATCGTCTGTTACAGCGGGAAGAGTGATCGTCTGTTACAGCGGGAAGAGTGATCGTCTGTTACAGCGGGAAGAGGGTTCGTCTGTTACAGCGGGAAGAGTGATCGTCTGTTACAGCGGGAAGAGTGATCGTCTGTTACAGCGGGAAGAGTGATCGTCTGTTACAGCGGGAAGAGTGATCGTCTGTTACAGCGGGAAGAGTGATCCTCTGTTACAGCGAGAAGAGTGATCGTCTGTTACAGCGGGAAGAGTGATCGTCTGTTAAAGCGGGAAGAGTGATCGTCTGTTACAGCGGGAAGAGTGATCGTCTGTTACAGCGAGAAGAGTGATCGTCTGTTACAGCGGGAAGAGCGATCGTCTGTTACAGCGGGAAGAGTGATCGTCTGTTACAGCGGGAAGAGGGTTCGTCTGTTAAAGCAGGAAGAGTGATCGTCTGTTACAGCGGGAAGAGTGATCGTCTGTTACAGCGGGAAGAGTGATCGTCTGTTACAGCGGGAAGAGTGATCGTCTGTTACAGCGGGAAGAGTGACCGTCTGTTACAGCGGGAAGAGGGTTCGTCTGTTAAAGCGGGAAGAGTGATCGTCTGTTACAGCGGGAAGAGTGATCGTCTGTTACAGCGGGAAGAGTGATCGTCTGTTACAGCGGGAAGAGTGATCTTCTGTTACAGCGGGAAGAGTGATCGTCTGTTACAGCGGGAAGAGGGTTCGTCTGTTACAGCGGGAAGAGTGTTCGTCTGAAGTGAACTGAGAGCTGATTCAGCGGGAAGAGTGATCGTCTGTTACAGCGGGAAGAGTGATCGTCTGAAGTGAACTGAGCTGTTACAGCGGGAAGAGGGTTCGTCTGTTACAGTGGGAAGAGTGATCGTCTGATGTGAACTGAGAGCTGATTCAGCGGGAAGAGTGTTTGTATAAATGAACTGAGAGCTGATTCAGCGGGAAAACTGTTCGTATAAATGAACAGAGCTGGTTCAGCGGAAAAACTGTTCATATAAATGAACTGAGAGCTGGTTCAGCGGGAAGAGTGTTTGTATAAATGAACTGAGAGCTGATTCAGCGGGAAAACTGTTCGTATAAATGAGCAGAGCTGGTTCAGCGGGAAAACTGTTCGTATAAATGAACAGAGCTGGTTCAGCGGGAAAACTGTTCGTATAAATGAACTGAGAGCTGGTTCAGCGGGAAGAGTGTTTGTATAAATGAACTGAGATTTGGTTCAGCGGGAAGAGTGTTTGTATAAATGAACTGAGAGCTGGTTCAGTGGGAAGAGTTTTTGTATAAATGAACTGAGAGCTGGTTCAGTGGGAAGAGTGTTCGTATATATGAACTGAGAGCTGATTCAGCGGGAAAAGTGTTAGTATAAATGAACAGAGTTGATTCAGCGGGAAAAGTGTTCGTATATATGAACTGGGAGCTGGTTCAGCGGGAACAGTGTTTGTATAAATTAACTGAGAGCTGGTTCAGCGGGAAGAGTGTTCTGTGAACGTTGCTGTAGCCGAGGCTACGGTGAATGGGCATGTGGTGCAACTAGAAAATAGATTTTTAGCAAAAATGTGTATAAAATAATGAGAGAAAAACTGAAGAACATGTATTTATTTGATATGTTATTCAATCATGTCGTGTGGGATAACAATCACTTTTATCTCAATCACTAATATTTATTTTTATTTTATTCAGTATCTTCACAAAACCCACGGAGAAAGTGGTCTAAAGAGGAAATCCAGGCTGTGGAAAAAACTCTGATGGACTACATCCACTCTGGAAAGGTTCCTGGTAAAGCCCAATGCATGGAGTGCATTGAAAGGTCACCAGCAGCACTTAAGGGGAGAAGTTGGGAGGGGGTGAAATTTTATGTTAAGAATCGTATTGATGCCTTAAAGCGAAAAATGTAAAAGAAAAGGTCCTTTACCTAGATCTTTTTCCTGTGTTGAGTTCTGAAACACATATTGACTTGTTGCCTCTAACAAAGTAAACACTACGATACGTTAAATAAATGTTCAAGAGCATTAAGAAATCATTGATTCTTGTTTTTGTTGTTATTGCCCAAATGTCCAAATTTTTATTGGGGTAGTTTATGGGGGTTGTACATCAAATGTCTTCTACTCAAAGAAATTCAGTGTGCAAATTTTTCCGCAATGGATTAATACACATCAGACTCATTGGGCTTCATAGGTTTCTGTGCGTGACACATTTTTAGGATGACGAATAAGAAAAAACACAAATAGCAATATATCTTGTAACCCTGTTGAATGGCAGGCATGTGCAGTTTTAATTCAGAGTTGATTCCAGTATGGACCGATCTTTATTCAGCAAATACAATGATACCCATGGGGTCAATGCCCATGAACACTTCCTGCTTGTCATACAACACGATGCTCTTATTTATGAAAATGTGGACCTTTCCAGATTCTCAGAGTTGAAGAAAAATAGATTCCTGTTAAACAGGAAGTGAGGTGAGGCTGTTGTCACTGTTTACATCCATACAAATGGTCTATTCAAATACAAGAGTTTATGGGAATTAGTAAATTGTAAAATAATGTAAAAATTCATAAAAAATATAAATATAGACAATTCTCCCTTTTAAACAACTATTTAATTATTATCTAAACGTAATCTTTATTGTTAATCTGGTAAAGGTTTAAATTTGTATTAAAAATCGATAATCTACAGATAACTCATAATAGTGCCACTCAGTGGTGGTTTGTGGTAAGACACAATGGGGATGTCCCCAAGAGAATAGAAAAACCTGACAAATATTAAGGTTTCTAAAATTAAGAATTTCTGATAATAAAGTGGATTTTTGTGATTCAGAAATTCCCCCAGACACTTCTGATGTAAAATGATGACTTTAATGTATTTAGAAATTGCTGTCCCCACGTGTAACCTTCTAGTCAAGAGTCCCCACAATGTAGCAAAAACAAGTATGTGTGTGTGTGTGTGTGTGTGTGTGAACAGTGGAAACATACTCCGTCATTTTTTTCATACTGGACATCATTCAGACTGCAAACTGTTTACTTATATTTGTGTACACTCGCAATAAAACACAACATCCTCAGTCACATACGTAATATATTTATATATAAATATAATTTTGGACACAAGAGGGCAGTATAGCCCTATTTATGATTTTGTGTTTAAACTATCACCCAAAGAAACCCCCTTCCCCTCCTTCTCCCCCTCCCCACACAGACACACGCACACACACACAAACAGACAGAATGGCAGGGGACACTCTCTCTGTCAGAGAGAGGGAGAGAAAATTCTCAGAATCCACATTCAAACCACAATATCTGACTTTCTGTTGGTCGGAGATAATGACTGTAAATTAGAAAGTTGTTCGGCTTGACGAGAACAATATACATGCCAAGTTTTGTAACTGTAGGTAAAACTAACTAAGTTATAACACACTTTATGTGTCCTTTTTTAGTCATAAATTATTTCCTCGCCATGGCCAAACCGTTCGAGATATCAAAAATCCGTCCGCAATTTAGCATCCTCAATGTCTTGACTTCATGCTGACCGAGTTTCGTGGTGTTTGGATTAATTCTCTAGGAGAAGTATATAAAAAATAAAAGCATGCATTTTCCAAACAACCCATAATAGCTGACTTCCTGTTGAGCTGTCGTTAAACTTAGAGCACGAAAGTTGTTCGGCCCGAGTGAGATCTAAATATGTACCGAGTTTCATATTATTACATGCAAGCATGTTTGATATATGGACAAGTGTTCGAATCGCATTCCAGGGGGCACTGTCGAGCCCCCCTGCCACGCCCGGGTACCAGCTTCAGCCCGGCCCTGATGGCCGTGGGTTCTGACCTGTGTGCAAAGTTTCAAGAGTTTTCAAGCACGTTAAGGGCCCCAAAACCTTGAAAAACAAAAATAAGACAAATCCCCCTCCCCCCAAACACACGGAGAGACGTAGGGTCAGAGAGAGAGGAAGAGAAGATTCTCCAAAACATCCACATTCAAACCAAAATATCTGACTTCCTGTTGGTCTGAGCTAATAACTGTAAATTAGAAAGTTGTCCAGCTCGATATGAACAATATACATACTGAGTTTTAAGATTGTAGATAAAAGTATAGACCTAACTCCCCCTCTTTTGTCAAAAGGTGGCGCTACTGAGCCCCTGCACCACGCCCGTTTCTGAAACTTTGCACATGTCTACTGGCTAATAAATGTGATGTGTCTGTCGAGTTTCATGCAATTTCAAGTATGCTAAGAGTCTCAAAAGCATCAAAAAATAATCTTAAAGTTTGATGCGTTACCACGGCAACAGTATCTAAGATATCAATAATCCTTTCACAGGTCTACATCTGCCGTGTGTTTACATTATACACATAAAGTTTTAAGCAAATCGGGTAAAAATAAGAGGGTGATTTAAAAGCATTTTGAAAGTGACACACTTCCTGCTGCCAGTTGGTGGCGCTATAACTTTGACTCACAATAGTCACATCCATGTGATCGGCCTCTTACAGCGAACACACTGCTGAAGTTTCATCAAGATCAGTCAATGTATGCAGAAGTTATAACACACTTCCTGTTTCCATTATTCGCCATAAATTTGTTTCCTCGCCACAGCCAAACCGTTCGAGATATCAAAAATCCCCTGGCAATTTTTCATCCTCAATGTCTTGACTTCATGCACACCGAGTTTGGTGACGATCGGGTGAATTCCCTAGGAGAATTCCCTTATTCATTAGTTACTTCCTGTTGGGCTGGGGTAAAAAGTAAAAGTACAAAGGATATATAAACCGATGAGATCTATATGTGTACCGAGTTTCATATTATTACATGCAAGCGTGTTTGATTTATGGACCAAGTTTTCGGACCCCGTTCCAGGGGGCGCTGTCGAGCCCCCCTGCCACGCCTAGATACCAGCTTCAGCCCGGCCCTGATGGCCGCGGGTTCTGACCCGTGTGCAAAGTTTCAAGAGTACTTTTTGAGCACGTTAAGGGCCCCAAAATTGCCCAAATAGTCGTAAGAATATATATATATATTTATACAAATGGTTTATCTAGCCCCCCTCCCCCTCTCACACACACACACACACACACACACACACACAGAGAGAGACAGAGACATAGACACACAGAGAGAGAGAAAATGACCACATTCAAACCAAAATATCTGACTTCCTGTTGGTCGGAGCTAATGACTGTAAATTAGAAAGTTGTCCGGCTTGATGTGAACAATATATGTACCGAGTTTTGTCACTGTGGGTAAAACTAACCCCCCCACTTTTGTCAAAAGAATTTAGAAAGTGACACACTTCCTGCTGCCAGTTGGTGGCGCTATAACTTTGACTCACAATAGTTGCATCCATGTGATCGGCCTTTTACCACAAACACACTGCTGAAGTTTCATCAAGATCAGTTAATGTATGCAGAAGTTATAAGACTTCGTGTTTCTCTTCTCTCGCCATAAATTCATTTCCTTGCCAAGGCGAAACCGTTCAAGATATCAAAAATCCGTCCGCAATTTAGCATCCTCAATGTCTTATCTTTATGCACACTGAGTTTGTGACGATCGGATGCAATCTCTAGGAGAAGTGTTTCAAATTCCAAAGCATGCGTTTTCCAAACAACCCATAATAGCCGACTTCCTGTTGGGCTGGCGTAAAACTTAGAGCACGAAAGTTGTTCGGCTCGATGAGATCTATATGTGTACCGAGTTTCATATTATTTCATGCAAGCGTGTTTGATATATGGACCAAGTTTTCAAACCCCATTCCAGGGGGCGCTGTTGAGCCCCCCTGCCACGCCCGGGTACCAGCTTCAGCCCGTCCCTGATGGCCGCGGGTTCTGACCTGTGTGCAAAGTTTCAAGAGTTTTCGAGCACGTTAAGGGCCCCAAAAGCCCCCGAAACCTTCAAAAACAAGAATAAAAGCAAATCTCACGCACACACACACACACACACAGAGAGGCAGAGACAGAGAGAGACAGAGAGGGTTCAAACTAAAATATCTGACTTCCTGTTGGTCGGAGCTAATGACTTTAAATTAGAAAGTTGTCCGGCTTGAAGAGTACAATATACATACCGAGTTTTGTTACTGTAGATAAAACTAACCCCCCCCACTTTTGTCAAAAGGGGGCGCTACTGAGCCCCTGTACCACGCCCGTTTCTGAAACTGTGCACATGTCTACTAGGTAATAAATGAGATGTGTCTGTCGAGTTTCATGCAATTTGAAGAATGTTAAGAGTCTCAAAAGCATCCAAAAAGAATATTAAAGTTTGATGCGTTGCCATGGCAACAGTATTTAAGATATTAAATAATCCTTTCACAGGTCTACATCTGGCGTGTGTTTACATTATACACATAAAGTTTGAAGCAAATCGGGTAAAAATAAGAGGGTGATTTGAAAGCATTTTGAAAGTGACACACTTCCTGCTGCCAGTTGGTGGCGCTATAACTTTGACTCACAATATTCACATCCATGTGATCGGCCTCTTACAACGAACACACTGCTGAAGTTTTAACAAGATCAGTTAATGTATGCTGAAGTTATAACACACTTCCTGTTTCACGTTTCTCGCCATAATTTCATTTCCTCGCCACGGCCAAACCGTTTGAGATATCAAAAATCCCCTGGCAATTTTTCATCCTCAATGTATTGACTTCATGCTGACCAAGTTTCGTGCCATTTCTTTGAATTCTCTAGGAGAAGTACTTTAAATTCCATTGCATGCGTTTTACAAACAACCCTAAATAGCCGACTTCCTATTGGGCTGGGGTAAAAAGTAAGAGTATGAAGTATATATGAACCGATGAGATCTATATGTGTACCGAGTTTCATATTCTTACATGCAAGCGTGTTTGATTTATGGACCAAGTTTTCGGACCCCGTTCCAGTGGGCGCTGTCTAGCCCCCCTGCCACGCCTAGATACCATCTTCAGCCCGTCCCTGATGGCCGCGGGTTCTGACCCGTGTGCAAAGTTTCAAGAGTTTTCGGGCACGTTAAGGGCCCCAAAAGTGCCCGAATAGTCATAAGAAAAATGAAAGAGAAAAAAAAAAAATAATACTAAGGAAAACAATAGGGCTCTGCGCCCTTTCAGGGCTTGGGCCCTAATAATAATAATAAACAGAGCAATTCCAAGAGGGTCCTCACACCATTGGTGCTCGGGCCCTAATAATAATAAACAGAGCAATTCCAAGAGGGTCCTCGCACCATCGGTGCTCGGGCCCTAATAAAATATCTTACATAAAAACTCAGATTTCACATACTAACATGACTTGGCTGCCATCTTGAGGGCAGTGGCAGTGATCCCCTTTTTCCAAGGGCATCACTGTAGCATATTTTGTCTTAACAGTTTGTCTTTCACTTAAGGCACATTTTGGCTTCTTTGCTAAGTGTGCTTTATAGACAAAACTTTGTTGTTGCACTGCACTATTTTAAACTTGTTTCTGTACTGATAATTAGTGTAAATGTAAAGGTTATATTTGTTTTTTTTATTATTATCATTATTAATTTTATTGTTAGTTATTTATGTTTTAGGATTTTTACTCTCAATGCCTCAATGAACCTGAATGAAATCAGAGGCGATCCTTAGCTTCAGTGTGCCATCAGATGAGGGATACACAAAAAGGAAGAAAAAATCAGTTGTATGTTACACTGATATACCTGAAATTGGAGCAATGTAGGTTTAAACCCAGTAGGTGTATCACCTGATGGGCTCATTCGCTGCACATCCTTTAGGCAAGGCTGTATGAAAATTAAATGCACATTTAAGTGGCCCAACGACACCATCCTATACTTTTTTTTATTGTGAATAAAAAAAGTACTGTAACGATCGGAGAAAATGATAGACGCACTTAGCAGTTTCAATGCTCTCTTTTATTCGTGAGCACCCGTGTGGCCGATGCTCTTGCCTCACAAAATCCCAAACCAACAAATTCTTAGGGAAACCCCCTTCTCTTTAACCCCGCCCCCGCATAACTGCGCAGGCTCGTTCTCCAGAAGAACAGCAGATGCCTTAAAGCCCCACACACCCAGAACACATAACACATGAAAGAAAATACATGCATCTACATATTGAACATAAACCGTCTTTAGACTTGCTACAGTACATTAGGGCTGTGCGATTAAAAGTCGAATTTCGAATATTAGTCGAATTAAAATAAAAACAGTGCATTTGAATTTTAGGTGTGTGTCAGGCAGTGGCACACGAGGTGCGTTGATGATGATGATGATGGAAGAGTCAATGTTGCGTTTGAATGTTTTTCTTAGCCGATCCAGTTCAGAGTACAGAGGACGCATGAAAGTGCCCAGATGTGTGAATCACCGTGGATGCTGAAGCCATGAAAATAAACATTCTTTGGTACTGACGAACAGTGCGATCTTGGCCTAGCCTGACTTTGCTCAGGGTATGCTGAATGGTCTCCATTTGAGCGGGAGACAGTTGTGCCTGCATCGTGATCGAATCCCAAAGAATCCCAAGATAAGTCGTTCTCTGGGCAGGAGAGAGGACGCTTTTCTTGGTGTTGAGTCTCAACCCTAGAGAAACTAGATGAGCTAACACGATGTCTCTGTGTTGAAGCGCCATCTCTTGCGATTGTGCTAGTATTAACCAATCGTCTATGTAATTCAACTTGTAATAGTAGTACGAAGAAGACAGGCTCCCTAGCGTGATCCCCATTTCAGTCGACGTCGACTACGTCTGACGTTCTCGACTGAAAGGGAACGAACTAGAACAAAACAAAGTCAGTTTAGACTTGTAAAGTGTCTCACACAGGCACAGATGCCTCAACAGGCCATATCTGCTGCCAGATCCATTTATAATTGTTAGGCAGATTGCAAGAAAGGAACAGCAACATGTTTACCTTGTGGGGCTTAAGGCAGGATTTCTTTGGAGTAACAATGTTACCAGCTGTGCTAAACATTCTTGTTCTGTGCTAAACTAGTGCTTATTGCACAAATGCATGTGTATTCACACAGCCTCTTCTTCTTGGTCGCTGGAGGTTCAGATTCAGATCCTTCATTTCCCCTTGTAGCTTTAACGCAGCTCTCACCACTGGCACTTTTCACAGATTCCTTCCTCATTCATGTCTATTAGTTTTTCAAGATCTTTTCTTTGACATCATCCAAGACCTCCACATCCTCCATGGTACCTCAATACCTTGGATTCAAGGTATCTATAGTAGATTCCGCTATAGATGTATTCAAGGTATCTATAGTAGATTCCGCTAAAAGGGGCAACCAAAACAAAGCGTGCGCTGTACCATGATTGGTGGCTTGCTTGGTGCTTCTTAGTTTGACAAGTTACTTTTTTTTTCACAAATAAATAAAAAGGCTGATTTCTGATTTCGCAAAATGTAGTAGAGTAAAAAGTAAGATATTTTACTTTAAAATGTAGTGGAGTTATGCAAAAAAGTCTCCCCAAATGGGAATACTTTAGTAAAGTACAGATAGGGAATGGGTGTAGGGTTAACACCCGTCCTGTAAAATACGGAATCGTCCCTTATATTTAAAAGTAAAATGATACGTCCTGTATCAAATCAATACGGGGCACGGTTTTGTCCCATACTTAACATAGACCCACACATGGTTGAATAAACAAATAAGGATTTTGCAGTGTGGAGAATGCTAATGATTTTAATAATGAAATCAAATTCACAGGAAGTAGTATAGAGGTTCATTTGGACGTGATTGCATGTTAGCGTTTTTGTTTCCATAGCGACGGAGTCTAGAGACTATGCGCGTAAAGCGGCGTAATGCGCGTTTTTTTAAAAACATGTCGAGCTCATGTCCTCTCCGGATCTGAAAAAAAACTATCAATGGGTCTGTCCAGTAACTAATGATGAATGTTGGGCGAACTGCACAGTTTCATTCGCTCACGCGGTGGACTAAAGCAGTATGACGTGACAGACAAATCCGTGCTTTTAAAGGTATACAGTAGGCCTTATTAATTTATCGTTTATAAATATTAATCATATAATAAATTATGATCTGTCATAGAGATAGAAATGACTGCAATTGAGTGGCGACAACCTTTTCCATGATTTTTGAGATTGGGCAATAATTTGAGAAGTCAGTTGGGTCCAGATATGTTTTTTTTAAGGATAGGAGTAACCGCAGCCATCTTTAGTGAAACTGGAACAGAGGCAAAAATGAGGGACATATTTACAAGATGTGAGATCGTAGCAGAAATGACAGAGATATTGTATTTTACAAGGATTGTTGGTGCGGGATCTAACCTACATGAAGAAGAATTGGGTTTCTGTATCATTTCACTAATCAAGATGGGGTTTGTCACCGTAAAGTTATTAAGTGTTTGCAGGCCCGCCCACAGAAAGGACTGGGACCCTGAAAAGGTCCAGTGAATGGGCCCTCCCCAAATCTGCTATATGCTACTCACATGATGCGTGTACTCTCTCTCTCTCTTTCTCTCCTACATTAACACATACATTTTACTGAGAGAGACTTACTCAGTGATGGGGTCTACATATGTACACACACACAAACACACACACACCCAGGGCTCTCAAGTGTCACGCATTGAGCGTGACAGTCACTTATTTCTGTCTTTTGTGACGCACTCCCGACACACATTGTATTTCTCATGCGGAAAAACTATTTATAATACACTCACCAAAAGGATTATTAGGAACACCTGTTCAATTTCTCATTAATGCAATTATCTAATCAACCAATCACATGGCAGTTGCTTCAATGCATTTAGGGGTGTGGTCCTGGTCAAGACAATCTCCTGAACTCCAAACTGAATGTCAGAATGGGAAAGAAAGGTGATTTAAGCAATTTTGAGCATGGCATGGTTGTTGGTGCCAGACGGGCCAGTCTGAGTATTTCACAATCTGCTCAGTTACTGGGATTTTCACCCACAACCATTTCTAGGGTTTACAAAGAATGGTGTGAAAAGGGAAAAACATCCAGTATGCGGCAGTCCTGTGGGCGAAAATGCCTTGTTGATGCTAGAGGTCAGAGGAGAATGGGCCGACTGATTCAAGCTGATAGAAGAGCAACTTTGACTGAAATAACCACTCGTTACAACCGAGGAATGCAGCAAAGCATTTGTGAAGCCACAACACGCACAACCTTGAGGCGGATGGGCTTCAACAGCAGAAGACCCCACCGGGTACCACTCATCTCCACTACAAATAGGAAAAAGAGGCTACAATTTGCAAGAGCTCACCAAAATTGGACAGTTGAAGACTGGAAAAATGTTGCCTGGTCTGATGAGTCTCGATTTCTGTTGAGACATTCAGATGGTAGAGTCAGAATTTGGTGTAAACCAAACCACTGTGCAGGCTGGTGGTGCTGGTGTAATGGTGTGGGGGATGTTTTCTTGGCACACTTTGGGCCCCTTAGTGCCAATTGGGCATCGTTTAAATGCTACGGCCTACCTGAGCATTGTTTCTGACCATGTCCATCCCTTTATGGCCACCATGTACCCATCCTCTGATGGCTACTGTTATGTGTGAGTGTTCTAATCTGTATGTCATTGCAGTTTCCCTGGTAGATCACCTGCAATCAACCGGTTAATTGATGTCACCTGACGGGAGCTACTTAAATCTAAGACGCATGCTCTCTCGCTCTCTCTCTCATCTTGCAGCCGGCAGAGCAGTAGCTGTGTTTTGCTTCTGCAGTCCCCTTTTTCCTTTTTATATTAAATAAACTTTGTTTTAATTGGCAGATTTCTGTCTTTGTGTCCTTTATGTTGCATCCCTAGAGCCGGGGTTGTAACATAATGGGGGCTCGTCCAATTTGGTTGGTAAAAAGTATTTTTGGGGGATTTTTTTTTGTTTATTCCCTTTGATTGAGATCATTTGGTGAGTATGGTTGTTTGAGTATTTTTGAATATATGCATGAGTTTTCCCGGTTAGGTAGGGTGAGAGTTCCAGCTGGGTTGATTACTCAATCCTTCCATCGGTTCACTCTTTTCTTATTTTTCCTTTTTTGTTTTTGAGGTTATTCTGGGTGGAGACTTGTTCTCTGTCGGGGGTAAGCATTTCAGAACTGTAACCATTGATAAATTGGTTCACAGTTGCTGAGTTTTTGCTTTTAAAGTCGCCTCGTGCCCGGTACACCTCAGAAGATAGATAGGAATTAGAAGTGTTAGGCAGGTGTCCGGGTGTATCTCATGTGTTTTTGTATTGTGTTTGAGCTCAGCAACCATGCTCACTACTTTGATGGAAGTGAAAGCGGAATATTTAAGTTAGGTGAGTTAAACTTTTTTTTGAGGTACTGTAGTGTTTATTTGGTCCATGATCCTAACTTTAGTGTGTTAGCAGTGTTTGTGTGAAGTTCCTTTGTGGACTTTAGTGTAGACTAATGCCCAGTATTGCCTTTAGATGTTTGTTATTGCTTGGGGTGAGTAATCCTCTGTGTTTGGGTTAGTTCTACTTCTGGTTAAAGCTTTGTTTGAGAGCATTTGTGCTGCTTTTGTCATTTTTTGTAGCAGTGTGTGATTGGACCTGTTGTGTCGGCTGAACTTCTGTGTAGGAGCTAGTGTTACTACTTAAGAGTAGTTAGTGTTGAGTTTAGTCATGGCTTCTTTAGAAGACTTCCTAAAGGAACCTTCAGAAGAGTTACTTGAGTTTTTTACAAAGGATCAACTTTTGCAGTTGTCCTCTCATTATGATATTCCCATCACAAGTAGTGAGAAGCGACTGAAGGATGGTGTGAAGGAAATCATTAGAAGTGTTTTGATTGACAATGGTGTCTTAAAAGTTAAGCAGTTTTCCCCACAATCCATGACTGCTCCTTTGTCTGAAGCTGCAATTGAGCTTAGGCTCAGAGAGCTAGCTTTCCAGGAGAAACAGCTAGAGGTTAATGCGCAACTAAGAGAGAAACAAATGTATCTTGAACACGAACGGTCTCTTAAAGAGTTGGAATTAAAAGCTGCTACTTTAACTCCAAGAGGTGATGGTTCTTCATTTGATGTTGGTAGACACATTAAGTTAGTACCTCCTTTTTCTGAGAAAGATGTTGACCGATATTTTTCTCATTTTGAACGGGTGGCAATTACATCAAAGTGGCCTAGAACTGTGTGGACTTTGCTTTTACAAAGTATCTTGGTGGGTAAAGCTCAAGAAGCTTATTCCGCTCTTAGCCTAGAGAAGAGTGCTAATTATGATGAGGTTAAAGCAGCTGTATTGAAGGCATATGAGCTGGTTCCTGAAGCTTACCGCCAGCGCTTTCGAAGTTGTACCAAATTTGCTCACGACACTTATGTTGAGTTTGCAAAACAGAAGGAGAATCTGTTTGATCGGTGGTGTACGTCTCAGAAGGTGGAAAGTAAGGAACATCTTAGGCAACTCATTTTGCTTGAAGAATTTAAAAACTGTCTGCCTGATGTAGTGTCTGTTTATTTGAATGAGCAGAAAGCAGTGACCTTAGAACAAGCTGCAATTTTGGCCGATGAGTTTGTTTTAACCCATAAGGTACATTTTGGTGACAAACAAGCTGAGGTTCAGGACCAGATGAAGTACAATAGGTCTCGGTTTGTAAGGTCTGTGCCTTTTGCCTCATCACCTGCCAATAAAATGACTAATGATGGTTTGATTTCAGAAAGAGCTTGTTTTTATTGTAAGACACAGGCCATCTTATTGCAGATTGTCCTGTTCTAAGTAAAAACAGAAGTCTGCAAAGACTGTAGCATTTGTACGTCCTGTGCCAAGCCTTCCTTTGGCATCTTCAGTTGTTGATGTTTTATGCAAGACAGGGGATTTAGCTGGCTCATCATCATTTCTGATGGATGGTTCTGTGTATCTGTCTTTTGACCCTGAACATAGGCAAGCTATCAAGATTTGGAGAGATACAGGAGCTTTTCAATCTGTGATTTTACGTGATGTCTTGCCCTTCAATGAAAAGTCAGCTCAAGATTCAGAGGTAATTGTTAAAGGTTTTGGTGGAGGATTTCTGTCTATGCCTTTACACAGAATTAATCTCCAATCAGATTTAATCTCTGGGGATGTGGTTGTTGCACTTTGTTCTCAGATTCCCATAGATGGTGTGTCCTTTATTCTAGGAAATGATTTAGCTGGTGGGAAAGTGCTAGCTGTCCCTGAAGTAACCTCTACTGTCCTCAAGTCAGATTGTCCAGATGAACTTGAATTGGCATTTCCAGAAATTTTTCCTGTTTGTGCAACTACTCGTGCCATGTCGGCTAAGAGGCAGGTTGAAGACAAATCTTCCAACAGTCAAAAGGTGTTGCCACTTTATGATACTCTCATGGTCCAAGGTGACATGAACTTGTCAGGGAGTGGAAAGATGTTTCCATCTCGTGAACAGTTAATACTTGAGCAAAAACAAGATCCCACTTTGTCACCCATGTGTGAAGATTTGGTGTCTGATGAAGTACTATCAAATGTTGCTTCTGGCTATTTTGTTAGTGATGGCGTTTTGATGAGAAAGTGGACAGATCCAAAAATATCATGTGACTATGACTGGAGTAGCGTATTTCAAGTGGTGGTTTCAGAAGTTTATCGATCTGACATATTGTATCTCGCCCATGATCATTGTCTCTCTGGCCACTTGGGGGTCAAGAAAACTCTTGATCGTGTGTTAAGGCATTTTTTCTGGCCGGGTGTGAGGTCTGATGTGGCTCAGTATTGTAGATCGTGTCATGTTTGTCAGATTGTAGGAAAACCTAACCAGTCTATTCCTGTAGCTCCACTACAGCCTATTCCTGCCATTGGAGAGCCATTTGAACATGTTTTGATTGATTGTGTTGGACCTCTTTCCCGCACCAAGTCAGGTAATCAATACCTTCTCACAATTATGTGTGCCGCCACAAGATTTCCTGAAGCGGTTCCTTTACGCAAGATTACAGCCCCTGCCATTTCTAAGGCCCTTATTAAGTTTTTCACTGTGTTTGGACTACCAAGAGTTGTTCAGTCTGATCAAGGGTCTAATTTTATGTCTCGCCTTTTTTCCCAGGTGTTAAAGCAGTTGTCTATTCAGCATAACATTTCATCTGCGTATCATCCAGAGTCTCAAGGTGTACTTGAGAGATTCCACCAAACTCTCAAGACTATGCTGAAGACCTATTGCAAAGAGTTTGAGAGAGACTGGGATGATGGCGTTCCACTACTCCTCTTCGCAGTTCGAGAGGTTGTTCAGGAGTCCCTTGGTTTCAGTCCAGCTGAACTTGTGTTTGGGCACACTGTGAGGGGGCCTTTGAAATTGGTAAAGGAGAAGTGGTTAGATGTTGAGTATTCTACTCCTACTAACCTCTTGGACTATGTGTCTAATTTCCACTTTAGGCTTAGTAGAGCCTGTGAACTGGCCAAAGAAAATTTGAAAGCAGCTCAGGAGAAGATGAAGACTTGGTATGATCGGAAGGTAAAACATCGTGTGTTTTGTTCAGGAGACCAAGTGCTGGTGCTCTTACCAGTACTGGGTTCTGCATTGCAGGCTCAATATAGTGGTCCGTATACTATTGATCGGAAAGTGGGTGAGTGTAACTACTTGGTTAAGACTCCAGATCGTAAAAGGAAAACCCGAATGTGCCATGTGAATTTACTTAAGCCTTACTTTGACCGTAACCAAACTGCGTTTACAGAGGTCAAGGCCTTGGCTGCACTGAATGTTCCAACTACTGAGATGGGACAAGGAAGTGTTGTTTCTGAGATTTCTCAGAGTAGATTGCCAAATTCTAAAATTCTGGCTGATTTAGACATTCATTTGTCGTATCTAAATCTTTCTGAGCGCTCTGATATTATTCAGTTAATTGGTCAATATTTGGCCTTGTTTTCTGATGTTCCATCTTGTACCAATGTGTTAGAGCATGACATTGAGGTAGGCCAAGCTAACCCTATTAAGCAGCACCCGTATAGGGTAAATCCTGTTAAACGTCAGCTTTTGTGCAAAGAGGTAGATTATATGTTAAAGCATAACATAGCTGAACCGACTTTTAGTGCTTGGAGGTCACCATGTTTACTAGTTGAGAAGCAGGATGGTTCGTTTCGGTTTTGTACCGATTTTCGTAAGGTAAATGCTATCACTAAGCCTGACTCCTATCCTCTTCCACGTCTAGATGATTGTATTAACCAAGTTGGTTCTGCATTCTTTGTTTCAAAGTTAGATCTTTTAAAAGGCTATTGGCAGGTTCCACTCAGCCAGCGAGCCCGTGAGATCTCTGCTTTTGTGACGCCTGATAACTTCTGCCATTATAACGTTATGGCATTTGGAATGCGAAATGCACCTGCCACTTTCCAGCGTCTGGTGAATAAGGTGTTGGAAGGAGTTGCAGGATGTGAGGCTTACCTTGATGATTTGGTTATCTATAGTGCTACCTGGTCTCAACATTTGGCCCAGCTTGGGGATGTGTTCAAACGGTTAAAGGCTGCGAATTTGACCCTAAACCTCTCCAAGTGTGAGTTTGGGCAGGCCACCGTAACCTATTTAGGCAAAGTTGTTGGCCATGGTCATGTGTCGCCAGTAGGAGCAAAAGTAGAGGCCATTGTGAACTTCGCTGTACCCTCATCTCGGCGGGAACTAAAACGTTTCCTGGGTATGGCAGGATACTATAGGAGTTTTTGCAAAAATTTTGCCACTGTTGCTACACCTTTAACTAACCTGCTTAGTCCCAAGGTTCCTTTTGTTTGGACTGAGTTATGTCAGGTGGCCTTTGACAATCTGAAAGCATTGTTGAGCAGTTCTCCTATTCTTGCCGCCCCTGACTTTGATAGACCTTTCAAGCTAGCTGTGGATGCTAGTGATTTTGGTGTGGGTGCGATTCTTCTTCAAGATGATTCAGTGGGAGTTGAGCATCCTGTGTGCTATTTTTCAAAGAAATTTGATATCCATCAGAAGCACTATTCTACTATAGAAAAGGAAGCTTTGGCCCTTATTCTTGCTCTGAAACATTTTGCTGTGTATGTTTCATCCAGTGTTTCACTTATTGTGTACACTGATCATAATCCCTTGGTGTTCCTCCACAGCATGAGAAACACTAACCAGCGCTTAATGCGATGGAGTCTGTTTTTGCAGGGATATGATCTTGCAGTCTGCCACATTCGTGGGAAGGATAATGTTTTGGCGGATGCTCTGTCAAGGTCGTAAGTGCTTGCGCTTTTTCATGTATTTGTTGACTTTGCCATAGGTTATTCCATAGCAATGTTTTAAGGGTGGGAGTGTTATGTGTGAGTGTTCTAATCTGTATGTCATTGCAGTTTCCCTGGTAGATCACCTGCAATCAACCGGTTAATTGATGTCACCTGACGGGAGCTACTTAAATCTAAGACGCATGCTCTCTCGCTCTCTCTCTCATCTTGCAGCCGGCAGAGCAGTAGCTGTGTTTTGCTTCTGCAGTCCCCTTTTTCCTTTTTATATTAAATAAACTTTGTTTTAATTGGCAGATTTCTGTCTTTGTGTCCTTTATGTTGCATCCCTAGAGCCGGGGTTGTAACACTACTTCCAGCAGGATAATGCACCATGTCACAAAGCTCGAATAATTTCAAATTGGTTTCTTGAACATGACAATGAGTTCACTGTACTAAAATGGCCCCCACAGTCACCAGATCTCAACCCAATAGAGCATCTTTGGGATGTGGTGGAACGGGAGCTCAGTGCCCTGGATGTGCATCCCACAAATCTCCATCAACTGCAAGATGCTATCCTATCAATATGGGCCAACATTTCTAAAGAATGCTTTCAGCACCTTGTTGAATCAATGCCACGTAGAATTAAGGCAGTTCTGAAGGCGAAAGGGGGTCAAACACAGTATTAGTATGGTGTTCCTAATAATCCTTTAGGTGAGTGTATATTTAATATAACGCAGCGCCCAAAATTTATCTGGCCACGCAGCTCTCACTGTGGACCCGGCAGGAATCAAGCGCGTCTCCCCTGTGTTGTTAGTCGAGCTACACAAAAGCCAATCAGAAAATAGCAATGAACAACCAATGAAAAAAAATTAAAATTGTCATGAAACAACCCAATTCCCGCGACCTGTCCAACATCTAAGGCTGCCACTCTTTAGAAGCAAATTCCTATCTTCGATATGTTGTATTTTTAGCCAGAAAGTGCACATGACAACTGCTGTAAATGATATGAAATATTCTCTCAGTCCTCGCGCATCTGATAAGGCCTCATTAGAAAATTTACAGGACGATATTAGGCAATGGATTGCTTCAATCACACTGGGGAGGGGGTGAGCAATAGGCCTTACCGCGTCAATTCGCGCACTCTATCGTGTGTCACTCACTTGTGCTGCTGACGTTTTGACGTTGCGTTACGTACAACAAAAAACAGACAACTCACACCATTTTCAGGAGAGAGGAGTTTCATTATGACACAGGCTACATTTTACTCAAGCAACATTAAATAAAATGCTTTCAACAATTAATGGTGCTATTTTGGTTCAAAATAAAAATATGGTAACCTTTGCTTATTTAGGATGAACATAATTATTGCTGGACTGCATGGGCCCCCCTTAGTGGCTGGGCCCCAGAAAACGTTCCCCTTTATCCCCCCATATGGACGGCCCTGAGTGTTTGGATAAACAGAGCTTGCTCAGCATTAAACTACAGTGAGGAGTGGGAGAAGGGAACAGACCTAGTCCTAATAGGAGCATGCTAGTCTAAAACGTCAGCGATAGCAGAGTGGTACAAATCAAATATCTTAGATGAACAGGTGAAATCAAAAACATCAGAAATAGCAGATGAAGCAATAGATGCAGCAAACGTATTAGCATTAATAACACTGATCTCACGATAAGAGATGGTTATATTGTCAGTATTTAGTTGGACAAATTCATTGAAAATCCAAAGTAATATGCTTATGATCAGAGATAGGAATAACCAGACCTCTGATGGAGATATTATTCAAACCAGATGTACAAATTAAGTCATGCGTGTGACCATGAGTATGAGTTGGGAAATTAACATTCTGATAAAGGTCAAAGCAGTCCAGAACAGCCTTTAATTGAGTACTAATAGAACAGGGAGTTTCGACGTGGATGTTAATGTCACCGAGCAAGATGACCTTGGATGATTCAGCACAAGCTAGTGTTAGCAATTGACTAAGGCCCTGTCCACATGAACACGGGTATTTTCAAAACCACAGCTATTTCTAAGTAGGGATGCAATGATACCATTTTTTCTGAACCAATCCGATCCCAAACATTCTGAGTATCGACCAATACCGATACGGATCCGATACCAGCACAGTTTTTTTTTTTTAAATCAAGTAGAATTTCCAGAACTCTGTGTTGAACTGATAATCACTCTTTTGTGTGTTAAACACAATCTACTTAATACAGACAACTTCATTATAAAGAAAAACAACAAATAAAAAAAAAATCATAATCTATGACAAAAATTATATTATAAACTAGATTAGTGGATAACTCAGCAGTAAAATTTAGTCTAGAAAAATCACGAGTGCATAATAATTGTATGAAATCTGAACATTTAGTGAAAAAAACATTATTTAGTGGGGAACAAATAAGAGACACTAAGTGTAGCACTAAATCTGGTAAAACATTACACATTGCTCTTTGTATTGTTGTAAAATACATTCATGAAAAACAAGATAACAAAAATCAAAAAGATCAATTATTTTATATATAGTCTACTATAAAATGAAGACATTTTTTTAAATGTTTCGTAATTACAAGTTAGAAGCTCAGATTTTCTTTAAGCCCCGATTTTTACGAGTTGGGGGTGTTTCAGTGAGAAACATGCCGGAATACCACAATTCTTAAAGGTGTTTAGCAGTGATATTGTCAGACTTTCTAAGGATTTCTGCGGGGCATTAAAAAGCATTAAATGGATTTATGCTGCGGTCCATGAACAGTTACACTTTGCAAATAACTCTGGAGGATCTATACTGCTGTCATGATCCAGACCTTTATTTTAGTCTTGTTAAAGGACTTTTATGTTGAAATGTATTCTGAGTTTCCATTGTTCCTTTCCTGTGTTTGATTTCCATTATTCTGTGTCATATTAATCACCATGGTCACCTTCATTATTTCCAGCTGTTATTGATAATCCACTCATTGCTTTGTGTATTTAAGCTCTTGCTTTTCAGTTAGGTTTTATGAGTCGTTGTTGGTGTAGTGTACCTGGGGTTTTTCTTGTATGTTCCTGGTCTCCCCTTCTGTGTTTATTGGATTATTAATATTTTGCCTTTTATTTTTAAATCTGTGTGAGCATTTGGATTCGCCCTGGCATCCTTGCACACCCGTTACAGCTGCGGTCCACAAACAGTTTCACTTTGCAAATAACTCTGGAGCATCTATGATGCGATCCAGGAACATTCAGCATAGAACTCTTGACCAGTAATTCCTCTGTTAAACAGTCATACTCTCCTTTTGCACTTTCTTCTTCATCCTCTCTCTTCTGCCACCATCCCTATCCGGGGCCAGATGAATCCATCTTTTAATGGTGGAATCGATTTACTTTTCGGTGGCCACTGATGTCAGACGTTACGCCTCACAGCCGCTAAAAAACACATGAACACAATTAACTTTTGTATCAACAGATAATGTGGCTATTGGATTTTAAAGGACATTTCCACTAAAACTGAACCCAAGACCTATAGACAGACATTTTGTAATGTCAACATGTAGAGACAGTACATTTGCAAATCATTTCAGCAATAAACTGGCACCACCTTCCTACCAGGCTCCAATATGTCTCTGGGAGAAAGCCAATAAGAGCATGTGCATCGCACAGAGCCAACATGCAATTTAAAAATAAATACAATCATTACTACTTATTTTTAAATCTGCAATATAATGCTTGACACATTTAAAAACATAAGGACAACATGTACCTTGTGAACCATACGTGAACCATATGTGATGGTTTCCTACACACTTTCTACTCAAAGGGATATACATTCTGTCTGTGTGTCGTATGAACAGCGCTATTGTTGTGTTTGTGAAGACAATTGATTTAGCGAACCAGTTAGTAGAAATTGGAGTAGTGTTTAATGGTATTTTTACCCAAGTGCTCCCTCTTTCTACTCCTTCGAAAAAAGTGACTCTTTCTAATGTGCCGCCTTTTATTTCAAACAAAATTTTGACCAGAATGCTCTCTCGTTATGGTAAATTGGTTTCTCCTATAAAAATGATTTTAATTGGGTGCAAGTCACCACTTTTGAAGCATATTGTGTCATTTAGGCATTATGTCTATATGGCTCTTCAAGACAACCTGGACGAATTAGATCTGTCTTTAAATTTTTTAATTATGTAATTTTCACCACAACAAATACTATGAAAAGTTTCGGTTGTGGTGAAACAGGGCATCTTATTCACGCTTGTCCAGTCAAATTGAATAAGGCCGATAAAAATCCTCCACCGGTTGATGGTGAGGAAAATAACGATGTTCGTGACGAAGAAATGCAGAATGTTGTCGCTGTATTACCTACTGATGCTGAGGTGCCTCGAACAAGTATTGCTCAAAAATCGGTAGCAGTAGCAGACGCTGAAAGAGTAACAGAAGTTGTGCTGGTAGATAACACTGAAGTGGAGTGTGTAGGTGCCGCTGAGTCGGAGGAAAATTAAGTATCCGCGGTGGGTGATCAGGCAACGGGTCAGGCGAATGAGTCACAAAATAGTGACAGCTCGGCCGCTGCAGTTGAGCAATTTTTAACCGGTACAGAGGGGGATCCCTGTTCTGTGATTAATTTAGAAGGTTCTGCCTTTAAAACATCCTCAAAAGAGAAGACTAAAACAACATTATGATGTTGGTAAACAGGCGAAAAGAATAGATGATTGTGACTTGAGTCAGACTTATACAGAGAGTGAAAGCGATTTTTCTGAATGTAGTGTTTCATGTAGTTTACCTCAGAGTGTATTTTCCAGCAAGTCTTTCAGTATAGAAGATATAAAGTAATTTCTCAAAGTGACAAAAAATGCGAGAAAAGTTTGTGTTGAGTATTTCCCCGATGTGTTCGTTTATTGAAAAAGGCAAAGGCTTTTAGGAGTGATGGAGGTTTCACTAACCAGGAAGTGTATCGTCTGAAGAAAATTCTTGCAAAACTTAATGCACAACCTGGACTCAATGTTAGTAATATTATTAAGTAAATATAATCTTTCTCTGTGTGCTTTCTTTTGGCTGTACCTGCTATGGTTATTTCTCTTCACATTTATGGGAGAAATTTGTATTTCTTCTCTAAATAATAAATGGGGCAAGAGATATAAGGAAAAGATTTCAATTATTTGAGATAATAAAACAGAAGAAAATGTATGTTTTGTTCGCTCAAGAAAAAAATACTAATGTATTAAATTCTTCTGATTGGGCAAGAGAATTTGATGGTTTGTCTGTTTTAAGTCATTTGACCACAACCAGTGGTAGAGTCTCCATTTTATTCTCTAAGAATTCCTTGTTCTTATAAGGTAGATGAAATTATAAAAGGTAGATTTTTAAAAGTTATAGCTTCCTTTGAAAATCGTTCTTTTGTTTTTATTTGTGTGTAAGTGCCAAATAATGCATTGGAAAGAATGATTTTTCTAGATACACTGAGTAGTGATGTTTTATGTCATTGCAATTCTGAGGATTTATTATTTCTAGGAGGGGATTTTAATTGCACTGAGCACATTTTAGATAGAAATCATATGCTTTCCCGAAAGCAGCTCATTCAGTTATTGAAATCACATGAGATTGTTGATGTTTCGATAAATCTTCATGGTAATTAGAGGCAATATACATGGACTCATGCTTATGATAACTTCATTTTTTTAGCAAGGTTGGATAGGTTTTATGGTTTCAAACACCAGCTTAGTTCCCTTTCGAGGAAACTCGCGCTGCATCGAGAATCGACACATTGGGGAACGCCTTCAGCGTGACGCGTCTGAAGCCTATATGGAACTAGTCCAATCTTGATTGGTGTTGCGTCATGACGTCACATGTGACGTTGCATGTGACGGTGATGCGGAAGCTATAAAAGAACGCCGGAACATAACAGCGTCAGCTTTCTGTTCTTCAGCAAGCATTCTGTGTGACTCTGTGTCTTATTTGGTGTTGTATTGTACATTTTCCATATATATATATATATATATATATACTGGGAGTGGAGCATGCAATGCAATAGCAATGCTCCGCTCCCACCTGAGTCTGTTCGATGAATCATGCCAGGCATGCGCTCCCCACAGATCAGGTCCCGCGTCTGTCGAGGCAGCACGGTGCTTGCATTCATGGGGATCGCAGAGGGAGTTGGCTGATGATGTTGAGACGGCCTCGGCCCTTTTTCAACATTCATCGGCCAGCTCCCATGGTCCCGCTCACGGATCGGAAACCTGCCCTGCGGCTTCTTCCGCCCGTGAAGAGGACCCGATGCTCGAACTATCTGGCTCCGAGGAGTTGGATATTTTGAGCATCGAGGCGGGAGAATGTGAGGATTTGCCACCCCATTCTCCTGCCTTTTGAGGAGCTGCTGGAGGTTGTGACCAGGGCAGTGGCCAAGTTCAATATCGATTGGCCACCAGAGAAGCAGAAAGCGACTAGAAAAAGCAAGCTCGATGAGCGCTTCCAGCAAGCCCGGTCACAGCCTTCGCGCCGGAGCCTTCCATTTTTCAACGATCTCCACACCGAGGTGTGGAGATAGTGGGATAAGCCCTTCTCTTCTCGATTATCCAGACTGGCTGCACTATTGGCCGCTCCATGGCAGCTTTGGTAGCCACAGAGAGACATTTGTGGTTGAATTTGTCGGGCATTGGGGACAAGGACAGGGCCTTCCTCCTCAGTGCCCTGATTTCGTCTTCTGGCCTCTTCGGCGACAAAATACTGTCGTTCGAGAGGTTTCAGTAGACGAAACGACAATCAGCTGCATTTCAACAGCTTATCCCACACCGCCGTTCCAGGTCTCGTGGGTCTGCTGCCAGGGGGCAGGAAATCGATGACTTTAAGAATGTTGATTTGGTAGCTGAACATCTAGGCGTTCGATCAACACGTGTAGTGGCTAAACTCCTTGAAAAGTGGAGATCTGCTCTTACAACAGAAGAATTTAAACTGCTGGAGGACTACTCTGAGAGATTAATTATTCCGTACTGCAGAGGTCCATTTCTTAATCTGCTTCTATCACATAATTTAGAAGAGTGCAAAGGTGTTTTTTTGTATTCTCTCCATCACTATTGGGTTCAGAGCTGGCCTCTGGAAAAGTCTTGTATAAAAGTTCTGTCAAATCTTTGAATATGTGGTAGGTCCAATGAAATTCTTCCTTCCTGCATGTGGTTGGTTAGTCTACTCGTTGAGTTTCGTCCTATTAGTGGGCTGCAGAAGCGTGTATATAAACGGTCTTTCTAGAGTGTATGGTGTCTCGAGTCACTGCCCCTTAATTCCTGTGTTGTCATTCAGTCACCATCCAGGTATGTTTGGTGATGTTGGCTGGGTGGTCAATGGCATACTGTAGCTCATTTTAGTCTATTTTCAGGGTGGCGTATAAATTCCTGCGGCTGGCATTGGGTTGAGGTTGTCCCGCTTACGGTGGGTGAAAGTGTTGATTGTGTGTTATCTAAGTATCCACTCGTATTGTAGCGGTATCCTTGTTTGTATACAGTCAAAGGTTGGGGTGAGGCTGATTCGAGCACGGCCATTACGGGCGTTTACAGTTCAGTACGGAGGCGCTTAGTCACTACCGGCGCGTACGTTCTCCTCCCGATAGACTGGACGAGCCCTCAGCTTCCATGCATGTGTTGTCTGCCTAACTGATTGGGTTCCTAGAGATCGCACTCATAAGGTATGTGCTTTAAACTTATAGGTCGATTGGCGATCTTCTGTAGAGAGAAACCGATTTTTATGAATAGTTGTTAGTTTTTAAATTATGGAGACTTCGTCTGATTGTTAACTTGTAATTTTATAGATGTATTAAGTACAGATTGGTCGCGTTCTGCATGGGCGATTAGCTTCCGTGCAGTTGGGCTGCGTGGGACTACCGTCTGGAGGCGCTGTTGCCATGGGGATGGAAATTGCTTCTTTTCGTGTTCGTACCGAAGTTTAGTGTGTGTGTGTGGGGGAGTGTTTTGGTTTATATTTTCTTTTAAAAAGAAGACCCTCTCCCATCTGTATGTAGCGGGACCTCACTCTTCCACGTGAGGAGCAACTATAGAAACGCTACCACTAGCTTAGGCATGACTATGCCACCTTGTTTACCAGGGAAAAATTAATCCTATGGATTTAATGTTTTACACAAAAGACACACAGGAACGTGATTGTCAAAGGAGGGCCAGAGACGTGGATACTAAATATACAAAAGTTTTATTTTAATACTCGCAACCATTTAAAAAAGACATTAAAAAAGAACTGGGTCATCAGCATTCACCACAAAAGAGACCAAGAGATAAAGGAGGCCGAGGCTTAACGGCAGATACACAAATTTCAGTGCGCACAAGGCTTCTATATCACTCTCAACACCCCGTGTACAAGCATCAACACACACTGCAATCCAGTCCAGCACAGCGCTCTGTGACGAGCCCACCACCGCACGTAAGGGCCTACTAGTGGCCTGCCCTGAAGCCTCGGCTCCTGTAACGAGAGTAAAAATTACTACAGGTCTCCACACACAAGATACTTACTCCAAACATGCACACATAATAAACATTTAGACAAGTAAACAAAAAAACATATTACAACAAAAATGAAAATCAAGGTTTGATGTCACCACTGGGTTTCTATTAACCTCACTGACCTTCTACCAGCACATTTGTGGGAAATCAGACCTCAAAACAAATACAATACTGCAAAACACTGACAAAGCAAAACAATCAGAACATTCAGTTAAGAAACCAATAACAATTGAAGATACAAAAAAGAAAGATAACAAACATGCACACAATTTGAAAGACATAGTAAAAAAAACGCCCCGCGATCACAGTGACACGTACTGGAAAACAAGCGTCACACAAGGCTGTGAGCACACGCGTTGGGAAGAGAGTTTATGTAAATAATCTGAAGGTACAAGTAGCAGCGTCAAACAGCGTTGCCCACCAGGCGCCGCAGAACGTCCATTACTCCTAAAATACAAACATAAGCATATATTTGCAATATATAACAGAATGGGCGCTGCACAAAATGGACGTTTCACGTACCTTTAATTCATAAACCGACGCCCATTCACGCCACGCCGAACATCACCATCCCCCAAAGCACGGGAATGCGAGAGGGACATGCAAAGGGAGAGCGGCCGCCGCCCAGAGCCTACACAGCGAGCTATCCCCACAGCTATAATCCCACACAGTTATTACAACACATCACACATCGGGGTGCTAACTAGTCAGCCAACGCACACATACGTTACCTCAAAGCATCAGGAGACACGGGACTGCAAGAGAGGCATGTAACGGGAGAGCCGGGGCCGCCAACAGCCGCGAATTATCCTGAAGCTATGAACGACACAATCGTTTATACACAATCCCGCATCTGTGTTCATTAACGAGCCAAATAGCACCTACCTCAAAGCGGAAACAGCAACAAAAACCAGAAGGGGCGGTCCCCGAGCAATGACGCGACCCAGACGGCAAGCACACGCAAGAGGTGACTTCACTTCCTTTTTATACTGTCCCTCCTGTTCGTGATTGGACCCTCACTACCCCCGACACATCAGTTTAATTATAGAGCCACAATAAGTCCCACTACATGTAGGATGGTACGCCAGGGTGTATCCACTTTATTATCTAAAAACCTTCTATTTGTGGCGATCCACGGACGGATTAAAGGTTGGCAGCTAACAACTACGCCACCCTGGAAACTTGCCAGGGACAATAAAATGAAATTTCTTATTTAAGCAACAAAGGTTAGCTCACAGTAAATCAGCAGGAGACGTGGATACAAAAAGCATACATTTTATTAAAGATAGGAGAGGAGGACTTTATAGAAACACAGAACAAACCTTCAATAACATTTAATGTAGACCACAACAATTACACCATTTAACAAAACACACAAAGAGCGACCTGAGAAGTCAGCGGCATCTGAATTCGGGAAAAAGTAGCTGAGGCGTTACAGCAGGAGATAAAGGGCACAATATGGCCTCTACGGCAAATCACCCTTTCCATACACCTGTGCTTCAACACTCACGCACACGTACACCACTCATGACACAGCACTCGTGATGAAAAAGACCACCGCCAGCAATCCACCCCTGCCTTAAGCACCCAGCCCCTGTAACAGATTAGGTTATACACAACTCAGACTTTTCACAGTAGAAACAGTCACTTCACAAAAGACAAAACACATTGGAATAAAGTTTTCATCTCTCCAAGTAAACTATTTTACAAATACTGGATCACAATACCAAAATAACTAATACAAAATTAAAAAAATTGAAATAATCACTTATGGCCACACAAGACACAAGAACAACCAAAAAATACAGGATTCACATTAACCTGATTAACAAAAAATAAACTCCTATTCTCTAACACCCTAACAACTAAACAAAAAGTAAATGTAATATAATAGCAACCAAAAAAAAAACACACATTAACAATCTAATGCAGGAGTCTAATGCAGGGTCTAATGCAGTGTCTAATACAGTGTCTAATACAGTGTCTAATACAGGGTCTAATGCAGGGTCTAATGCAGTGTCTAATACAGTGTCTAATACAGTGTCTAATACAGTGTCTAATACAGGGTCTAATGCAGGGTCTAATGCAGTGTCTAATACAGTGTCTAATACAGTGTCTAATACAGGGTCTAATGCAGTGTCTAATGCAGTGTCTAATACAGTGTCTAATACAGTGTCTAATGCAGGGTCTAATGCAGTGTCTAATACAGTGTCTAATACAGTGTCTAATACAGTGTCTAATACAGGGTCTAATGCAGGGTCTAATACAGTGTCTAATACAGGGTCTAATGCAGTGTCTAATGCAGTGTCTAATACAGTGTCTAATACAGTGTCTAATGCAGGGTCTAATGCAGTGTCTAATACAGTGACTAATGCAGGGTCTAATGCAGGAGTCTAATGCAGGAGTCTAATGCAGGAGTCTAATGCAGGGTCTAATACAGTGTCTAATACAGTGACTAATGCAGGGTCTAATGCAGGAGTCTAATGCAGGAGTCTAATGCAGGAGTCTTTTGCAGGGTCTAATGCAGTGTCTAATACAGTGTCAAATACAGTGTCTAATGCAGTGTCTAATACAGTGTCTAATACAATGTCTAATGCAGGGTCTAATGCAGGAGTCTAATGCAGGAGTCTAATGCAGGAGTCTAATGCAGGAGTCTAATGCAGGGTCTAATGCAGGAGTCTAATGCAGGAGTCTAATGCAGGGTCTAATGCAGGGTCTAATGCAGGAGTCTAATGCAGAAGTCTAATGCAGGGTCTAATGCAGGAGTCTAATGCAGGAGTCTAATGCAGGGTCTAATGCAGAAGTCTAATG
Source organism: Gila orcuttii (assembly GCA_026230005.1). Taxonomy (NCBI): domain Eukaryota; kingdom Metazoa; phylum Chordata; class Actinopteri; order Cypriniformes; family Leuciscidae; genus Gila; species Gila orcuttii. The sequence goes on along the minus strand of JAPDVR010000009.1, from coordinate 1,606,580 downwards.
CAGCGTCTAATGCAGGAGTCTAATGCAGGAGTGTACTGCCAAGCAACCTTTGGAGCATCAGGGAAGGAATACTGTGGCGAAGGACGGCCGAGGGACGTGAGAGAACGGCGCAAGGCCGGTGGTGCGATTGCTAATGAGCAACACCTGGGTAGCACACCGGTCTCTCATCTCTCACGGAGGAGCGACAACGTTGATGATCGAGAGAGGAACAGGCCTGGTTTTACGTTGTGTTTTGGTTTTTGTATTTGTATTTTATTTTAGCCAGCAGTCGTCCGCGAGGGGCTGCTGGCAGTTATATTTATTTTCGGTAACCAGCAGTCGTCCGCGAGGGGCTGCTGGCGGTATTTTGGTTTGTTTATTTTATTTTAAATAAAGTATATTTTGATTGTTCGCCGGTTCCCGCCTCCTTCTTCCCTGAACATTGCTACAAATACCTTCTGCTACAAAACATCAAAACATGTGATAAAATACATTCTAATTCAAAAAGGCTGAAGCTGCATACTTTTTTCTTGACTTTGTTCTTTTCGTGGTGCCTTCCATCTCATCATTGTGGAGTTCAGAAGTGTTGTGGCCACTTGGGTGGAGCTTGGGCTGTTTTGACTTCCTGAGTTAAATGCAGGAGTGTTGTGCTGCCTAGCAATCTTTGGAGCATCAGGGAAGGAATACCTTCTGTTCAGAAGTACACAACATTGTAACGAGTTACAGTTTAAAATATATAATTCATTTTAAAGAATTATAATTAATTATAAATATTTGAATGTTTTAGAATTAACTGTAGCAGAATTAATAGTACAATTATTTAATCAGTTCATCTAATGAACAGAAGGCATAATCAACTATTAATTCTAATAAAACATGTTATTTTCCTGGCCAAGAAAGAATAACCTTTTCCAGCTAAAGTAAATCAAGTACTAGCAGGGTAATAGCATAGGTAGCTAGATCAAGATGTTTAAGTGACTTTGATCATTTTGTGAGTGGCAAACACAGAGACAATAAAGTGTGAATATAATGGTTTAATAAACGAAACAACGGTAGGCTACACACACAACTAAACTAAGCAAAGATTGTATACAAAATCAAGAAAGTAAAGAAAAGTGAAGAAAGTGAGAGAGAAGAAAAGAGAATGGCAAGATTACAGTCAGTTAACCACGACTTACAAGAAACATCAGAGAATCAGGATCACCTTAAAGGGGCATAATAACTTAGAAACACATCTAAAGGCTGCAAAAGGGTACTTGCATTGATTTTGGTTGCTGAACAAGTCCAGATGCAGGAGATTCTTGAGATTCATGATGATTTTGCAAGTAGTGCGCTGAAACGTTCGTTTGGGTTCTTGGGGTGGTCCACGTTGAATCCAAAGAAGTTAACTTGAAGATGAAGTTGCCGGAAGAAGACAGGAGGAGGGTGTCTCAAAAAGATCTGAACTAATCAGACACTCTTAAAGGTCCTCTCAGTTCACACCTATTTGGTGAGGTGACCAATCACAGATGACCGGGAGAAAGTCTTTGTTAAATCTTATCTCCATTTGCATGTTAATGCTGGCATGGTGAATTTGTGCAGTCTTTACACAAAAGTATGGTAAAAAAAATATCATGATGCAATTTATCTTAACATATTGTACACCATTGATTATAAAAATCAAAAGAGGATTATTTTGATACCAAGAAAGATGGGGATTCGAAGACATTAAAGGGGTGGTAAAAAACGATTTCACTTTTCTAACTTTAGCTAGTGTGTAATGTTGCTGTTTGAGCATAAACAACATCTGCAAAGTTACAGCGCTCAAAGTTCAAAGCAAAGGAAGATATTTGCTTTTAAAAAAATCAATTTCTAAGGACTACTGCAAACGACTGGTTTTGGACTACACGACATTCCATGGGATATGCTGACGTCAGCATATCCCATTATTTACATAAACCCCTCCTCCGAGAATACTTAATAAGCGGGGCGAGGCCATTTTATATTGCTGTTTTGGAGATGAGTTGTCGCAATGGCGTTGAAACGCTGCTGTTATTTTCATCCGGATTGCAGGTCCACTGTGTTCAGCCTTCCTAGGGACGAGGGAGTTAGGGATCAATGGTTAAAATTTATTTTTAACTCGGTCCCTCATAATTATGACCCAAATCTCGCTCTCTGTTCTGCACATGTTACGGAGGAAAGCTTCCACAATCGTGGCGAGTTTAATGCAGGATTCGCACAACGGCTTGTCCTGAAAGATAGTTTTGTCCTGAAAACCGAAGCGTTTGTTTACAAGCCACAACCTGTAAACTCTGCTGGTTTGGTATGCTCATTCATACTTAACGTTATCCGACAAACACCTAACGTTACAAACTTTTTTTTTAATCTCAACAGCGAACTTGGAATTAGTGTAAATTATTCTTTGATTAGAGCTTTTATGTTTAAACATAAATCTACATGCTTGTTTATCTACAGGCATGCAAAACATGGTTCTGTGTTTGATTTGGCAGCCGATGTTTAGTGTTCGTTTTGGGTTAATAGTTCTGTCGACAGATATTTGTCTACAATCGTTCTTAAAATACAAAAGTAACGGTGGCATACAGTCAGAAATGATCACTATAGATCCGCAGTCTTTACTCAAAAAAATCCCTTTGAGGACTGTAGTATAATTTGTTAGAACGATTATATGAAATTCTTGTTTATGAAGCTTATTTTTTGTAATTCTATAATAATTATTTTTTGCAATTCTATAATAATTAGTACAATTAAATAAAAGCATATCTAAAAAGTAATGAGAGAACAACAAAAAACAAATCTTTCTGAAACGTCGTTTAACAGTCGTTCTTGAACAGGTTCTGCTCGATCATCTTCACTAACGTTTCCCCGGTTTTATTGACGCCATTGTTTATAATACACCAAAGCGCAAACTACCGGTAAAGGTACGAGGCGTGACGTTTCCGGGAGACGTGCACTAGTCGGTTAGCGAATCACAACACACTGGGCCAGCTAACCAATCTGAGCCCATTGCGTAGTTTTGAGGGACTGGCTTCATAGAACCCGGAAACCATCAGACCGTTTTTACAAGGAGGGACAGAGCAGTGTAGAATAAAGGTAAAATATATGAAAAATAATGCAATTTTTAAAAAACGAAGCATGAACACGTTACAGTGCACCCCACAAACACAATCAAGCCTTCGAAAAATTGCGTTTTACCACCCCTTTAAAGCAGTGATAAATACATCATCTTTGGATATCAACATTGGACGTTACTCTAACATAACTAAAGAATCATAACTAGTCATAACTAATAAAACATAGGAGCATGCATAAAACACAGGAGAAATACTATAAACATTTGGGAAAGTTTGTGTGTATGAATGGAGTAAGTGTCCTTGTGTATTGGAAGTTTATCTCTATAGTCTTTGACCAAATGGGTAGTCCTGTCTGGTCTCCTGTGCTGTCTTTGAGGGTTGCAGACAGTCTCTTGCTCAGATCGTTCAGTGGTGCCGAGGTGATAACGGCCTTTGAAGAGAACTGGTTTTAGGGCGATGACAACAGGGGCAAGGGGGAAGGTTTTCTGATGACTAGGGCATTTGATTAAGGCCATTCGTTACAACATCTTTTATAATTTTAAAAGGCAGAAGCTCCTTACCCTATTCTTGACTTTGTTTCTTTTATGTTTCCTTCCATCTCATCATCTTCTCCAGGGAAAAGAACGTTCTTGGGTCTTACAACATATTTATTCATTCCAAGATATACAATAATTTGTAAATGTTGTGCACCACAGATGAATTAAAAATAACAATAACCAAAAAGAAAAAAACCTTACATTATTTTTCTTTTAAATTTAATCGAGTTCTCTCCATCACTTCCAATGTCAGTGTGATCAACAGCTTGAGGTAGTTTAAGCCTAGCTTCATTATAGTCACCTGGAAAAGTAACACCAAAAAATTTTTTTTTTTTTTTTTTTTTTAAAGTAACATTTTAAGTAATGCATGACATGCCATTTGTTCAATTTGAAGGAAGAGGTGACAGAATGGAACTTACTTGATGTGAAAATAATTCTGGCCTTATGGGGCTTCCATTCATCTCCAGGACATTCTTGTGATTTTACAGCTTTTGCTATATCAATTTTATTTTATAGGCCACATGCACTCTCCGTTTTTCATCCAGATTGAAGGCACAACTTCAACCTCATTTGTGTTGTCAAATACAACAATGTGAAACATCTAAAGAGGCACAATCAAGAAAACATATTTCAAAATATAATACAAAATCAAGACAACATATTACTTAGCCAACTATAATACAAAAGCAACTTTAGGGTAATTGCTCTCAATGCTAGAGTGGAACAACAACAAATTTGTTCTGGAAAGGCAATCTCACATACTTCTGCAGCTTCTTTCCAATCATGAAATATTTGACATTTGTGGAGAGGTTGGAAACCACTTAAATTCCCAAATCTTTTGAGTCAATAGGATTATTTAAAGAAGTGTTCCACCTTTTTATATTCATTGCCCACAATGTACACTTCTCCTTTCTCGACTTTTTATCGATTTTTGTACAATAATCTCTCTCTTTGAGATTCACAACTATATCATCAATAGCATGAACTTTAAATTGACGAACATGTTGCGAGAAGCACTCCGGCACTGGCCCATCCGTATGCTCTTTATCCAGTTTTTGAGTTGCCTCTTTAACATCAGGACTGTAGCTGCCATTTTCTAACTCTGATAATCTGCGTATCACCTGGTCAAAGTATTGCATGGCCCTTTTACCAATTTTTTAAGTTTTCCTATGAAATTTTCAAAGGGAAAGATCTAAATTGCCATGGATTTTGACTTTTTCACTGAGATGCACCAGACCATGAACATTGTAAACCCAAAACTCTTCATCGTAAAGCTGGCCAAAGTGTTAGCGAGTATTAGCAAGGTCATTCATCTCCATACATTATTTTGGACTTGCCAAAATGTACTCACCTAATGACAAAGGCATAAAGTTGTCATAGATCTGAGGCTGTAGAATACCCCTCAGCACAGCTGGACCCGTGTAGAACAAGAATTGGCGTAGTTCTTTGGCTTTCCACTTACATCGTTCCGCCAGTGCCCATGGCCTTCGAAGCAAACTCACTTGGAATGTAATTTATCAGTGCAAGAACTTCATCTAAAACCATGGAGGCTAGACTAGATGATATGCGGCAGTGCAAGGGACCAGTGGTGCTGATCCACAAGTCTAAGAGACGCCTTATTACACCCAGGCAAACTAGGTGCATATAATTGACCATGACAATGCCAACCTCTGCAAGAGGTGAGTGTTGGATGTGGTGTTCTTCATCTATTGCTTGCTTAAAACTGTGTAGCGTCTGGACCAATCACACACAAATTATCCATTATATTTAATGAATAGTCCGGCAAACTCACTCTCCCAACTAAGATATGTGGCCAACTTCCCCTGAAACTAACACCACTGGCAGAAATCAGTGTCCTGTTACATAGATAAGGATTTTTACGACCTCAAAAAGGAAATTCCTGAGAGATGTGACACTCACTTAATTCTCCTGAGAAGGAGAAATAAAGCCTGTTAATCCTATATATTCTATATATATATAACCACTTGAGAAATGTATAAACATGTATCTAATTTTCACATCTCATGATTTTCCTTCTGATGTTGTTTTGGCCTATGTTTTCTTGTAAACTCTAATGTGAAACATCTTTATTGACAGCAGATTCTCACGATTACAAAGAGCCCAAACACAACATAATCCATTGCGTTGATCGCGAGATATACCTCACGAAGTGATGCATGCTTGGCTAAAAAAACATGTCTCTCATCTTTCCGGGATGCAATGTGTTTTCCAATGTTTCCGGAGCCATCCGTGCTTTTTTCAAACGTTGGATAACACAAAATATGTATCATCTTAAAGCTTAGAATCTCAGCTTTTTAAAGCATCTAACAACTTCAATCAACTCTGAACGAGTGCTGAGTAGTCCCTATAACTCTGAGGGCACCGCCCGCGCGGGCCACCTGGCTGCGAAAATATTAATTATCATATTTTTCAAAAATATTGCCTTGATTTACACAAAATAGGAGTCATTTGAAAGCTTAGAGTCTGAACTTTACAGTGAATGTAGCCAATTTGAAAATCTCCTAAGTATTGCTTAGTTATTTGCTGATAAATAGAATTTATTTTTTTCACAATCTATCAAATACTTTTTTGTACTATGTACTGCAATGTGCCAAAAACATAATACAGCTCATGAAACATTCACAGATCGTTGAAAATGGCACATATTTTTTTACAGCATACTATTACAATTAAAATGAGCCCCAAATGAACATAATCTATTGCATTTATGACAAGATATTCTCCATGGAGGAACCATTTTAAAAATGCCCATTAGGGGGCGTCAATGACTGAACAAAAAGCCTGTCTTGGTTCCAAATGCTGTAACTTTTGATTCCTTTATCCAATCACCACAAAATTTTATCCAGATGCAGCTCACATGTAGAGGGACTTCACCAAAAAAGAATTTTCCACCTACCTTATTTCCTTCCTGAGTTATTATATGTCAAATAAGAAAGATATGCAAAATCATAATAAAAATTATATTTATTTTTTGTCTTTTATGGGCAGTTTCTCGGCAGGAAAATGTCCAAATGTAATGTAATTTATATTTTCAAAAAAATTGAAAAGTGTTCTATCAAACGATACCTACCTTTTGACTCTCCTTGCTATAGTTTTGGAGTTATGAGTCTTTAGTTTTGTGTGTCACTCAGAAAACAACAATTTTTTTATTGCCTTTCAAATGTGTGAGGACTAAACAAAAAGGCTACCTTTGTTCAGAATGCTGTAACTTTTGAGTACTTTATGCAATCACCACAAAATTTTATCCAGATGCAGGTCACCTGTAGAGGGACTTCACCAAAAAAGAATTTCTGAGCTACCATATTTCCTTCCAGAGTTATTCCATGTCAAACAAGAAATATATGCAAAATCATAATAAAAATTATATATATTTTTTGTATTTATCAGCAGTTTCTCAGCAGGAGAATGTCCAAATGTAATGTAATTTATATTTTCAAAAAATTTGAAAAGTGTTCTATCAAACAATACCTCCCTTTTGACTCTCCTTGTTACAGTTTTGGAGTTATGAGTCTTTACTTTTATGTGTGTCTCTCAGACAAAACAACTCTAAAATGGCTTCAGTGCTTAACAGGCTAAGAATAGGTTTAAGATCTGCTGATCCTATTTTCTTTACATAACATCACATGAAAAATTAAGGTAGAGTAAATTGAATTTAGCATTTAAGGTTATGATGGTGATGACATCAGCTGTGAAACAGTTTCCAGCAAGAGAGTCCGGCCAATCTTGTTTTCTGTATTTGTCAGATTACTGCTCTCTATCGAGCCTGCCATTGCTGTGTCTCTCTATTGTAAGAACTCTTGGTAGCTTCTGTCTCAGCGGGAGAGTTCTGCCATTCCTGTTTTTCAATCTCACTGTTTGAATAGTTATGCTGATTGGATTAGGATTGGTAACGCTCTCAGTCTAGTACCAGTTTCCTAAACCTGTATACGACATTTACATGCTTTGTTCCGATTCTCCTCCTCCATGTAATCCCTCCCTATATATATACTACAATGTAAAGTTCCTTTTTTTTTGGACTCAAGACGAGCTTGGAAGACTACAGCGACTCACAGCTCGTGTTCTCAATAAAGAAACCTTCTTAAGATACAACCCGAGTCTTCTGGTCTGCGCTTCTGAGTTTTCTACGCTTTGGGAGAAAAAGTTCACAACAGTTTTGGCGCCGTGACCCGGATAGAGCTACTCACCTGAATCCAGATTGAAACTTCAAGCTCAACAAAGATCTGACTGAGTTCCAGACTGAATCTTTCTGTACAACCAAGAGTTGGTGAGTGTTACTCTATCCAAAAGAACCATTAAGACCAGTACATATAATTACGCTTATATATACACCTACGAGTGAAGTAAAATAAACTCCCATAGAGAATTCAGATTTTGAGTTGTTTGTTGATGGTTTAGCTCAAGTAATTGAAGGTAACAGACGAGCAGGTTATGCAGTAACGTCCACCACTGAAGTGTTAGCTTCAGGTCGTCTTCCAGATCATTTTTCAGCTCAAGCTGCAGAACTAGTAGCCCTAACAAGAGCATGCACGCTAGCTTCAGGATCGGTTGCAAATATCTATACAGATTCCAGGTATGCTTTTGGGGTAATTCATGATTTTGGTGTCATTTGGCAAACCAGACAGTTTCTAACTTCTGCTGGATCCCCCATTAAGCATGCTGGATTAGTGAAAGATCTAATGTTTGCCATGAAACTTCCAAAGAAATTAGCAGTGATCAAAGTGAAAGCACATTTCACAACTAATACTACAGAAGCTAAAGGTAACTCTCTTGCTGATGTAGCGGCTAAACAGGCTTGTTTCTATGCGACTATACAAGTGTGTTCAGGTAGTACAGCACAGAAGACAATTCTGTCTCCTGAATCAATAATTGATCTGTACAAAGACGTTCCTCTGTATGAAGCATGGACATGGTTAGACAAAGGAGCCACAGTGGATTCATCCGGTTGCTGGACCAAAGGGGGAAAGTATGTCGCTCCTGAATCACTGTTGCCATATTTGGCTCAACAAATACACAATTTGGGTCACAGTGGTCCAGCAACGATGAATCACAGGTTCTCAAATCAGTGTTGAAATCCAAAATTCAGAAATGTAGACACAGAAACAGCCAAGAGGTGTGTTACATGTCAGAAAAATAATGATGTACCAGCAGCCACTACACCAGCAGCACATACCCCAGCCCCACCAGGACCATTTCGTCACCTGCAAGTTGATTACATATCATTGCCTCGTTGTAAGGGAAAAACTGATGTTTTGGTAGTAATAGATAAGTTCACAAGATGGGTAGAAGCTTATCCAACAGGGCGTGCTACACCTGCACATACTGCTAAATGCAGGGTCCCCGCGGGTCCTTAAAAAGTCTTAAAACGTCTTAAATAAAATTTTCGCTTTTTAAGGCCTGAAAATGTCTTAAAATCTTAAATTTCCGATAAGGAGGTCTTAAATTTCACGTACGGGCCTTAAATTTCTTGTCCGACTCGTCATCCGTTTTTTTTTTTTTTTTTTTTTGAACAGTGCGCACCATTTGGGGGCAACGAATAAAGGAGACAACAACACATTACAGACTGTGTTTACGAGCGTTCATGCTTACGGTTGCCAGATTTAAATAATTAAATCCCCAGTCAGAGCTTTTCTGTTAAAATAACAAGTTTTCTAGCCGGTCTTGTCAATAGTATCTGGCAACCATGCTCGCGCGCGCGCTCTCTAGCTCTACGCTGCTGAAGAAGCGCGAATGATCTGAAAACACAGACAGTAAGCTGGAGTTCAGTGATCTTCATTTGATATTTTCTACTTAAATTAATTGAAGTGTCATTCAGTTGGTCTTTATTCTGTCACGAGCCGCTTGCGCTGTTTGTGCGACTAAATCTGCGATCAATACAGGCGGATATCTAGCAGTGTTTTTAATGTTGATCATATTATTGCTATTTTGCAACGAAAGCCACGGCAGAACTGCAGCACACAGCGGTGATTCGAGAACGAATCTGTGGCTTTTAACGAATCGTGAGATTCAATGACCCGTTCATAAATACAGCCACTTGCTTTGTTACCATAGACTGTGTTTGTAACTGAATGAATGAATGACTCGATGACGGATGACTCGCTCATAAAGACAGTGACTTACCGCCACCTACTGGCGATTTTAATTTAATGTTTAAAAGTATCACCTCGTTTTTACCATCATTGCATATTTATTGAACATTGTTTTATTTAAAGCATTATTTATTTTATAAAAGTATTTATAAAGGTAAAAAATTAACTGGAAAAAATCGATTTAAAGGGGCAGATATTGGAAAAGGTGTGACTGCAGTCTAAATGCAAGAGGGGTTACGGCACTATAAAAGATTGGAGAACCACTGAACTAAGGAACAGGGATATGTAGAATTGCACAAGTGCTACTGCTAAAGAGTGCATTGTCAATACAGCCTGTTACCTTGATTCAAATGTCTCATAAGCTTAATTGAATTGGCCTAAAGCAAAAAATTATAATGTCATTTTTTGTCTGAAGACTACATATAAAATAGCTACCAAAATTGATGTCGGTAACTGAAGTTTGACTTTGTCAACTACAACTATGAAAGACAACATTACTAAAATGGGACCAATAAGACCAATAAGCATTTTCATCTAAAGACTAAGACTAAAACAAAAATGGCTGCCAAAATTAACACTGTCGTGTTGAACATTTACCTGTTTTCTTTTTTGTCGTGGTAAAGTCTTAAATTTGCCTTTTAGAGGACTTAAAATGGTATTAAAAGTCATTAAATTTGCTGTTAAAAAATGTGCAGATACCCTGTAAATGTATTGTCAATGATTTCATTCCCATATGGGGATTACCAGATTGCATTGACTCAGATCAAGGTACACACTTCACAGGACAGGTAGTCAAGGAAGTGTCTAGAATTTTGAAGATTAAGTGGAATCTTCACTGCCCAATACAGGCCACAAGCATCAGGACAGGTTGAACGATCGATCAGAACAATCAAAACCAGGCTAAGCAAAATGCATCAGGAAGGAGTACCATGGGTCGAAGCGTTGCCAGCAGTACTGTGTAGTATGAGAGCGTTACCTAACAGATCAGTAGGACTGAGCCCTCATGAGATTATTACTGGACGCCCAATGCAGATGTCAGGTGTGATTGATCTTAGAAATGCTGATGTACACATTGCCTCAGATGCCCTGATCGCTTACTGTGAAAACCTCACAAAGGCAGTACAGAGTGCCAAAGAGAGAGTTGAGTCATGTTGGCAGACTCCACCAGAAGGTGGACACACTATAGTCCCAGGTCAATGGGTCATGATAAAGTAATTCAGAAACAAGCCATTAGAGCCTAAGTGGCACAGACCACATCAAGTGATGTTGATTACAGCAGCTGCAGTATTTTGTCAGGGAAGGAAAACCTGGACTCATGTGTCACACTGTAAAGTTGTTGCCCCACCTACAGGGATAGGATAGGACACGGACCAGTTAGGAGCCCAGGGAAGAACCGATGCAACAGGCTTCGGGGGCCAACCCTGCGGTGAAGACTCCCTCATAGGCTTTCCCCATCCACTAGTCCATCCTTACCTCACTGTTCCTTAGGTGTCAAAGGAATTAAGAAATAGGGAAAGAGGGAACAACAATAGCAGACTCGGAAAAGTTTACAACCCTAGTGTTTGAACTAATACTGCTCTACTGTCTAGCAGACTCGGAAAAGTTTACAATCCTAGTGTTTGAACAAATACTGCTCTACTGTCTTTTGTTTTCTTTCTTCCTCTGTGCAGATACCACTTGATGGCTGTCCCGAGACCCATACGCACTGACCTCCTCACCTGCGTATGAAGCCACAACCTCAAGAAAACGACTAGACCCACTGCCGAACCAACTATCACAAAAGACAAAAATACACAATGCAGAGACTCACATACGGAACCTTCAGTCTCCATCAACATGATCAAGATTGTCGTACCAGTAACCTACCAACAAGACATTCTTGATCTTTCAGCAAAATACACCAGATGACTGAAGATAATTCTTCATGGTTCAGAAACTTGTTAGGTAAACCCTGGCTGTGGATCAAGGAAATGGCAATTCTGCTGTTGTTTCTTCTATTATCTATGCGCCCACAGTATCAAGTGTTTCATTCAACAAATGACTCACGCCACTCACGAGAAAACCACAAAAGACTATTTCTAGTCTACCAGAAAAGACTATTACCCGCAAGAACTTCACGGACCCTAATTTGCATGCTTTGTTTCTGTGTCAGCATGCAATTGCAGAAACATCAACACAGAGCATGTGCCTGTAACGATCACAAGTTACAATAATTAACTTTTAAGTGTCTAAATTTGTATTTTGTGAGAGTTATTAGAACTCTCAAAGGGGGAAATGTAGTGTTACAAATTTATTTAATGTTTAATTTAGGTTCAACAGTATTTTACCTGAGAAAGTTCACACAGTGTTTACAATTTTGAGGCACAGATGATGACATTAACCTTTTGTCACTTCTCAAGTACAGCTGGGCTTTTGTCTCTATGATAATGTTAAGGTTTGAGTGATCTAATCAGGCTGATTGGATTAGCATCTCAAGGCTCTGAGTTGCACTGTCATGCTGATGAGATCAGGGCTAGGGAATTTCCGGTAACGGGCTGACTCCTGTACTTCATTTACATGCTTTGTTTAGATTGTCTCCACCTCTATGTAATCCGTCCCCCTTGAAAAGGTATAAAAAATACTGTGCTGAGCTATTGAGTTTTTAGACTTGAATGACTACAGAGTTGCAACAGCAAAGTCCTCAATAGAGAGTAACTTCTGCTTGAAAGATATCCCAACGTCTCCTGGTCTCTGAAGAAAAAGTTTCCAACACGTTCTTGAGAGAGACCCAAAATGACACCTTGAGAAACCAGGCCCTGGACGCCAACCCAAGCATCAACAGTATAAAGACCCCGGAAAAAGAGCTCACGATCAGTGAACCATCCTGGAAGGAAGTCCAAGAGGTGGTGAAGAAGGCAAGAACCGGGTCTGCCCCTGGCCCAAGCTGTATACCCTACAAGGTATATAAGAAATGCCCAATGCTCCTCCGGAGGCTGTGGAAGCTGTTCCGGAGGATCTGGAGAAAGGGTACTATTTCATCAGGCTGGAAGAAGGCAGAGGGCTGTTTCGTGCCAAAGGAAGAGAACTCCTCAACCATTGACAAATTCAGAACAATCTCACTGCCAAGTGTAGAAGGCAAGATTTTCTTTTTGGTACTAGCCAAGAGGATGACCTTGTACATGACAGAGATGGATACATCAACACTGCTATCCAGAAAGGTGGAATCCCAGACTTCTCTGAATGCCTTGAACACACCGGAGTTCTCAGTCAGATGATCCGTGAGGCTAAAGCCAGCAAGGGCAGCCTAACCTGTGTCTGGCTGGATTTGACCAATGCCTATGGATCAATCCCTCAAGCCCTCATCCATGCAGCATTAGACCACTACCACATCCCACAGCACATCAAGAAAATGATCACCAGCTACTTTGGTGGAATCCAGCTACGATTCAAGGAAGATGAGGCTTACTGACAAAAAACTTGCATACATTCAAACAATTACTCAGAAGGTTCAGGATTTCTACTAGGCCTGCACGATAAATCGTTATAAAATCGCGTTCATGATTTAATTTTTAAATGACTTAATGACGATTTAAAAAAAAAAAATCGTTTGTTTTGAAGCGTGTATAGCCTACACAGTGTGTGTGTCCAGACAAAGAAACACTCATAACAGAAAGTAGAATGGGAATTTAAAAAAAAAGAAGGCTGTCTATGAAGTAAATGTGTCTTATTAGTGGAATATTAAACGCAAGTACAGGGCCGGCCCGTGGCATAGGCAGTATAGGCAAATGCTAAGGGCGCCGGCGCCTTATACCCTAGGGGGGGCGCCAGAGCCGCGTAAGGAACTTTCCGCTTTTTATTGTACTTCATTAACACTGCAACGAGTGGAGCAATTACATAAGCCTGCCAGTGGCGCAAAAAGTGGGTATACCGGTATGTGTAGCGGAGTAGGCGCCCTCAAAAGATTTAATCATAGAATTTTGACAGGGGATAATATCGCGAGCGGGCGCGGGCGCCGTGAGCGCTGAGCGAACAGGCACGAGTTAGTGAGTTGTCGTCGAAAAAGATGGACAAAGCAAAAAAGCGGCCGAGGGCTGAAATAGAAATAGTTTTGCTTTGTTTTGCTTAATCAGCGGCACTGGGTTAGTGCTGGTGTAATGCATTGGTAAAAAAAAAAGTCAGTGTTAGCTTTTTTTCTGACACCGCATGAAACGCGTAGATCAGCGGCCCATTGGTTGTTTTCTTGATTGACACTGGGCTGGCCCAATCACATCTTTAATGTGAAGTATAGAAAAATACTCTTTTTATAAGTATAGAAATTAGTACAAAACTTATGAAAGTTTTCTTTATTTTTCAGTGCATTGTTTTACAATATATGAGTATTATCATGGGATTAATATTTTAACTATTATTATGTAATGTAGACAGACACTAACTAAAAGAGGTTTGAATTTTTCTTTGTTTAATTTGAACACTGAATATGGGTTGGAGCTTTTAATTTTGAGCTCTCAAAGTGCACCAGATTGATGAATTTAACATTAAAATTCACAAAATTTTCTTACGGGGGACCATGCCCCCGGACCCCCCTAGCCTTGTAGCAGCCTAATAGATTAGTAATAATTGTAATGGTGGTAATAATTGTCATTCATCTACTACAAGTTACATGGTCAAATAAAATTTATTTGTACAATGCAACTATGTAGGATGATTGAAATATCCTAGAACGTTCTTTGTAGCATTTGTATAAACAATTTATTACAGTTCAAGTCATAATTTGCTTGTTGAAGTTTTGGAGTGACTATAAGAGCATTTTTGTTTAGTTCTTTATTTTTAAAGGAGGAGGGGGGGCGCAAAAATCAATCTCGCCTAGGGCAACCAAAGGGCTAGAGCCGGCCCTGCGCAAGTAACACTGGTGCGCGAACACTAGAAACTCGCAGTGGATTGAGCGCGCAGCGGCACAGACGCGCGAGCACATCCCTTTAAACAGACATCAGTGGAAAGTTTGTAGTTCAGTCGGATGTCAATGGCAAAGAAAATTAAAATGAGTAATCTAGCTTATTATTAACGTTAACTGACGAGAGAGAGAGAGAGAGAGAGAGAGCACTTCTGTTGAATGCTCCTGATCGTTCACGTGTTATTTGGATGAAAACTAAATCGTATATGTAAGTAAAGTAAAACATGACCTGTTACCTGATTTATGTATAACCAGTGGTTCTCTACATTATTACTGGACATTTGCAGGTCAAGAAGTTCCATGAACGCAAACATCCAAAGCGCACGCACCGCAAACCAGCGTCTCAGCGCTCGAATACTGAATTAAATTGTCTTTCACGTCTTGCGCTTGTACGGACGAATTTACACAAAATTATGTAAAAACGCGCTCTTGGCGAGTATCCTAGTAAACAAAGTCGGTTATATCTCAAGTGAACGTAAGTTAGCCATGTTCAAATGGGGACCGTGCGTTCGGTCTTAAAGGGGCAGGAGTTTAATAAACCTGCTGCTGTGTTTTCATATTAATCAAACAAAGGACAAAGAAATTACTCACTGCTCTAGACTAAATAGTCTACCCTTTTCAACTTTACAAAAATATCCATCTATATTTAATTTATACAGTAATGAATATGCAATTTTTTCACATTTGATTACTTTATTCAAATATATCCCAATCTACTCTAAAAACCCTGTTTATTTCATTCGTAGCTTTTCTTTGTTCTATTTTTGTATTTATTTGTCCTATTTGTAATTCGATTATTTGTTCTTATTTTGTTACTGACTGCTTCCTTTTCTTTAATAATGTTTTAAATTCACATAAATTGGGCTGGTAGTTTTTGTTGTAGTATCAAAATTGGATTAAATAACTGGTGTTTCACTGGTGTCTAAGCATTTGTACCACTGACCCAATCCTCAGCACTGAGCCCTGCTGGAGCTGCTCTAAATATGTGCTGTGCTATTAAATGAAAGATAAAATATGATAGAGTAATAGAATGAAAAGTGACAGTAACAGAAACAGAAGCATGCTTTTTAGCAGGATTAATTAAGCATGAAAATATCTGAAGGAAATATATATTTGATGAACAAATTAAGCCGACTAATATGATTTATATTCTTTTGGTTTATCTACTAATATATTTAAAAATTACAAATGCAGTGAAAATTCAGGGATCGGTTATTGAAGTCCTGTCACAGTGTCTGGTTTGTTCCCTGGGTTCTTTCCCTGATCGTCACATTTCCTCATGTACTACATTTCCCATCATCCTGTTCTGTCACTTATCACTGATCATTACACACAGCTGTTCCCACTCACATTGTTTGCACTGGTCTATTTATACCCTGTCTGTTTCTGTGTCTGTTGTCGAGTCCTTGCTTAATGTCTGGTTGCACTTCAGAGTTCTTCTTGTTTTGTTTCTTGCTTATGGACTGC
Organism: Gila orcuttii; assembly: GCA_026230005.1. Taxonomy (NCBI): domain Eukaryota; kingdom Metazoa; phylum Chordata; class Actinopteri; order Cypriniformes; family Leuciscidae; genus Gila; species Gila orcuttii. The sequence continues at coordinate 1,590,490 of JAPDVR010000009.1, read as the reverse complement.
TTTATGGATTTTGAACCTTTGCCTGGCTAACGATGAGTATGGATTACCCTAAACAATAAATGCATTTGGATCTTACCTTTTTGTGTGCGTTGCGTGACAGAAGGACTCGACCATGTATAGATCCAGCAGTTCGGGAATCCATAACCCTCTTTCTATGAATGGGGGAGGAAGGGGACCACGGAGAGGAGGTTCGCAAACCTGGGAGGAAGCGCCCCGATTAAACATCTTCCAATGTTTTGCTTTATGGGCCCATCAGACTGAGGAAGCTGCGGCGGCAAGATCTCCAGTGACAACGTCCGTTAGAGATGGTGAGTCGTTCGAGGGGACTCGTCTGGCCAAGTTCTCCGGAACTCGGGGAGGTTGCAGGGGAGGAGGTGGTCGACAAATTCCACGACACCGTCCTTCGCCCTGCCATGTTTCTGATCCGGAGCCGCTGGTCTGGTCCAGCACAAGACCCTCGTCGCGGGTTCCGCCCAGCACGAGGCCATCACCGCGGGTTCCGTCCAGCCCTGAGCTCTCACCGCTGGCGCCGTCCAACCCAGCACCCTCTCGCTCTCATGGACGGAGGAGGAGGAAGAGACACGTTCCGTCTGCCCAGTCAGAGACTGTTCACGTTCCGTCTGCCCAGCGAGAGACTGTTCACGTTCCGTCTGCCCAGCGAGAGACTGTTCACGTCACGTCTGCCCAGCGAGAGACTGTTCACGTCACGTCTGCCCAGCGAGAGACTGTTCACGTCACGTCTGCCCAGCGAGAGACTGTTCACGTCACGTCTGCCCAGCGAGAGACTGTTCACGTCCCGTCTGCCCAGTCAGAGACTGTTCACGTCCCGTCTGCCCAGCCAGAGACTGTTCACGTCACGTCTGCCCAGCGAGAGACTGTTCACGTCACGTCTGCCCAGCGAGAGACTGTTCACGTCACGTCTGCCCAGCGAGAGACTGTTCACGTCACGTCTGCCCAGCGAGAGACTGTTCACGTCACGTCTGCCCAGCGAGAGACTGTTCACGTCACGTCTGCCCAGCGAGAGACTGTTCACGTTCCGTCCGCCTTCCTGGACCTGGACTATCTGGAGCGTCTGGCTCGGATCCTGGACATACCCGTGTCTGCTGCTCCAGAGCCGGAACCAGTTTCTGCTGTTCCAGAGCCGGAGCCGGAGGCAGAGCCAATGGCCGTTCCAGAGCCGGAGGCAGAGCCAGTGCCCGTTCCAGAGCCGGAGGCAGAGCCATTGCCGGTTCCAGAGCCGGAGGCTGAGCCAACGCCTGTTCCAGAGCCGGAGGCAGAGCCAGTACCCGTTCCAGAGCCGGAGGCAGAGCCAGTGCCGTCTGCCTTCTTGGATCTGGACTATCTGGAGCGTCTGGTTCGGATCCTAGACATGCCCATGTCTGCTGTTCCAGAGCCGGAGCTAGTGTCTGTTGTTCCAGAGCCGGAGGCAGAGCCAATGCCGGTTCCAGAGCCGGAGGCAGAGCCAATGCCGGTTCCAGAGCCGGAGGCAGAGCCAATGCCTGTTCCAGAGCCGGAGGCAGAGTCTATGCCTGTTCCAGACCTGGAGGCAGAGCCAGTGCCTGTTCCAGCGCCAGAGCCAGTGTTTGTTTCTGTGTTTGTGTCTGTTCTTGTGATTGTTACAGTTTTGGTGTCTGTTCCTGAGCCGGGGCCATTGTCTGTTCCTGAGCCGGGGCCATTGTCTGTTCCTGAGCCGGAGCCAATGTCTGTTGCTGAGCCGGAGCCAGTGTCTGTTGCTGAGCCGGAGCCAGTGTCTGTTGCTGAGCCGGAGCCAGTGTCTGTTGCTGAGCCGGAGCCAGTGTCTGTTGCTGAGCCGGAGCCAGTGTCTGTTGCTGAGCCGGAGCCAGTGTCTGTTGCTGAGCCGGAGCCAGTGTCTGTTGCTGTTCCTGAGCCGGGTTCTGTTCCTGTGCCGTGGTCGCCCGAGCGGTCGTCTTCGCCCTGGTCGTCACCGCCATGGCCGCCCGAGGGGTCTTCACCGCCCTGGCCGCCCGAGGGGTCTTCACCGCCCTGGCCGCCCGATGGGTCGTCTGCTTCGCCCTGGCCGCCCGATGGGTCGTCTGCTTCGCCCTGGCCGCCCGATGGGTCGTCTGCTTCGCCCTGGCCGCCCGATGGGTCGTCTGCTTCGCCCTGGCCGCCCGATGGGTCGTCTGCTTCGCCCTGGCCGCCCGATGGGTCGTCTGCTTCGCCCTGGCCGCCCGATGGGTCGTCTGCTTCGCCACCGCCCTGGCCGCCCAATGGGTCGTCTGCTTCGCCCTGGCCGCCGGCTAAACCATCACCCCCTGTTTCTGTTCCCTTCCATGGACCTGGCCCCCCATCCCTCCCCCTGATCCTCCACCGTTCCACCTCCCTCCTGGACTCTTGTTTTGTCTTGTTTTCTGTCATGGAGCGTCTGGTAGCCGCTCCGTAGAGGGGAGGTTATGTCACAGTGTCTGGTTTGTTCCCTGGGTTCTTTCCCTGATCGTCACATTTCCTCATGTACTACATTTCCCATCATCCTGTTCTGTCACTTATCACTGATCATTACACACAGCTGTTCCCACTCACATTGTTTGCACTGGTCTATTTATACCCTCTGTTTCTGTGTCTGTTGTCGAGTCCTTGCTTAATGTCTGGTTGCACTTCAGAGTTCTTCTTGTTTTGTTTCTTGCTTATGGACTGCTTTATGGATTTTGAACCTTTGCCTGGCTAACGATGAGTATGGATTACCCTAAACAATAAATGCATTTGGATCTTACCTTTTTGTGTGCGTTGCGTGACAAGTCCTAAAAAAATTCTGCTTAAAGTCCTTGAAAGTCCTGGAATTTCATTTTACAGAATCTGTACGAACCCTGATTTACACTTCATTAAAAAAAATCGTGAAAAAATCGTGATATAAATTCTAAGATAAATAAAAAGTGATTCATATTTTTCCCAGAATCGTGCAGGCCTAATTTCTACCATAATGCAGCACGAATGACAACTGACAAACAGGACACAATCACACGCAAGAAAATAAAGCATCAGAGAATGATTCTGACTGATTCAGTATTTTTTTTTATCAAGTTTTTATTGAGTAAAGAATGTTATGTACAAAACCAAAAGTAAAATAAACATCATTCTGAACACATTCTCTTTTCTTTTTTCCCTCCCAAATTCCCAAGGCGACCATATCAACCCCACCCCCATCTCCCAAGGTTACATTTAGAGCATACATAGTCTAAGAGCAGTATAGATCAAAAACCAAATACAATAAATAAAAAAAAGAACATGAGATATATATTTTAAAGACGCTCCTTAATTTTTTAAATGACACCTGACCATGATGAAATAGTCCTCTGAGAAGCTCCATGTAATCTTGCCACTGAGAGCTCCATGTTCGCAATGTCCAAGAAAGAATGCATCCAGTGAGTCCACGCTAGAGAATGTGGGGGTTTCCAGCGCAAAGCAAGCATTTTCTTAGCGGCAGTAAGTCCACAAAAAAGTGACTTTTTCTGAGTTAAAGAGAGAGTATAAGAGAAGTCATCATTTAGAAGCAAGAGTTTCGGACAGCATGATATATCCAACTCCAAAATGTCCTTCAACGTAATGGAGACCTGTCTCCAAAATTCATTAACTTCAGGGCAATCCCAAAACATATGCATATATGTCCCTATGCGCCCACTAGAGCACAAGTCACATTTAGGGGAGGTGGAAAGCTTCATTAAATGACGCTTCCTGGGAGTGAGATACATCCTCTGAATCATCTTGAAATGAATCAATTGATGATTAGGATTTTTAGAAACATGTTTGAGGTTAGCCCATATTGAGTCCCAACATATTTCAATATTGTCCTCTGAATCAGTCCCATAAATATCTCTGTGCCAAATGTCTACCACCGGTAACCTTTTATAAGAAGCTTCCAAAAACAACAGGTACAGTGAAGAAACCACCCCCCTTGTCTTTCCAAATGAAGTAAGCAACTAATGTAGAGCAAGACTAGGAAAACTAGAACCCCAAGGAACCCCATATGCACGCATGGCAGATCTCAGGCGCAGATAAAAGAAAAATGAAGTGCCTGGTAAATTATATTTTGCACGTAGATCATTAAACATGCGTAAACCATTGTCCCTCCAAACATCAGCCAAAACATTAATCCCTCTATCACTCCAATCTGGGAAAACAAAAGGCTTATTGCCCGATAGAAGACTATGATTACGAAATAATGGAGAATGAGAATGCCATTTATGGTCATCGCGGGAGAACTTTGAAGCCACCCAACAGGTAGAAAGAAGATAAGTTATTATTGGGCCAAAATGCTGCTTCGCACTTTTTAACGGAATGTTGCAATAAATTAAATCCTGTAGTCTATAAGGTAAGGCCAGATTAAATTCAATTGGTTGCCAAGATACAACAGAGCCAGGATTCAACCAGACTGTAAGAGGACGTAATGTAAAAGTACAATGATAAAGCCTAAAGTCCGGCAAAGCAAGACCGCCGGCATCCTTGCAACGTTGCAGTGTTGAATACTTTATACGGGGGGACTTGCCGTTCCATATGGATTTAGAAACTAGTTTTTGCAATTTAGACCAGAAATCTAAGGGTGGTGACAAAGCTATCATAGCAGAGAAAAAATTTATGCAAGGCAAGATGTCCATTTTGATGACAGAAATTCGAGCTTGTAAAGATAGTGGAAGTGGTGACCAACGAGTCAGGTCCATCTCCACACGATTATATATGCCTTGGAAATTTTTCAGAGCTGTTGTGTGTAGAGATGAAAATACGTCCACACCCAAATATCTAAAGCTGGTTACTATCGGTATAAAAGACGGTAAAACAGAATTAGAGGATGAATTATTTAAATGCATCAATGAAGATTTGCTCCAATTAATCTTATACCCAGAAAATTGGCTAAAATTGTTAAATACTGACAAAATATGATGAATAGACTCAGCTGTATCACTAACATATAAAAGAATTTCATCTGCATATAACGAAATTCTATGAGAAGTGTTACTAAAACGTATAGGACTAACCAAGGAGTGCTGACGGATTTTCTGTGCAAGAGGCTCAAGAGAGAATGCAAACAAGAGTGGTGAGAGAGGGCATCCCTGACGAGTCCCACGTAATATAGAAAACTTTGGAGAGGTGATGCCCCCTGTCATAACCACAGCGGAAGGATTGGCATATAATACTTTAATCATATTAATATACTTTCTGCCTAAACCAAGGCGCTCCAAAACTGACCAAAGGTAATGCCATTCAAGCCGGTCAAAGGCTTTCTCAGCATCCAAAGACAAAGTTGCGCACGGTATATCCATACCACTGGTCATGTGTATAATATGCAATAACCGGCGAACGTTATCAGCTGCAAGACGAGATTTAATGAAACCAGTCTGGTCATTATGCGCCAATTTAGTCATAAGTGAATCTAAGCGGGAGGCCAAAACTTTGGCGAACAGTTTCACATCACAGTTTAACAGAGACAAAGGTCTATAATTTCCGCACTGAATCAAATCTTTATTAGGCTTTGGTAACAGAGTAATAATGGCCATATTTGCACTATTATTAAATGAACCCACCTGAATAGAATAAAGAATTATATTCAACAAAGGCTGTCCCAGCTCATCCCAGAAAGAAAGGTATAGTTCAGGCGGGATTCCATCCCATCCCAGAGACTTACCCCTCTTCATATGTACAAGAGCATCTTTTAACTCGTCTAATGAAATAAGAGAGTCCAAAGATGAAGTCTCTGCTTCAGAGAGAGATGTAAGAGTCAAATCTTGAAAAAAGTTATCACACAGAGTCTCACTGAAAACCAAATCCGGCCTATATAAGTTCTGATAGAAATCTTTAAACTCTTGATTTATACCTTTGGGTTCACTTATGAAACCACTAGAAGATTGAATTGCCATAATATTTGAATATTTTTCATCATTCCTTAATCTAAGAGCTAAAAGGTGACTTGGCTTAGCGCCATTGAAATAATAAGTTCTTCTAACTTTGTGCATTATAAACTCAGCTCTATGCCGTAACCGTGATGTGAGTTCCGTACGCATCATCTTTATTTCTTTCTGAACATCCTCAGTGTGACAAATTTGCTGAAGATTCTCCAGCCTATTTATTTTTGTCTCGAGAGTGCCTATTTCCTTCAATCTAGATTTATTTAATTGGGAAGCAAAAGAAATAGAAGACGACCGTATGCAACCCTTAATAGCGTCCCAGAGAAAGCGGGGATTTATATCTATAAACCATCTCAACTCCTTTTTGAGCATTGCACAGAAATCTTTATTTTGTAGTAGTGTGGTATTAAAACGCCAACGAGATGCTCTAGTAGGTGTAGACACAAGAGAAATTTTAGCTGAGATCACATTATGATCAGATAAAGGGCATGACTTTATATCAACACTGTGTACTACTGAGTGTGCAGCATGAGATATCAGTATATAATCCAATCTAGAATAGCTTTTATGTCTGGCCGAATAAAAGGTATACTGTCTTTTTGTAGGATAAAAAGTGCGGTATATATCAATTAGACTAAGATCAGACATAAATTTACATTATTCAAAAGATGATAAAGATGACCCTGAATAATTCTGCACACAAGAACGATCAAGAGAGACATCAACTACCGCGTTCATATCTGCACCGATGATAAGAAAGCAATCTTGAATGCGCAGTAATGTTATAGTGAGTGCAGAAAAAAAATTGCGGTCAAAATGAGGAGGAGCATAAATTGAAATAAATGCAAAATTCTTACCCGCTATAACTGTTTTAATGTATGATACTCTGCCTTCTTCACAGCTATATCTTTCTAAAATATTAAATGAAAGCTTGCGTTTTAGCACGACCAGAGTACCCCTCGATTTACTATCCAGTGAAGATGAGGCAGCTACAAAATAAAATTTGTTAGAAAACCTCTGAACATCTGATTTTCTTAAATGTGATTCTTGAATAAATGCCAAATCAACCTGCTGCCTATGCAAGTAGTCCAGACATGCAGTACGTTTAATGGGGCCATTCAGCCCATTTACGTTCCAGGTTACTATGTGAAGCGTTTCTGTAACCATAAATGAACTATAAAATAACATAAAGAGGCCAAGATAACAATTACCTGGGCATAGAACAATAAAGAGAATGCATCACAGCCATATATACTCTTTAAAGGGAGAAATACCCACCCACCCTGGTCGCCAAAACCCACAAGAACACCCAATTTCCCCAAACACAACAAATAACCCCCTAACAGAGCATCCACTAAAAAGGAAAAGTAATGATACAAAGAAAAAGAAAAAAAGAAAAAGAAAAGAAAAATCGAGTGAAACATTAACCACCTTATGAACAACGTGACCCCGAGAAAGGCGGCAGACACAATGTCCCCGCTCCCCACCCATTATTACGTGTTAATGAACGAAATTTACAGATGAGTTTATCCTTAAGGACAGATTGTGACCTTCAGTTTACGCTGGACAATCAATCTGACAGAACAAACAAATGAAGAAAGAGAGGGAGGAAGACCTCTAGAGTATTTTAAAGTAATATCACTTTACGCTTCCTCATTCTCCTGTGTGGCCAAACCATTCTGAAAGTCCTCAACCTCCAAAGGGGACTTGAAAATGTGCTGAGTCGAACCTCGCGTTAACTTCAGCTGTGCGGGGTACATCAAAAAGGTCTGAAAGCCCATTTTCTGAGACTTATTGGTTACCTCCATGAAGGAACGGCGTCGGTTCACAGTGAACGCACTATAGTCCGCGGCAAATCTGACGTCTTTCCCATCCACCTTGATTGGAGTTTTCCTAGATGCCCGGAGAATTGAATCACGATCGGTATAACGTAGCATCTTCATAATGACCGTGCGAGGTCTGCCAGAGTTGTTGGGTGGGCCGATGCGATGAACTCTCATGATCTCCGGTTTAGTATCGCTCAGCGAAGGGAACCATACAGGTAAAGATCCCGAGATGTATGTTGTGAGATTCGTGGTTTCCACGTCTTCCGGGAGATTCATAATACGAACATTATCCCTGCGGCTCCGGTCCTCCAAATCAGCGATCTTTTCCTCCAAGGTCGTCAATCTGGCGGCAGATTTGTCGTAATTTTTCTCCACTTTGCCGACCCGGCTGTTCAGACTGGAATATCGATTGCGCAGTTCTCTAACCCCATTAGAGCATCTGGAAAGCTCAGACTGGATATTATCTAGCCTGTCTTGCAACGTTTTGAACTGCGCTTCAATAAACTGCTGCTGTTTCTCCATAGCAGAGGCAATCATGGCGGCGAGCGAATCTTCCATCTTTTCTGCCTCGTGCACTTGGTCACGCTGAGCTTGCTTGCTGGCCGATTTTGCTTGACGAGAAGTCATACTGTCGATGCCCAAAGTCAAAACATAAAACAAAGTGTCGAGCAATTAGCGAAAAAACGTAAATATATAAATGAAAATGGGTAGGGTTTGCGGAGTCAGAACACTATCCTGCCATCATGCTCACAGGTCACGTGCCTCCCCCAACTGATTCAGTATTGAACCTTCACAAGGAGTTCACCAAGAAGGAACCAAGAGTGAAGCTCAGTTATTCATCCTTCTGTGCCTTACGTCCATTCTGTCACTGCACCAAGACCGTCGGATCGTAAGACATGCCAATCTCAGTACCATGACAATGCTAAACTGATGCTTGAAGTCCTAAGAGAAAATGGTGACGTCAAGTCTAGCAAACTGGAGGATAGTTTTGAACTTGTCTGCTGTTCACAGACAAGTGAGGCATGTCTTCTGCGCTCCTGCACCCGGTGTCTCCACAAACATACACAGCCCACACCACAGAAAGACCAGACCAATGTTGAATGGCAGCAATGGGAATGAGTTCAGGATCAAACAGCAGATGGGCTCCACTTCAACACAAGACTTGTGATGCACAGTGGCAAGCTGGGAGAGCTTATCCAACAATCTGAAGACAGAAACAACAACACACGTGTGCTCAGGTCAGAACCAGACCAGAGAGTACAGGAGCATGATCAAGAAGTGAAATGATAGCACAGTAATTGTCCATGTGGGCTTTTCTGAGGCGTGGAAATGCAAGCTTTTCTCTCCTCTGCAGTGTCCCTCCAACTCTAGGTTTTAAGAGAACAACCTGGAACTTCTTCCCCACCTCACATGGGAAGGGAGCCAGAGACGGCATTGGAGGAACTGTGAAAAGGACTGCAGACAGTCTTATACTGCAGGGGAATGACATTGTGAATGGGAATTTCTTCCATGAGATGGTTGGCAGAAGCCTCTGCAGCACTAAGCTCTATATCATTACTGTAGCGGACATGCAGCCATATGATACACTCCTTTCTCAACGTCTAAAACCTGTACCTGCAACAAGGAAACTCCATCAGGTCACACCGACACACCAAAACAACTCTGAGATCCATTGCAGATCAGATGTGCGAGTGTTTCAGCCCAACAATGTTCTAGTTGACTGCCAACACACCCAGGGTAGAGGTTGAGGATGATGGTCCTATACCAATGCAAAAGAGGAAAGGTCCTTTGGCAATGTTGATGGAGGAAATGGAACGGGAGGAAAGTGAGCAAGAGCCAATGGAGCAAGAATCACTGATCAAGAGGGGTCCTGACGGGACTGTGACAGATCTCTCTGCTGATGTAGTTAATTGCGGATATTGGCTTGCGGTCATTTATGACCAGAACTGGTGGTTAGCAAAGGCTGTCACTGTGGACGCTCATCATCAAGATGTGGAAGTGGAGTTTTTCCACCCTCATGGGCCCAACACACGATTCTGTCCAAAAGGAGGTGGAAAGAATATGTGCTTCATACTATTTGACCATATTCTGATCAAACTTGTGGAACCGTCATCAACAGGTCATGCAAGCAGGACGAGGGAGATATACAACCTGTCTGCTGAAGTCATGGACTTCATAGAGGAGAAACATTTACACCATATACTTCCTGTAATGCTTTCTGTATTTTGAAACATTTCAGTTTGTGGAAAAGAGACTGTAAGACGTAGTTATTCATTTATTATTTCAGTTTATAGTTTAGTTTACAGAAGAATATGATCTACATTATTTTATGAGTGGGGGGCACTACATGACATTTAAATATGAGGTGATTTCTTTTTTACTTATGATTATTATTAAGGGGTACTTTTATTAATGATAGTCTATTGCTAATTGAACCCATATGTTTCTTATTGAATGTTTGCCACAGTGCTCATAATTGTTGTTATCTGTTCTTCACGTCCAACATACAGTTTACAGTCCAGTTTTCAGAAGAATACAATGTATTATTTTATGAGTGGGGGCACTAGATGACGGTTTAAGAGGATGTCAGTGATGCATTGTACATTATTCCTACAGGTAATGACTTTATTTTTTACTATGATGATTTGATATTTGATGATATGGGGATGGGGTACTTTTCATAATGATATTGCATAATTGTACCTTATATTCCTTGACAAATGTTTATCACAGGGCTCAGGATTGTTATTTTTTTGGACTAAAAAGTTAAATAAAGTTGTTAAGCAAGAAGCCATTGACTTGAGCGTTATAAATTTTGGAATTGTATGTTGTAATGAGGCCACTGTCACCACCGTCAGAGGGAGTTTTATTTGTTTTAAATGAATATGCTTACAATATGTTTCTTCAGTGCTGTTGAGTTATTAAGTAATAGTCTCTTTTAATACAAAAATATGTTTGTTAAATAAAAAAACATTACTTTTTCTCTTTAGGCTTAAAGTAAATGTTGAATGATGTTAGATATTTTAAAGGAGTACAAGTAAAACTATAAAAAATTAACAAAAGTGAATATTCAACATTTAACAGCATATTTGTGTACTAAGAATGCCAGATAATGATTTAAAAACTCTAAATACATATTAGACCAAATAAATAAAAAAATAATTGGCTTTTTATTGTGTCTGACAGTGTTGACAAAAACAAAGTAATAACTGGAAAAACGCCTATTTCAGACACCCCTGCTATTTTATGAAAAAAATACAAAATGAGGAGGTTGCACCAGTACATTGCTGAACAGCCAAGTAATAACTTTTTATTTTCAAAATTAAAACCTGTTTTATCCAAATTCGCAAGACTCAGTAATTAATCAACCGGAATGAATTCAGTCCAACTGAAACAAAAGTTGTGCATATTAACGTAGCCAGTCAGTCCAACAGATGGAGGATAGAAGGGTGAGAGGGCTCGCAGCAGGCTGACAACAGAGAGTTCCCAACGGCAACAGAGAAATATGCCAAGAAAGCCAAGCAGAAAAAGTAAAGTCCAGTTTGTAGAGGAATGCAGAAAGAGCAGACCGCGTAACGAACACAACAAACATAAACGGCAAACAACGAAGCGTGGAGCTGCAGCCAGATGCGCACAGCGTTCCCACACAGCATATGTAGTCACAATTTATGTAGTAAATAAATAAAAAAAGAATAATTATCCCATCCATGCAGAATTGTCAAAAGCATGATTACTGGTTGAGAATGACTGTTTAAGTCACACCAACATTATAAGTAATTTAGAAATAAATTAAGTAATCAAATGTAAAATAATAATATAAAATGTAATTTTGAATAGTAAAGTTAACTGAAATTTTTCTTTTTTTCAAGAAGGGCATTTGATACAGTTTAAAGAAGATGAATTGAGAAGTTTGATCAAAGAAATGAGGGATTAAAACAGTGTGAATTGAAAGTTGTCAGTGATTATAATGAAGACAAAAGAAAAACATATTTAGAGCCATAGCCGGAGAGGTGTGAATGTGTGCAGGGGAGATCGAGACTGAATGCTGCTCGTTTGCACCACTAAACAATAGAGACAATACACTGAATGGATGTTTAGACAATGACAACAAACATCAGTTAGCATTTTAGAGTCTTCTGAAAATTTAAATCACCTGACATGATCTTGGAAAACATTTAGTAAAACTCAAGAGTTTTAGACTTATAATCAATTTATAATCACATATAAAACAATGCCTTCATAAAGATATTTCATAAAAATACATTTCTAATAACTTAACAAAACTTCGAAGCTATTTATAAAAATTTCATTATGACAATTATAAACTGCCAAGTGTTTGCTTTCAAATGAGACCATACTTATGCTTCTTTTCATGAACTGTATCTGTTTTACTTTGCGTATGTCATTTCTTGATATTTTTTCAAAAGCGGGGTCTGGCTAACAGGTTAAATTTGCTGTAAAAAATAAGCATTTAGAAGAGTTAATAATAAGATTGCAGAATAAAAAGCATATTTTTTGGAGTATGCTTGGCTGACTAATGAAAACAAGGGCCTAGCATAACCTTCGAAATGCATTACATAATAATTTCTCTGTGCTGTTACATATTTCTTTACTAAAATGGAGCAGTATTTCTGATTCTGATTTTTGATCAATTCATATTCAGTTCAAATAAATGAACTAATGTTTTGTTTTCTTGTGAATAAAAGGTAAAAATGCAGCTATTTCTGTGATGCACTCAAGCCCCAGATACGTGGGCTGCTTTCAGATGTCCTGGGCACTGGACTAAAGCAGCAGGAGGGTGAGGCGAGTTTGGCTGCAAGCGGATCCAAACCTTCAGAGAACGTTCAAGAACTGGCTCTTTGAATGCTATGTATGCTGAGTAGTTGGATGGAGATCAGGAACGCGGTGGCAGTGACATCAGCAGCTCACCATCAGTGCAGTTGAATCTCTACCTATCAGAGCCAGTTATTAACAAGCTATGCACAAGTGTTTTGAAAGCAAGTGACTTTTTAACACAGCAGGAAATATTATAGATTAGAAAAGAAACTACCTGTCAGTCAAAAATGCAGAGATGCTCATATTTATAAAGAAAAATCTGCCATTGATGCTTAAGACGTAAACTTTGGGAGATATGAATCTTATAATCTCTCTCTTTCTCTACCTCCTTCTCCCTCTCTCTAATCCTCTCTCTACCTCTCTAAAAGCCCACACAATCTTTTCTGAGCTTCCCAGAAAAAAGCATCTACTGCAGAATGAATCGCTGTAGTTCTGTTAGTGTCCGCTGCATTTCTTCTTGACATCCCAAGAGATGTGAGCTTGCACTGGGCCTGGCTTGTTAGGCCTGTTCTGAGAAGTGAGTTAAAGTAATATATTGATAGATAGATAGATAGATAGATAGATAGATAGATAGATAGATAGATAGATAGATACAGATATGGAGATACAAGTTCTTCGTTATTTTTTTTTATTTTGCTGTGCACTTTATTATCTGTGGTCCTTTAAGTAGAGGAGCGCGGGGCACAACCTAACGCGGGGTTAAATGTAACACGGACCTTTTGCATAGTTAGTCAGGGTCAGTCAGGGTGTGTTTCCGCTCTTTTTCTCTCACTGCCAGAAGACAGTCTCCCGCGGATTTGTGGAAAGTTTTGAAAAGATGTCGTGGAGATACTGGACAAAGAGTGTTTTGACACCATGCAAGTCAATTTTTACATCCTACTTTTTTTTTCAGTTTCTGACTTGGGTGTGTACGTCACCAAATCTAACTTTATATTACCTTAATCACTGTCATGTTGGCTAAAACATAGCACCATTTTGAAACATATCAGAAACTCCTAGCAACTGTTAGCTAGGCTTAAAATATTTTTTACACAGCGGGGTTAGTTGTAGCTCAGTGTTATATCTACGCCGCCAAGTGTACAACGATAATGAAATGAAAACAGGGAGCCACACAACTTTCAGTGTTTGAGTATTTATTTATATATTCATTTTGCCACATTTAACTTTGTTGGACTTTCACAAACTATGTTGGAATTTAAATGTCGAAGTTTGATTTTTTTTCATATTCGTTAACTATGCATTGATCACTTGTTTTTCATGCAATAAACCCTTTAAAATGTTATTTTGAGCTTGTTTTTATTATTATTACTGTTATTGGCATGCACCTGCCACTCACAAATATAATTCAAAAGCAATTACAATATTTGATAATTTTATTTGTTTATTGCAAAACTGTGTAGCCCTTTCATATATCTCTATCCATGATATTGGTCCATAATAGAAGGATGATTGGATGAGGGATGGATGTATGGATATCTATCTATACAGATGCACAAACAATATCAAACTATGCAGATAAAATAGTACTGAATTATGTGTGTTACAACTAACCCCGTTGTCTGTTACAATTAACCCTGCATATGGGGTAAGTTGTAACATTTGTATAACAACTGTACGAGAATGGTAGGTCCTAGAAAAAAACTTTAAGTGTTAATTTGTAGCAGAGATGTGTAAGTTGCTTGTGTAAAAAAAGATTAATCTAACCTAAGTTTTTTTTTTTTTTTTATAATTGAGCCAAAACCAAAATGTGTTAGGCGCTCCCCTATATTAGAAAAACGGAGGGCTGACGGACTTGAAACAATATTTTGGCTATAGCCTTTTTTTTTGTTGCAGTTTTTAGTCTAAAGTTAAAGTAGTCTAAAGCTAAATTTAAAGACTCTGTTTGTTCTCTTATCTTTTTTTTTTCTTCTAAAAATATTTATTCTACAGGAAAGTTGTATTTGTCAAGCCCTAAGCTGTTTCAAATAATCAAGCACAGGCTGCCGTTTTAAGTTAATGTGTGGCACATATTGCTTGCCAATAAATACACAGTAGTCAATTTATGAAACTTTTTCTTCTCTTAATTGAAATGCTTAATAGACATTGTTGTTAAATATAGTTTAGTACGTAATGCTACATGATAAATAGAAGGCTTCAAATAGACCCTGTAATCGGTATCGGATGATAGAGCTTCCAGCGATCGCCCCCAAAAATCGTCTCGATTCCCGGCTCGTGGACCTTTCCCAATCCCGTCCCACCTCACTTCCTGTCTAGCAACTTTCCTTTCCAATAAAAGACAAAAACTCCAAAATTAAATCTTTAAAAAGAAAAAGAAAAACCTCACTGGCCAATATTGGCCATATGAGGGTAATTGGGCTCCCAGGCGAGACCCCACAATGTAGCGTCTCTGTTCCCTCATTCAGGGACATTGGTAACCTAGACGTTCCCTCTCCAAGATTTTTTCAAAGTGGTTCCAGAGCCAATGAATGTCCATGTTTGTTTTTCCCCCATCTTAAGCAGAGCACTGACATATGAATGGCACTAAAGTTTCAAGTTTCAAGTTTGTATTTATTTATATAGCACATTTAAAAACAGCAAACAGGGCTGACCAAAGTGCTGAACAATACACAAGATAAAGAACAAGGACAAACCACACACTCATGACAGAAGCTCACAATGAATTAAAAGCTAAAGAAAAAAATAGGTTTTAAGAGAGGATTTAAAAACAGTTAAAGATTGAGCAGCTCTGATGTAAACCGGAAGACTGTTCCACAGCCTAGGGCCAGCAATCGCAACGGCTCTGTCCCCTCTATTCTTTAACCATGATCTGGGGACAGACAGAAGTCTCTGATCACCAGACCTCAGGTTTCGTATGGGATTGTGTGTGCAGAGTAGCTCAGACAAATAGCTTGGTGCCAGGTTATTTATGTCACAGTGTTGGGTTATGTTCCCTGGGGTCCACTAGAGGTCCTCTTCCCCCACGGTGTCATTCACATTAGGAACTGCATTCCCCACAATCCTTGTCTGCTTTCATCACGGTTCATTGCACCCAGCTGTTCCCCATCATGATTGTTAGTTTCTGTGTGTATATATACCCTGCCTGTTTAGTGTTTGTTACGGAGTCCTTGTTATTCATCACACCACTTTTGAGGTCTGTTTCCACTCTGTTCTTGCCTGGTTATTGTTTTGTGTTTTGGATCGCTTATTAGGATTTTGACCCCTGCCTGGACTGTTTATGAGTTATGGATTTCCCTAATAAAATACTTACTGCATTATTGGATTTTCCATTGTTTCCTTGAGTGTGGATCGTGACAGAAGGACTCCGTCATGTCAAGATCCAGCAGTACGGGGATCCGTATCCCTCCCCCTATTAACCCTCTGGGGTCCAAGGTGTTTTCTGGGTCCTGGAGGTGTTCTGACATGCTCTGACATTTGTGCTTTTTTCAGTTATTTATAAACATGTTAATGACAAAGGTGTAAATTCACTCTATATAGCACTGTCATGTAGAGTGTTGTCGAGAGGCCTGAGAGAGGTTTAGGAAGGCACAGTACAAGGGAGAGGTTTTCAATATGCCCGTTGTAGGTTTATTTGAGAAGCAACAGCTCATAAGGTGCAGTCCACATGACGTACAAAAAAAAAGAAAAAAAAAAGAAAAAAGAAAAAGAAAACTTAATGCAACGTATACTGATAATAAAAACAAAAGAAAAAATGCTGTGAGCAGCAAAAACTGGCACTAAACAATGCCTAGTGGAACAGCCACACAATTATCAGCATGTCTCACCTCAAACATGTTCAATCATTGGCATAGTATACACAGGATGCCACCCTTCTCCTAATCCTGATCAGACAAAGGATTAAATACCTAAATTTCCCGCCAAATACCTAGTGGGACGAACCACTGCCACGGGGTGGAACCTTTCCCCATAACACTCACTGAATTCCACAGCCAAACATTGGCACATAAATATAACTAATGTTCATGAACTCATTCAGACACACAATAATCATAATACAAACATACATAACATACAACCAAAAACTCACACATTTAACTCCTCATAACACAAATGTCTCTCTCCATCTTGAAACATGGTACGTTCTGGCTATGCGCACTACCAGAACCCACCTCCATAACCCTGGATCAAAACAGGTAGATCATTCATGTGCTATAATCTGTACATGTGTACAATAAAGAAATAAAATAAAACAAACAATGGCTCTCAGTCATCAATCAAAACATTAACAAGTTAAACACTTAATGTTGGAATTGTACCTCCACATATTCATTATCAACATACTATACCTACTAAACTATTCCTGCAAACAGCACCCCAAATAAATTCCAAATAGCACTAGGCTGGCACTCTAGTGATGATATCATTGACCAGGTTCATCATCACAACAAACAGGGCTACCATAATATGTGAGCAAGATGTATGTACATGTTTGTATTTTTGCATGGTTATTGAAAAAACTAAAACTTAAAGTGTCTGAAATAAGGCCACAAAACACATACTAAATATGTGTCCACAAGACTTTTGACTAATGGGCGTTGTTGCCTAGAGTTTTTGCTTCAAAATGATCTGAAAATCATCCTGCCTAATCATTTACACAAAACAATACATTGATTTAAATTTTATAAGACACCTTTTGTTTGGAAAGGCAATATGCGTGGAGGCGTGTTCACACCTGAGAAGACAAAGGCCGGATAATGTGCCACATACATAATGAGCTGCATATTAATTAGCCTGGCTTTCACACAGGAGTGTCACAGGGTCCCAAAGAATGCAAGGACAAAATAAATTATCTATATATACATATTTTACAATTAGAAATTGTAACCAATTACAAATAGGTTACAATTACAACAACAATTACTATTTTAACAATATTTCAAGTGTACTCTTTCTTTGTAAAAAGTATACATTTTATCATACGTATTAAAAAAGGTAAGGATTAGGTAAGGTAAGGATTAGTTTGAATATTGGAACAAACACTATAATAACATCTTAGTTGATAATTCAATATACCTACTTTATTTTTGACAAAACATCATACTATAGTATATTTAACATATGAGCAGAAATTGGTGAACAAAAGCTTAACTATTTAATGTGACAGTAGTCTTTTTTTACAGTCAAAACTTTATAATCTATCCAAAACTAATCACAAAATCTTGTCTAAACATTCATATTTAGTCTATAACATATTGTGTATGATATATTAGCATATACATGTTAATTTGCAGTTTGTTGCTCATACAGACATTTTATTTCAACATATTTCAGTCTATTTTTACTCATCTTAGTAGGCTATAGCAATATAGTTTGGATGTGTTCATGTAAAAATAACGTTTACTAATGTAGATGCGAGAGTGAATGAACGGCACAGACACGCGCTGTATAACTGAAAATAAACAATTCATATTTAAACAGTCTTTTTGCGGTTTACAGACACTATCCAATATCGCGATTAGAACAAAGCTCTTAAGAATAAATAACTTACTACATCAGCTGGATCCGTTGCTCCTCGAAATGAAACTACCAGCACTTCTGGTACATTTTCCAGGGTTATTAGATAGTATTATTCCTCACAGGTAGCAAGACGAGGTAAAGTACAAGTTTTTATCAAACATGATGTGATTTATAAACCAGCTGGTGGGCGTTGGCATGTTTGAATGGCTTGCCTTAGATCATTTGCGTTGGAATACCGCGCGCTCTCCGTGGGCGTGTCACATTAGCAGAATAATGAGCTGAGAGAAAGATAATGAGATCGGCTGACACCTCTCTCTTTTTTTATAGATTACATAAACAGAGAATATTTATTTTAGTTTTGAATTAGATATTTTAATAGTACAAACTTAAATGATCATAAAGATATATTGCTCAGGCTTGTGTGAATAGTATTCGCTGAGCTTTGTTTAAGTTTAGAGACGTGCTCCAGAAAAAAAGTTAAAGGAGACGGAGAGACAGAAAGCACACCCTGTTTATTTTCTTCATTTTACAAAATCACAAGGTTTTGATGTTAATGTGAGTGTACACAAAAAAAGAAGACCCTCTATAGTTTATAATCATGTATTGATTTTATTTATATGACCAAAAATGACGGAGTATTTTAAGTCTATGTTGCTGCTATGTGGAAAAAAAACAGCAAAACGCGCCGGCGCGTTTCTGGACCCCAGAGGGTTAATGGGAGGAAAGGAAGACCACCGAGTGGGAGTTCTCGAGCCGGAGAGGCGGGGCCCTGTATGAACATTTTTCAATGCTTTGCGTTGTGGGCCCGTCTGACTGAGGAGACCGAGGCGGTAAATTCTCCCGAACCCCCTTCCATCGGACATGGACCGTCGTTTGAGAGAACCCGTCTGGCTAGGTTTTCTGGGACCCGTGGAGGGCGCAGGAGAGGAGGTGCTAGAGGTGAGCCCGGGCACCATTCTCCGCTTCGGTCCCTCCTCGACCCTGGGCTGGTGATGTCCAGCCCAGAGCTCCATCCGCCGCTGATTCCGCCCAGCCCAGAGCTCTGTTCGCCGCTGATTCCGCCCAGCCCAGAGCTCTGTTCGCCGCTGATTCCGCCCAGCCCAGAGCTCTGTTCGCCGCTGATTCCGCCCAGCCCAGAGCTCTGTTCGCCGCGGTTTCCGTCCAGCCCAGAGCCCTCACCGCTGGTGCCGTCCAGCCCAGAGCCTTCACCGCTGGTGTCGTCCAGCCCAGAACCTTTACCGCTGGTGCCGTCCAGCCCAGAACCTTCACCGCTGGTGCCGTCCAGCCCAGAACTTTCACCGCTGGTCCCGTCCAGCCTAGAGCCTACGCCAGAGACTGTTCACGTCCCGTCTGCCCAGCCAGAGCCTGTCCCAGAGCCTTGTCCTGACAATGTTACTCTCCCCAAGTATTTTTTGTGGGGGGGCTATAGGTCCTCGCCCTGGCCGCCCGAAGGGGCTTCACTGCCCTGGCCGCCCGTCGGGTCCTCACCGCCCTGGCCACCCGTCGGGTCCTCACCGCCCTGGCCGCCCGAAGGGTCCTCACCGCCCTGGCCGCCCGATGGGTCGTCTGCTTCGCCCTGGCCGCCCGATGGACTGTCTGCTTCGCCCTGGCCACCCGATGGACTGTCTGCTTCGACCTGGCCGCCTGATAGACTCTCTGTTTTGCCCTGGCCGCCGGCTAAGTTGACACTCCCTGTTCCTATTCCCCTTCATGGACCTGGTGTTTGTTACGGAGTCCTTGTTATTCATCACACCACTTTTGAGGTCTTTTTCCACTCTGTTCTTGCCTGGTTATTGTTTTGTGTTTTGGATCGCTTATTAGGATTTTGACCCCTGCCTGGACTGTTTATGACTTACGGATTTCCCTAATAAAATACTTATTGCATTATTGGATTTTCCATTGTTTCCTTGAGTGTGGATCGTGACAATTTACGGATTTAAAAACAAATTTTTAAAGAATTTTAAACTCGATTCTAAAATGCACAGGTAGCCAATGCAGAGATTTTAAGATAGGTGAAACAAGATCAAATTTGCGTTGTCTTTTGAGGAACTTTGCAGCAGCATTCTGTACTAATTGGAGATGAGCAATAGAGTGTTTGGGAATGCCATAGTAGAGAGAGTTGCAATAGTCCAACATGTAACTGAAAAAAACAAGAACTAATCACCGCATTGATTTGTTTTTCAAATTTGAGGTTCTGATCCCAGAGAACACCTAGGTTCTTAATGCAAGATGACATTGGATAAAGATAGTTCAGAGCAGTGTTACTGTTGTTATAGTTGTCATGGGGGCCAAAGACTATAACCTCGGTTTTGGATTCATTCAAAAATAAAAAATTGAGAAAACCACATTTTTACTTCTTCTAGGCATGCAAAAAGAGATTTTAGAGCAGTATCTTTGTTGCGTTTCAGAAGGAAATAAATTTGTGTATCATCTGCATAGCAGTGAAATGATACAGCATGCTTTCTGAAAATGGAGCCCAGAGGAAGTAAATATATGGAAAAAAGAATGGGTGCGAGAATAGACCCCTGCGGCACTCCACAGGAGAGATGGGCTGGCGAGGAAGAAAAATTACCCAGTTTGACAGAGAAACTTCTATTTGTTAGATAAGATCTAAACCAGCTGAGGACAGTTCCCTGGATGCCCACAGGATATTCTAGTCGGGATAATAGAGTTTTATGATCAACTGTATCAAAGGCCGAGGTTAAGTCTAACAGTAATAAGATTACAGAGTCACCAGTGTCAGTCGCTAACAGTATATCATTAGAAACCCTTAATAGAGCAGACTCGGTGCTGTGCAGAGGCTTAAAACCAGACTGGAAAGTTTCAAGAATTTGATTTGAGCTAAGATAAGACTGGAGTTGATTGAGAACCATTTTCTCCAATGCTTTTGTAATAAAAGGAAGGGTCGAAATAGGTCGAAAATTATTAAAATCCCTAACATTGAGTGAAGGTTTCTTGAGCAGAGGTGTAACAGTAGCTTGTTTTAGTATATCAGGGATAGTCCCTGTGCTCAAGAAATTATTCATAAGAAACACCAAACATGGTCCAACTGAATCAAAAGTTTGTTTCAAGATACGGGGTGAAAGAACATCAAGAGAGCAGAAGGAAGGTTTCAAATGATCAACAATTTCTCTGAGAGATAGAATAGAAACAGTGTCAAAGACACTCCATATGGGTGAAGAACAACCCAGTTCAAGTGAGACATTAGCAGATGATTGCAACTGAGATCTTAGAGAGGAGATCTTCTCACAGAAAAACCTTGAGAAACCTTCACATAATGATACTGAAGGATTTGAAATCACAATTATAGGAGGATTGAGAGCAGACTTTAACAGAAAATAAGGCTTTTGAA
The DNA here is from genome assembly GCA_026230005.1 of Gila orcuttii. Lineage (NCBI taxonomy): Eukaryota > Metazoa > Chordata > Actinopteri > Cypriniformes > Leuciscidae > Gila > Gila orcuttii. The sequence goes on along the minus strand of JAPDVR010000009.1, from coordinate 1,569,167 downwards.
CTATTATTTTTTTTTAATTAAATTAGAAAAATACTTAGCAGATATCATAGCTTTCTGAAAAGCACTGAGGGAGTTTTTCAGCATTTCATAAGAAATTTGTGACATCACTAAACTCATATATTCCATGATACCCATTAAACTGCAGTTATCTTCTTTTTTGTGGAAGTTTCAAATGGATTACAGATTTCAAAGTCACCCATATAAGATCAGGGAAAGCCTAAATTCAGTTAAACTTTGTGTCGTTATAGAATGACACGTTGTCATCATTCTATTTAGTTTTGTTCGTGGACTTTCAGTTTGTTTTCATTTGTCACATGTTTCCTTGTTCTGACTCCTGCCACTCGTCTGTCTCCATAGCTACCGTCATTATTAGTTCATTGGTTTCAGCTGTGTTCTATTAATTATCCTCGTTTGTGTTTGCTATATAAGTTGATCCCTCACATTCATTCTCAGTTTGGTCTAAGTTGCATTTAGTGTGTGTTGCCCTTCCTGTTCCGTGTTGTCTGATTATTATTTTGTATTATTATTATCATTAAACTTCATATTGGGATTAGTGTTGGGAAGTTTGGATCATTTTACTGACTCTCTTGTTCGATCTCGTTCATCAAAATTAACAAATCTTTTTTCCGAGTCACTTCGTTCATTTAAGTTGGTTTAAATCTTATACTTTTAACAAGCAAATTCCCCGAACACATCCACCTATGCAATCTTGATCATATTCTGAATTAAAAAAATCATTATAATGCAGTCGAAAGTGATTCACAGGGAACATAAATAATTACTTTACCTTCCGAGTCTTTCGTTCATTTGTCCTGTGACCGACGCAATGAACGGATCGTTCATGAATGACCCATCACTAATTGGGACTGTATTCTTTGTCTTTGTCTGCCTTCCTTCAACCACACATGTACTGTACATCAGATTCACACACATTTTTTGTGTGATATCAAAGCCTTCAGCAGCTTTTTCCAGAATATTCTTATCATTTAGAAGTTAAGATTGTAATGGAGGCAGGCCCAAGTGATAATTTAAATCAGAAATTTAATAAAACAAATTAAATGAGGTATTCTGATTCAATTATAACAGGTGCCAGACAAGCTCAATCTTGTCAACAACAACAAAAATATTGTTTTCATCCATTAATACTCCTGCTATAAAAAAAATCAAGATTTAGATTCCCACATAAAAAAAAGTTACATTTCTAAATTATACTTTTTTTTCTCACCAATCAATAATAGAAAACACACAAACAAAATAACAAATATTAGCACTTTGACTAAAGATCAGGTACAGTCTTAACAGTTTAGTTTTTTAAAATATTAAGAAAAATGTCTGAGGTAGAAGTATCACTGATCTTTGGCTGCATTTACACTGCAGGTCTTGATGCCCAAATCCAATTTTCTGACTATATCCGATTTTTTTGACGAACCGCTTACATCATCTTTTAAAAGTAACCTGTATCCGATTTTTGCATTTACACTATACACTGCTGAAACTACCAAATGTAGATGTTCTTACCCGGAAAAGGAAGTAAAACAGCATGAAATGCAATGGATGCAGATGCGAATAAAATTATCCAGTGTTTTGCTTTCCACAATATTTTGAAAAGTCATTAAAAAAGTCAGCAAAACATTGGTCTCGTACGGCGGAGAAAAAAGAGGAGAGCCCTTGTTGCAGCCTGGGCGAATTTAGTGATGATTGCTGCAACATCGGTTCAAAGGGAGGTTTGGATTCGGCAAAGGACTCAAGACTGGTGGGATCGCGTTGTTGGAACCTGGGATCAAGAACTGTGGGTCAGCAACTTTCGTATGCGACGAGAAACTTTTGAAATGATTTGTGTGCGGTTATCACCAATGCTCTCTTACAAGGACATTTCGACAGACAATCTCAGTGCAGAAGCGCGTTGGAGTTGGACTATGGTGGCTCGCGACAGGAGCTGGTTATCGAACTCTGGCACATCTGTTTGGCATAAGTGACGCATCAGTATGCCTAATAGTCCGGGAGTTTTGCCATGCCGTGCGAAATGAGATGATGCGCGAGTACATTGTAAGGAAACGAGTAACGTGTCTGGTCAGACAGGTCAATTTAGCTCAAAAGGAATTATCAATGAATTTATAGGGAATCTTAAAAGAATCAGTTATACGGCCGAGCCGTAACTATAACCTCTGCAGCGGATATAAATATCCAAACTATAGTGAAACACTATTTACTAGCAAGGTAACTTAGATCAGCAGTTTAAGACATTAAATCTGTAAGCACATAACACAAGACAATTATCTTTAAAATATAAACAAGACTTTATTGATTATTCTAAAACATAAAACTAATATCTAACACAAACCCACGCACACACACATTCATACGAGTTGCAGAAAGAAAGAGAGTGAGGATAGGAAATAAGTTCAAGAGTGAGATAGTGAAATCCCAAGTTTCTATATACACTTATAAAACATGACCTGAACGAACCATCAATCATTAATTTAACCCTTCTATCGTTTCTTAGGCGGGGTTTCTAAAAAAATTTAACATTTTTAAATGTTATATCAAAGCACCAGTTCAGTTAAGAGTCTGGAGGCTACTTGCTTGTCTTTGCGTTCCTTTTGGGATTCCTTTTGTCGGCGTAAAAGGGTGTTTCCCGGGTTCGTTGACTGGCTGGTGGTCTCCTCGTCCTCGTGCCTGGATAGATGTCTTGGGCGGCCAATCACGTGGTGTGTTGGCGATGGATGAAAAGTCTTTGAAGTTGGAAAGCGGGCTTTGCAGTCGAATCGTTTAAGCGAAACTTTGCAGCAAAACTTAACTTAGAATCGAGACTCTCAACGGAAAAGAAAGATAAAGGTAAGAACAGAAAGAAAAATGAGACGTTATAGATGGCTTGAATGAAGCTGTTTAACCCATGGATGTTCTTCTGATCTTGTTTGGGTTATTTTGTCTGCTGGTCTACATGGTTACTCGTCTGTCCGGTCCATGACTTCTGTAAATCTGCTCTAGCGAACAAATTCACAAACCAAACCTCAACCCAACTTAACAAAATCTCTACAAAAAACTCTACTGGCTTTTCGGGTCCTAAGATTTTAAAGTCAATGGTTTGTCCAGCCTCTTAGATGAGTTCTGACCAATTAGGCACTGTCTTTATTTGGGAGGTGGCATTCTCTTCACCTCTCATCGTAAATCATGTGTTATCTGTGATCTCCTTACTCTTCAGCTCTAGCAGAGAGTTCGGAGGGAGGAGTTTAGACATTATTCATATTATAAGAACACAAAACATTTTACACAGATTTCAATCAAGCCATCTTCTGAATTAAGAACATATGATCGTATTGATAGGAATCAAGACACACTTTCATTCATACGTCGAATAGTTATAACAATTACATGACTTGTATGTGATCTAAGCATAATAGACACATACAGAGGTTGTAGATACAATATAGGATTATGTAGTTGAACAATGTTTGATTAGAAGTCCGTCAATAATTGTTTTGGGATGATTTTTTGTATTTTTAAATGTAAAGTCTCAGTCTCTGTGGTTTTAAGAGATTTCAACCCTGGGGTCGTTCAGGGGTCCTTAAGAAGGAGGTGGTCTGTTTTAAATCCTTTGTTTTGGGATCAAACAATCTCTGCTGTTATCTTGGTGGGTCCCGAGCCGTGCCATCACTGAACCAATCAGTCTTTTCCAAACTATCTAACTTTGACCAGTTCTTCCTCTATATGAGCACATCTCTTTTAAACTTTCATGGTCATGAAGTTTTTTAGCTGGGACTGGCTGGAGCCCACTCCATTTATGGCCCAAGATTAGACTGGTCTTTTGGGGATCTGGAATGTAGAGTTTTGTGTGGAATTATATTTGAATGAATCACCTGGAAGATTCATATGTGTCACAGTTAGTCATACTTCTTTAGAGTAATATCTAATATCTTTAGTTCATATCAGCCACTTTTTGTAAATTTACAAGTCAACATTTGTCAAACAGATGAGCCCCCTGACACGCCACCGACCGTCTCGAGTGAGACCAGTGGTTCATCCAATGATACCACATCATTCAATGAGAGAGCCTCATCCAGTGTGAGCACCACAGAAGTACCTACAAGGGCCTCAACACCAACACCTTGCTCAAATCAACCGGACCGTAGTACACCAGGTAGGATTAATAGTCATTTGTATAACCGTAATTTAAATTTTTGTTTGTTTTTTACAAATAGATTTACATTTACATTTATTCATTTAGCTAACGCTTTTATCCAAAGCGACTTACAATTGCTATATGTCAGAGGTTGCACGCCTCTGGAGCAACTAGGGTTAAGTGTCTTGCTCAGGGACACATTGGTGTCTCACAGTGGATTGGAACCCGGGTCTCTCACACCAAAGGCATGTGTCTTATCCACTGCGCCATCACCAAATAAATAATTTCATTCATTCATGGTGTAAAGTACATATTTTTTGTACAAAATATTGATAAAGTAGTCAACAAACAAATAGCTCTCTATCTAAAAACATTTGTCTTTTTACAGGTGCACCTACCACACGTAGAAAGCGAAAAAATAAGCTTGAGTCCACAATGGATGTTTTTTCAAAGACCATCAAAGAAGCCCTGTCTCAGGCAGATGATACTGAGCTACAGCTTAAATTGCAAGCAGCCCAGCACGCCCACGAATTAAAGATGATGACACTGTTTACACAGTTTATTGCAGGAAGACCATCGTACCAGCCACCACCACACCCAGGCCATGCCACAGGGTCAAGCTATTACCCAGATCAGGTTCACCCACCTAGGTTTAGTCAAGATTTTTCCCACCCTGTTCCCTTTACTCAGGATCACACACGCCCAAGTTTTCCCCAAAATGATGGCCACCCCTGTCCCCCCTTTTACCAGGATTATGTCTCTGCTGGTCCCTTTCACTATTCCCACCCTCCATTCTTTTCAGATAATCGTACACCCCTCCTACCTCCTGATACCCCACCTCCAAAAACCTTCACCACCCTTCAACCTCCACCCTCTCAACAGGGCCGCATCTGCTCTAAGCCAGTCAGTTCCCCCAATCCAAATTCAAACATACCCGAGTTACAATTTTCATCACCCTGCCTTCAGAGGATGACTAGTAATTTAAGTCATCTTGTAGTTTTTTTTTTTCTAGTTTTTGACTAGTCAGGATTACATGTTTTCTACTGTTTTCAGGCTTAGTATTAAGGAGAATGTCAAGTTCAGACTAAACTATAGTTTTTTTTTGGAAGAGCATTTTTTTTTCTTATTGTAATGTGTATAAAATGTTTGATATATACACAGACTGGAAAATGTTAATTGTTTGAATAACAGTAAAAATAAATACAAGTTCAGCATTAGGAATGTTGTCTTATCTTTTATTACATTGTTTACATTTATTATTGAGCAAAATATTGGGTCAGTGCCTCCCTGATTCTTAGTGGCTGGATGTCTGCAATGCGCAACCGGTCAACAGCACCTGGTGGTACATCAGGAGGTCCAGCTGCACTAGGATCTTCACTGTAGGCCTCATTGTGTTTTTCACAGATGTTATGCACAGTGCAGCATGTGGAGATAACTGTGGGGACCAGTGATATGTCCATCTTGACGTTTTGACAGGCACCTCCACCGACCTTTTAATCTTCCGAACGCACACTCCAACGTCATTCTAGCCCCGCTTAGTCTCTTGTTAAAATGACGCTGGTGTTCGGTCAGATTCCCAGTTTCCGGGTACCCCTTCATTAGCCAGGACCGAAGTGGGTAGGCTGGATCCCCCAACAGCATGATGGGCACTTGTGTGCCCTGGATCTCCTCAGTGGTCTTTGGTCATGAAAATAACAAATTAGAACTCTTAATGAAGAGAACTACTGTGATAATGACAATGTTTTAAGTTATATAATTGCACGTCAATATCATTGATCCATACTTCATGACAATAACTTTTAGCATGATTAATAAATATGTGAGTAGATAAAGCTGGGATAGTTCAGTATAGTTTATGTACATACCTTTCTATACTATGTATGCTTTGCACACACTGAAGGCTGAATTTGAGTTTACAAGAAAAAATAACTCCCGTTTGGAAAGAGGACTCCTCTTTCTGCCTTCTCGTAGATAACAGAATTACCAAGAACCCTGGAGTCGTGAACACTTCCTGGCCATCCGATGTTGATGTTGGGGTGGAGGTATTAATTGTACATTAATAAATAGAAAAACATGATATCTGAGTAAAGACAGTGACAGAAACAAATGAAAGACAACACGTAATAACATGGGAAAAGGCATAGCAACAACCAGGGAGACAAATCAATATAAATTATGTATGTCCTTACCAGTATTTGTGGTCCACAACTGCTTGCAAGATCACAGAATGCCATCCCTTGAGATTCAAATAATCTGTATGGTCCTCAGGTGGAGCGATGACTGGGATATGACTCCCGTCTATAGCCCCGGCACACTGAGGGAAACCCCAGCGATTTTTAAATCCTAGAAGTACGGTTTGGAGCTCTTCACCTTCTGGCAGCTTGATGTTGTAGGAATTGAGGGCGAACCAAACACATATGAATCTTCCAGGTGATTCATTCAAATATAATTCCACACAAAACTCTACATTCCAGATCCCCAAAAGACCAGTCTAATCTTGGGCCATAAATGGAGTGGGCTCCAGCCAGTCCCAGCTAAAAAACTTCACGACCATGAAAGTTTAAAAGAGATGTGCTCATATAGAGGAAGAACTGGTCAAAGTTAGATAGTTTGGAAAAGACTGATTGGTTCAGTGATGGCACGGCTCGGGACCCACCAAGATAACAGCAGAGATTGTTTGATCCCAAGACAAAGGATTTAAAACAGACCACCTCCTTCTTAAGGACCCCTGAACGACCCCAGGGTTGAAATCTCTTAAAACCACAGAGACTGAGACTTTACATTTAAAAATACAAAAAATCATCCCAAAACAATTATTGACGGACTTCTAATCAAACATTGTTCAACTACATAATCCTATATTGTATCTACAACCTCTGTATTTGTCTATTATGCCTAGATCACATACAAGTCATGTAATTGTTATAACTATTCGACGTATGAATGAAAGTGTGTCTTGATTCCTATCAATACGATCATATGTTCTTAATTCAGAAGATGGCTTGATTGAAATCTGTGTAAAATGTTTTGTGTTCTTATAATATGAATAATGTCTAAACTCCTCCCTCCGAACTCTCTGCTAGAGCTGAAGAGTAAGGAGATCACAGATAACACATGATTTACGATGAGAGGTGAAGAGAATGCCACCTCCCAAATAAAGACAGTGCCTAATTGGTCAGAACTCATCTAAGAGGCTGGACAAACCATTGACTTTAAAATCTTAGGACCCGAAAATCCAGTAGAGTTTTTTGTAGAGATTTTGTTAAGTTGGGTTGAGGTTTGGTTTGTGAATTTGTTCGCTAGAGCAGATTTACAGAAGTCATGGACCGGACAGACGAGTAACCATGTAGACCAGCAGACAAAATAACCCAAACAAGATCAGAAGAACATCCATGGGTTAAACAGCTTCATTCAAGCCATCTATAACGTCTCATTTTTCTTTCTGTTCTTACCTTTATCTTTCTTTTCCGTTGAGAGTCTCGATTCTAAGTTAAGTTTTGCTGCAAAGTTTCGCTTAAACGATTCGACTGCAAAGCCCGCTTTCCAACTTCAAAGACTTTTCATCCATCGCCAACACACCACGTGATTGGCCGCCCAAGACATCTATCCAGGCACGAGGACGAGGAGACCACCAGCCAGTCAACGAACCCGGGAAACACCCTTTTACGCCGACAAAAGGAATCCCAAAAGGAACGCAAAGACAAGCAAGTAGCCTCCAGACTCTTAACTGAACTGGTGCTTTGATATAACATTTAAAAATGTTAAATTTTTTTAGAAACCCCGCCTAAGAAACGATAGAAGGGTTAAATTAATGATTGATGGTTCGTTCAGGTCATGTTTTATAAGTGTATATAGAAACTTGGGATTTCACTATCTCACTCTTGAACTTATTTCCTATCCTCACTCTCTTTCTTTCTGCAACTCGTATGAATGTGTGTGTGCGTGGGTTTGTGTTAGATATTAGTTTTATGTTTTAGAATAATCAATAAAGTCTTGTTTATATTTTAAAGATAATTGTCTTGTGTTATGTGCTTACAGATTTAATGTCTTAAACTGCTGATCTAAGTTACCTTGCTAGTAAATAGTGTTTCACTATAGTTTGGATATTTATATCCGCTGCAGAGGTTATAGTTACGGCTCGGCCGTATAACTGATTCTTTTAAGATTCCCTATAAATTCATTGATAATTCCTTTTGAGCTAAATTGACCTGTCTGACCAGACACGTTACTCGTTTCCTTACAATGTACTCGCGCATCATCTCATTTCGCACGGCATGGCAAAACTCCCGGACTATTAGGCATACTGATGCGTCACTTATGCCAAACAGATGTGCCAGAGTTCGATAACCAGCTCCTGTCGCGAGCCACCATAGTCCAACTCCAACGCGCTTCTGCACTGAGATTGTCTGTCGAAATGTCCTTGTAAGAGAGCATTGGTGATAACCGCACACAAATCATTTCAAAAGTTTCTCGTCGCATACGAAAGTTGCTGACCCACAGTTCTTGATCCCAGGTTCCAACAACGCGATCCCACCAGTCTTGAGTCCTTTGCCGAATCCAAACCTCCCTTTGAACCGATGTTGCAGCAATCATCACTAAATTCGCCCAGGCTGCAACAAGGGCTCTCCTCTTTTTTCTCCGCCGTACGAGACCAATGTTTTGCTGACTTTTTTAATGACTTTTCAAAATATTGTGGAAAGCAAAACACTGGATAATTTTATTCGCATCTGCATCCATTGCATTTCATGCTGTTTTACTTCCTTTTCCGGGTAAGAACATCTACATTTGGTAGTTTCAGCAGTGTATAGTGTAAATGCAAAAATCGGATACAGGTTACTTTTAAAAGATGATGTAAGCGGTTCGTCAAAAAAATCGGATATAGTCAGAAAATTGGATTTGGGCATCAAGACCTGCAGTGTAAATGCAGCCAAAGATCAGTGATACTTCTACCTCAGACATTTTTCTTAATATTTTAAGTTTGTTGTCCTTATTATTGTTGAATAACGTTTAAAAAAAAAAACTAAACTGTTAAGACTGTACCTGATCTTTAGTCAAAGTGCTAATATTTGTTATTTTGCTTGTGTGTTTTCTATTATTGATTGGTGAGAAAAAAAAGTATAATTTAGAAATGTAACTTTTTTTTATGTGGGAATCTAAATCTTGATTTTTTTTATAGCAGGAGTATTAATGGATGAAAACAATATTTTTGTTGTTGTTGACAAGATTGAGCTTGTCTGGCACCTGTTATAATTGAATCAGAATACCTCATTTAATTTGTTTTATTAAATTTTTGATTTAAATTATCACTTGGGCCTGCCTCCATTACAATCTTAACTTCTAAATGATAAGAATATTCTGGAAAAAGCTGCTGAAGGCTTTGATATCACACAAAAAATGTGTGTGAATCTGATGTACAGTACATGTGTGGTTGAAGGAAGGCAGACAAAGACAAAGAATACAGTCCCAATTAGTGATGGGTCATTCATGAACGATCCGTTCATTGCGTCGGTCACAGGACAAATGAACGAAAGACTCGGAAGGTAAAGTAATTATTTATGTTCCCTGTGAATCACTTTCGACTGCATTATAATGATTTTTTTAATTCAGAATATGATCAAGATTGCATAGGTGGATGTGTTCGGGGAATTTGCTTGTTAAAAGTATAAGATTTAAACCAACTTAAATGAACGAAATGACTCGGAAAAAAGATTTGTTAATTTTGATGAACGAGATCGAACAAGAGAGTCAGTAAAATGATCCAAACTTCCCAACACTAATCCCAATATGAAGTTTAATGATAATAATAATACAAAATAATAATCAGACAACACGGAACAGGAAGGGCAACACACACTAAATGCAACTTAGACCAAACTGAGAATGAATGTGAGGGATCAACTTATATAGCAAACACAAACGAGGATAATTAATAGAACACAGCTGAAACCAATGAACTAATAATGACGGTAGCTATGGAGACAGACGAGTGGCAGGAGTCAGAACAAGGAAACATGTGACAAATGAAAACAAACTGAAAGTCCACGAACAAAACTAAATAGAATGATGACAACGTGTCATTCTATAACGACACAAAGTTTAACTGAATTTAGGCTTTCCCTGATCTTATATGGGTGACTTTGAAATCTGTAATCCATTTGAAACTTCCACAAAAAAGAAGATAACTGCAGTTTAATGGGTATCATGGAATATATTTTATAGTATATAGTTTAGTGATGTCACAAATTTCTTATGAAATGCTGAAAAACTCCCTCAGTGCTTTTCAGAAAGCTATGATATCTGCTAAGTATTTTTCTAATTTAATTAAAAAAAAATAATAGTTCAAAAGCCTTATTTTCTGTTAAAGTCTGCTCTCAATCCTCCTATAATTGTGATTTCAAATCCTTCAGTATCATTATGTGAAGGTTTCTCAAGGTTTTTCTGTGAGAAGATCTCTCTAAGATCTCAGTTGCAATCATCTGCTAATGTCTCACTTGAACTGGGTTGTTCTTCACCCATATGGAGTGTCTTTGACACTGTTTCTATTCTATCTCTCAGAGAAATTGTTGATCATTTGAAACCTTCCTTCTGCTCTCTTGATGTTCTTTCACCCCGTATCTTGAAACAAACTTTTGATTCAGTTGGACCATGTTTGGTGTTTCTTATGAATAATTTCTTGAGCACAGGGACTATCCCTGATATACTAAAACAAGCTACTGTTACACCTCTGCTCAAGAAACCTTCACTCAATGTTAGGGATTTTAATAATTTTCGACCTATTTCGACCCTTCCTTTTATTCAATTCAATTCAATTCAAATTTATTTGTATAGCGCTTTTCACAATACATATTGTTTCAAAGCAGCTTTACAGAAAGTGCATTTCAGAAATGTACGTAAAAAATACAGTTAGTTAATCATCATGTATTAATTTAGGGCATAACATATCGCCGGCGTTGAGTCGTCTCTTCACAGGCGTCGAGTCGTCTCATCGCAGGTGTTGGGGACTCTGAAGTCTCCGTGAGAGGCTGGATACAGACTGTAGCTGAAGAACGCTATTTACCTCGGGACTAGCGTCCCGAGATAACAGCAGAAAAGCAGATGGGAAGTAATTAGCGTAGCTGCTGTTCATAATATTAATGCATTCGATCTGATTCAACAGTAGTATAAGAGGCAAGCATTATGTGAATGCTTGGCTGAAGAGATGCGTCTTTAATCTAGTTTTGAACTGGGAGAGCGAGTCTGAGCAACGAACAGTATCAGGAAGTCTATTCCAGAGTTTAGGAGCACCTTTAGTGGATCTGGATATCCTAGGAATGACCAGAAGCCTCGAATTTAGGGATCTTAAAGAACGCGATGGATTGTAGGGCGATAGAAGGTCCATTAAATATACAGGAGCTAGACCATTTAGGGCTTTATAGGTCAGTAATAGTACTTTGTAATTGATACGGAACTTAATAGGTAACCAGTGCAGAGATGATAAAATTGGTGTTATATGATCATATTTTCTTGACCTAGTGAGAACTCTAGCAGCTGCATTTTGCACTAACTGTAGCTTGTTTATTGAGGATGTAGGACAACCAGTTAATAAAGTGTTACAGTAATCTAGTCTTGAGGTCATGAATGCATGAACTAACTTTTCTTCATCAGAAACAGATAGCATGTTACGTAGCTTAGCAATATTTCTAAGGTGGAAAAAGGCTGTTCTTGTAACATATGAAATATGATTTTCGAAAGACAAGTTGCGGTCTAGTATAACACCCAGGTCTTTTACTGTAGTGGATAAAGTAACTGGACATCCTTCTAAATTAAAGTTGTATTGTACGAGGTTTTGTGGGTAGTTTTTTGGACCAATAAGTAATACCTCCGTTTTATCTGAATTTAATAGCAGGAAATTACACGTCATCCAGCATTTTATATCTTTAAGACACTCTGTCAATTTAGATAAGTTAGTGTTTTCATCTGGTCTTGATGAAATATATAATTGAGTGTCATCAGCATAACAGTGGAAATTAATTCCATGTTTTCTTATAATATTACCCAGTGGCAGCATATATATTGAGAATAGCAGAGGGCCTAACACCGATCCTTGCGCCACTCCATAGTCTACTGACGTTATCTTCGATTTTTCACCATTTAAACAGACAAAATGGTAACGGTCTGATAAGTACGATCTAAACCAGCTTAATGCCTGTCCCTGAACACCAGTGTAGTTTTGTAGTCGATCCAAGAGTATTTTATGATCTATAGTGTTGAACGCAGCGCTAAGATCGAGTAGAACTAGTATTGAGATACAGCCTTGGTCAGAAGCTAAGAGTAAATCATTTGTAATTTTAACTAGCGCAGTTTCTGTGCTATGATGCGGTCTGAATCCTGACTGAAATTTTTCATAGGTATCATTTTCTTGCAAGAAAGAGCACAATTGAGCGGACACAATTTTTTCTAGTATTTTAGATATAAATGGAAGATTTGAAATGGGTCTGTAATTTGCTAAGTTATTTTGATCTAGTTGCGGTTTCTTAATAATAGGTTTTATTACTGCCAGCTTAAATATTTTTGGAACATGACCTAAAGATAAAGACGAGTTAATAATATTGAGAAGAGGCTCTTCCACTACAGGTAACACTTCTTTCAGTAGTTTAGTGGGTATTGGGTCTAATAAACATGTTGTTGGTTTCGCTGCAAAGATAAGTTTATTTAGCTCTTCCTGTCCTATAGTTGTAAAGCGGTGTAGTTGTTCTTGAGGGGCGATAATTGTGGCTGAATCATAAGACACCATAGAGGATTGTACATTTACAATTGTATTTCGGATGCTTTCTATTTTCTCATTGAAGTAATTCATAAAATCATTACAACTATACTGTAACGGAATATTTTGCTCTGGTGATGTCTGTTTATTTGTTAGTCTAGCCACGGTGTTAAATAAAAACCTTGGATTATTTTGGTTATTTTCTATTAGTTTGCGGAGATGCTCAGCCCTGGCTGCTTTTAGAGCCTTTTTATAACGTGACATACTGTCTTTCCACGCGATTCTAAAGACCTCTAAATTAGTTTGTTTCCATTTACGCTCTAAGTTACGAGTTTCCCTCTTGATAACATGTGTAGTACTATTGTACCATGGTGCTTTAGTTTTCTCTCTAACCTTTTTTAATCTAATTGGTGCAACAATATCTAATGTACTAGAGAAAATGGTGCTCAAACTGCTAGTCATTTCCTCTAGATCATCTGTTTGTTGGGGTTCACTGAGCAGCTGAGATAGATCAGGTAAGCTATTTGTGAATCTATCTATAGTGGTTGGAACGATTGTTCTGCCTGGTCGATAACGTGGTGCAACATGGCAAATTTCAGCAGTACGTAATATGCACGTTACCATACAATGATCAGTGAGATCGTCACTTTGCGCTATAATATCTATATCGGTTGGATTGGTTCCATATGATATAATTAAATCTAGTGTATGATTTAGACGATGAGTGGGACCACTGACGTTTTGCTTGACCCCAAATGAGTTTAATAAATCTGTAAACGCAGCCCCTAACGCATCATTTGTGTTATCTACGTGTATGTTAAAATCTCCAACAATTATTGCTTTATCGGCATTGACCAATAGATCTGAGAGAAAGTCTGAAAACTCTTTTAGGAAATCAGCATAGGGCCCTGGAGGTCTATATACGGTCGCTAAGGCTAGAGATAATAGGGATTTCTTTCTTACATCTAAGAGCGTAACATTTAGCACAAGTACTTCGAACGAATTAAACCTGTGACCTGTTTTCTGAGTAACATTTAGGATATCTCTATAGATTGTTGCAACACCGCCACCACGACCGATCGGACGGGGCTCATGCTTATAACAGTATCCTGGTGGAGTAGACTCATTTAGACCGAAATAATCATTTGGTTTAAGCCAGGTTTCAGTAAGGCACAGAACATCGAAATTATTATCTGTGACCTTTTCATTTACAATAACCGCCTTAGGTGTGAGCGATCTAATGTTTAGAAGACCTAGTTTTAGAAATTCTTTTTGTTCACTGAAATTTAGATTTTCTGGTTTAATTACAATAAGATTTTTCCTAGATCCTAAACTAGATTTATTGTTTGGCCTCACTAGACGAGGAATAGACACAGTTTCTATATAATGTTCTACACTACTTGTATCAATTAAGTTGGGACAGCAGAGATTGTGATTTGGACTTTGACTTACTAGTCAGATGGTGTGTAACGTCTTGGAGATGTTGTCCGACAGCACAGCCGCTCCGATTCTGCTGGGGTGCAGGCCATCAGCACGGTAGAGCCTAGGTCGCTCCCAGAACAGATTCCAATTATTTACAAAGAGCAGTTTCTGTTCATTACACCATGATATTAACCATTCATTTAGAGCAAATAGTCTACTGAACCTTTCTTGTCCTAGTCGGTACGTGGGAAGCGGTCCAGACACGATGATCGTTGCCTCAGGCGCTGTGCTGCGTACCGTCTCGATCAGGCTCCTGTAGTCCTTCTTCAGAACCTCCGTCTGCCGCAGCCGGATGTCGTTCGTTCTCGCGTGCAGCACCACAGCTCCGACGCGCTCGTCACCGTTCAGGATCTCGGGAACATGTGCAGCGACATCTAGAACACGAGCACCAGGAAAGCAGTGAGTGCGCACATTACCCTTACCTGAGATAGCGCGGACATGACGGACGATGGAACTGCCGATGGTCACGGCGTCGTCACGTTCCGACTCGCGAAGAGGGGAGAAGCGGTTCCGGGTGGAGATCTCGAAGACCGGGAGGGGTGGAGAGGTTCTTGGTCTGGTCCTGGCTCGTGTCTTCCGCTAAGGGATCACCCAGGGTTCATGGCTTTGTGTCGGTGCCGGAGTCAATGAAGCCAGAGATGATCGCGTCCTCCTGGGCAGAGAAACGCACGGAGTAGACGAAGTCGGAGTCAAAAAGTTACTAACCACTGACTTGTGAGAAGGCGCGTGATGTTTCAAGTGCTGATCGCCGATCTCGCAGCTCGGCTTGCCTCTCTAGCAGACCACGGATCTGCTTCTCCACGGACTCCAGCTCCAACAGCACCGAATGCAGCTCGAATGTGTCCTCACCTGCACTCAGAGGTAGCGCTCCACTGCACTCCACTGTTTTATTACAAAAGCATTGGAGAAAATGGTTCTCAATCAACTCCAGTCTTATCTTAGCTCAAATCAAATTCTTGAAACTTTCCAGTCTGGTTTTAAGCCTCTGCACAGCACCGAGTCTGCTCTATTAAGGGTTTCTAATGATATACTGTTAGCGACTGACACTGGTGACTCTGTAATCTTATTACTGTTAGACTTAACCTCGGCCTTTGATACAGTTGATCATAAAACTCTATTATCCCGACTAGAATATCCTGTGGGCATCCAGGGAACTGTCCTCAGCTGGTTTAGATCTTATCTAACAAATAGAAGTTTCTCTGTCAAACTGGGTAATTTTTCTTCCTCTCCAGCCCATCTCTCCTGTGGAGTGCCGCAGGGGTCTATTCTCGCACCCATTCTTTTTTCCATATATTTACTTCCTCTGGGCTCCATTTTCAGAAAGCATGGTGTATCATTTCACTGCTATGCAGATGATACACAAATTTATTTCCCTCTGAAACGCAACAAAGATACTGCTCTAAAATCTCTTTTTGCATGCCTAGAAGAAGTAAAAATGTGGTTTTCTCAATTTTTTATTTTTGAATGAATCCAAAACCGAGGTTATAGTCTTTGGCCCCCATGACAACTATAACAACAGTAACACTGCTCTGAACTATCTTTATCCAATGTCATCTTGCATTAAGAACCTAGGTGTTCTCTGGGATCAGAACCTCAAATTTGAAAAACAAATCAATGCGGTGATTAGTTCTTGTTTTTTTCAGTTACATGTTGGACTATTGCAACTCTCTCTACTATGGCATTCCCAAACACTCTATTGCTCATCTCCAATTAGTACAGAATGCTGCTGCAAAGTTCCTCAAAAGACAACGCAAATTGTTATTTCAATTTGCTGGACGGGACCAGCGGTGATGTTATTTCTGTAACAACCCTGCATTTTTGCCTGCACTGTCTCTTCGCCCCAAACACTCAAAAGACATGAAACCTCCGCATTGCTCCACTGTGTGTATCCTTCGTCCTCCATCGCGCCTATAAGTCATGTGATCTCAGTTGGTGGTGTCCACCTGAGTTGACGTCACTTTTTTACGCAAATTTTTTCTCACGCAAATGCACGTATCCTATTCATATCTGATTTATTACCACATATGAGTGAGGTCTGAATCCGATCGGAGAAAATCGGAATCCATGCGGTTTTTTCCTGCTTACACGTTCACCGGTCATATACGATCTGTGCCACATGAGAGGAAAAAATCGGATTTGGGTCACTTGAACCATGCAGATTCAACAGGCAGGTGTAGACTGAGAGAAGTATCTATAAAAATAAAAAATAAACAATAAATAGTTAATTCTTACATTGAAAACATATACTATACTTGATTATACTTGAAATCAAATGAAACCTGTATATCGCAAATGTGTACAGGAATGTTTGTGAATGTCACGAGTGGCAATAATTGTGTGTTGTGTGAGTTTGTGTGAGATGAGCCGCTGACCAATAATGTCAGGGAGGTAAAACTTTGGAAGTTAAGAGGTTAAGGATTGTAAAAAGGATTTGACCTGGACAACTCGACCGCACTGTTCAGCTTCTCTCTGTAGCCGGCGTCTGGAGATGCAGCACGCAACGCTCCAGCAATCACACCGGCAGCTTCTGCTCAATCTTGCCCAAACACAGCGAGGTCTCACTGACTGTTTTTTTTATTTCCCTTGTCTATTTGCCCGCACAGCATCAAAGACCGTATGTGGTCTTATAAAGACTTCAGATGACCCAACACCTGTGAAGAGATGAATCGAGAAACTCCAACTCCTTCGAGGACTTCAGGTGATGCAAACTCTGTTTGAATCTACATGCACCAATGCTATAATGACTTGAAACATACTGGAAACTTCTTTTCTGCCTCCATCAATGATGTATTCTACAGGCTGAACAACATCAGTTTTTTCCTTCAGAACACATGGAAAAAGGGGCCATTGCTTCCAAGTGCTGTGCTTAATGGTCCTGTTTCACAATGTTATTTGACCAATTCTGTGATTACTTATGGATCAATAGCACAATTATGCTGCTTTAAAGTTTGGTAAATAATATTTCTGAATGCTTGAGCTTGGCTGGGACATGGAAGAGGCTTTCCAATTTAAGCAGAAAATAACCAAGTTTTCTCTCTGCAGTATTTTGTACAGAGTCACCCTCCTCATCCAGTGAAGAACAATTGTTTCCGTGTTTGTGTCATTTACATAAATCAACAGCTCTGCCAGCATCCAGTGTTCTTTTCAGCCCTTTCAAAAGAACAGCAGGTTTAAATTCAGCTTCTGAATGAGATGCATGCTTTCTGCATTTATGAATAGCAAATGTTCCATACACATTTATCACATTTATGTGAGAATCACAACCACAGAAAACACATTGGACAGTTTCTTTGTAGTTTAGATTATGGCTAATGTGGGGGAAAACTTTTTTGAAAAAAATAAACATTGACCTAAGAATAACATAAGGTCATTGCTTGTCTGGTTATCTGCGGAGAGGTGTCTTGTCAAATGCCAATGAAGGGCACTCAAAGTCTTAAACGAACAGGGACAAAAGAAACAGACATGGCTGTGAATGGTGTCTGTACTGTTACAGTTATTGTCAAAGTTAACAATAATTAAAAGTATATGTTTGGTTAGTAGTTTGTCTCCCCATACTAGCTGTTCTGAGGATAATGCATTATAGCGCTGTCATTATCATGTGACTGATTAGATCAGACTAACAAGGAAATTAGTGCCTTCCATGATACTATTCTGTTCCTGAGTCAGAAAACAGTGAATCCGTATCCTTCTGCATTCATCCTTGGCCTTTGATCGCTTCGTCAGTATGTTTTAATGTTACTGTTCATATTACATTGAATCGTATTTGATTATTATGAAGTATTTGTAATTTGTATTATTCAAGTGCCTCTCAGATTTTGATCATGTGGCAATTTATTTTCATGTTGTTTAAGAAGCAGAAAATTTCAATCTAGATTACAACGATATTTGTAAGAAGTATTTATTTATATACACATCATGGATGTAAATTCATATTGTTTATTGTTTATTATTTCATAGTTTTACCCTAACCTTATTAAAATACGGAAAAGGACATTGGGTGTCTGTGAAGTTGATGATGGGGGGTTTAGCTTGCTGTTGAAGTATACAGAGAGTACAGTGTAATTCTAAACAGTCTGATCCTGTAATGTCTAATCCATGGGTGTCCAAACTCAGTCCTGGAGGGCCACTGTCCTGCAGAGTTTAGTCTGGTCTAATCCAATGAGGAAGAAGGTAGACAGAGCCGATCCAAATATACACTTGATTTATTAAAGGGGCTATGTGCAACTTTTTCCCCAAAATAAACGTAACAATAGCCTTTTTATTTTACCATTTATGACTCAAACATCTCCTGTTGAGCATACTGACACCTTGTCTGCTCACAGTGGGTGCAACTATAAGCCTGTATCCTATTTTTCCTATTTTCTGTCGGGTCGGATTTTTCCCGCGCTGTCTGCGGATGTGACGTCAAGCGCGTTCATGTTAAACGTTTCAGATCACTCTGCCACCACCGCTAGTCAGCAAGTAGCCTACACTCGCAAGCAGTGCAATGGATTTGCGAATACACAGAAGAGACCCAGGACAACTCGGACACCAACAGTAACTCCACAGAAGACTAAAAAAGTTAAACCCCTGACAAGTGGCCGAAAAAGATCGAAGATTGAGAGCGACCGGTGCCGAGCAAGGACTAGAGTGAACATCGGCTTTGCATTTGAGCCTTGGAGGGAGCTCAGATCTGTGTTGGGAATACGAAGTGACCCAGAAATGGCTTTTTTTCTTCTGAAAAGGTAACACGTGATAAAACTGTTCATTGAAATAGCACTGTGTTGTTTTCAGTTCACTTGTAAATGCTGTTAGATCTCACACCCTCTTTGCAATTGTTATGTACGAGCACGCGCTGCGAGAGCGAGCAGAAAGGAAGAGCAGTTCTGTTTTTTGGCCACAGGCGTCAGTCGCGAGTTTAAATTTCAGAAAAACACATATAGCCCCTTTAATATACAGGAAACTCAGGCAATGTAATATCAAAGAACAGAGAATACAGGACAATGAATTGGAACTAAAGAGGAATTTAAATACACAGTGAAGATTAACCAAATACAGACAGGTGTGCTAATTAATCAAATGATGAATAACCATGGTAACTGATGACAAACTAAAAGTCCTTAAAAATTAAACTAAGACAAACTAATCTGAATGTAGTTGTGACTAGAGTTGCCAACCGTTCTGTATATTACAGAATCAACCCGTATTTAAGGCTTCAAAGAAACGTTCCATATGAAAGCCATACAGAGTAGAGGTCGACCGATGGTGGATTTTACCGATACCGATATTTAGGTTTGACCGTACATGCCGATAACCGATAATTCAACCGATATTTTTTAAAATGGATACTGGATTAAAAACAAACATAACACTCCAAATAAAACAGTGCTGAACTGAAATGTGTTAAATTAAATGAATATATAAATATGTGTAAGGATCCACTGGAGGCAAGTTGTCGAGAGAACCCAAGTGCAGTTTATTTCAAAGATCGAACATGAAACAAAAACATGGCGTGGCATGAAAAACTCAAGACATGAACATGAACGTAGACTTACAAACAGTGGACAACAGAAAACAATACTTGACAAAGACACAAGGCAAACATGAGGGCTTAAATACACAGACTAATGACAAGACAAGGGACACCTGTGAACAATGAACAGACGATTAACCAATGACAAGACACATGCCAGGATCACATGACAAACAGGGAATCACATGACAGACATGGAACATGACATGAACAAACCAAAACGTGACAGAGACAAGACCAAATCGTGACAATATGAATATATAAAAATTAGAAGTTCTACAGAATGAACTCTATACAGAAAATAATTTGAACATTAAAATATTACGTTAGCTAAAATAGGTTACGTTAGCTATTACCTAGAAACATACGTAAATTTCATAGGTAAGACTTTTCAAGTCCCATTTGTTAACAAGGATGTATTAACTAGCTTTCATGAACTATATGCATTATGCTATAATATAATATACATTTTTACTTCATGTATTAATATGAGCTATACAATTGTACCTTTATCATTCATGTTAGTTCATAGTACATTGACTAAGGTAATAGATAAAATAAGAATTAAAACTCAATTTCAAATGCATTAGTAAATGTTGAAATTAACAAACTAACAATGAATAATACTTCTACAACTTTTATTAACCTTAGTTAATGCTAAAAATGGAATCTTATTGTAAAGTGTTACCATTTTGATATAATTTCAAAGAGTCATGCTTAAAGATGGCCATTCAAATTTAATAAAGACCTATATTATGTATAGCCTATGTATAGTCTCTCACTTTATTTGCTTCTATTTTAGAACACTTGATGATTATCTAATAAAAATAGCCAGATGTATTGTAGTGATAAAAAATAACTTAAATCGAACACATTTCTGAAATGTTTATGTTTCTGTCGGCTGCATGAACATATCAATGTATCAAAGCAATCACGTCACTAGCTTTAAATATGCAACTTCGTTGGCTAATGAATGCATAAAACAATTGCGCCATAAAACATTTGGGTCAGGTCTGCGTGTGTTTTTGCTCGACGGCAAACTGCTGTTCTTTCTCTAATCAACAAATTGATTACTTTATAATGATATGGCAATATGTACTGTAGTATTCTGTATTCATACCGTTTCACTGTGGTTGTTTTAAATGCAGTATGAAGTGTCAGCGCTCTCCGTGCTGCACGCAGCCTCAGGTGTTAACGTAAACAACTCAGCCAGTGATAGTTTGTTATTTGTCCTCTAGAGGGCGCTCTCACTCTGTATAATGCCAGCAGTCTCTTCTCAGCGCTTTCGTACTGTGTAATGCCAGCGCACCTTCACAGTCGCTCCAGCAACGGACACAACCCGAAAAAACTATCGGTGTGGATTTTTGCCAAAACCGGTGAATCGGTCAACCTCTAATACAGAGTGCAGTTTATCCCGTATACGCAGGCATTTGCTAGAGTCTAGACCATCCGAATAAGGCCACATCCACATGAAGCCAGAGCTCTCTTTCCCTCATGTTTGTATGTTTTAGATGTTTTTTTAAATAAAAATTCCGTAAACACGGGATCGTCTTAAGAAATATCTGCGTACACACGAAACCACTGAAACCGACTCAAAACGATGTAGTATACATGGCAGACCAGTATGAGGCACTGTAATTCTGCCACAGAGATACAAACGGAGAAGAAGACGGAGCATGCGCATAAACCTTATAATATATAATAATATTAGGCTCAGTAGCTTATACTTTTTTTTTTTTTTACAAAGAACTTGAACAATATGAACAACCATAAATGGACTGGTACAAAATAGGGATGAGTCATGATTTTTGATTAGTTAGCGGATGCATAAAGCTTTCCACAAAGAACCGGCAAAGGTAATCATTATGAATGTTTCAAATACAGCTAGGAGACATTTTAATTGTTTATTAATAAACTAGTGTTTTCTGTCTATGCGGTTGTTGTTGTTAGTACAAATCGCATCGACACTTTTAGTATATGACCGTCAAATACTTTTAAATTTGCGAAATCCTCCCTTCCTGGCATCTCTACCGGCGTGGCTGCATCGCTCAACATACTGTGCTCCTGTGAATAGGCGTCAGAAAAGACGGGGTAAGCGTGGCGGTGTGGCCGTCAAGCTCAAGATTCTGCTCCGGACAAGCAGCGAGTCGAACACTAGGCTCGATCGATCCACGAGGGAAGGTGATAGTAACCGCTCCTACGTTTGGCGTTCGAGTCTGGATGCTTATTCTTGGAACATACCCATTCTACCGAGCAGGGGAGATCAACGGCTTCTACACCTCTCGCCGGGCCTCCGCCGCTGTGGCGTTTCAACACATCTTCTTCGGCCGCTGCGCAGAGCATTGCAACAGGTGGAAGATTCAGTGCAGATAAAGATGGCCTTGATCAACGTGAGGTCTGATATGTGACCATAGTTTTTCTGATCATAATCCTATTATCTTCATTATTCCACTAGCACTGAACACTGTAAATCCCCATAAAACTGCCCATGTGGCGCGGAGGATCACCAGTGCTACCTCTGCTATTTTCTCTGCAGTGTTTGAGAAGCTTTCCCATTATCCTGAACTTGCTTCACCGGAGCCCAGCCCGGACAAATGTCTTCATAATTTTAATTTAATTGAGGACTAAACATCAAAAATCAACCCCCATGCCATGGGTGAATAATACCACTCTGTCACTGAGGCAGACATGTAGAAGGGCCGAGAGGAAATGGAAAAAGGACAAACTACAGATTTCTTATGAGATGCTTAAAGACTCCCTTTTTAAGTATCAGAATGCGTTGAGAGTGGCCAAATCAGACTATTTCTCTACTCTTATAGACAAGAATCACAATAACCTTAAAATCCTTTTCACTATTATTAATGCTGTACTAAACCCTGTTGTGTCTATCTACCCGACTGAGTCAGTGGCTATGTGTGAGCGGTTCTGCCAGTTTTTTACAGATAAGATATCTGGAATTAGACATAACATCAAATTGACTGCTGGTGATCCTGCAGGCCAGTTAAAACGCAACGGTTATTTAAAAAAGTGTTTAATGTAATGGGTCCGACGCTCTTAAATTTTATAAACAAATGCCTTGAGTTAGGAGTCGTTCCTGAGTATCTGAAACATGCCTCAGTGCAGCCCAGACTTAAGAGGCCTAAATTCCTCCTATTTATAACATTTTAGACCTATTTATAATCTTCCATTCTTAACAAAAAATTTACATAAAGTAGCTTTGTGTCAGCTTCAAAGTTTCTTGGCTGACTACAAAATGTTAGATGATATTTCAATCAGGCTTCAGAAAATTTCACTCTACTGAAACGGCTCTTTTAAATGTGCTTAATGACATCTTTTTAGAGGTGATCCAGCATTTTCCATTGCTGCCCCAAGACTTAGGAACAATCTGCCTACGGAAATAAGAACTGCGCCCAATCTGTCCATTTTTAAAGCTAGGTTAAAAACATTTTTATTTGATCTGTCTTACAAAATATGAATGTTGATGCAGTTGTCCTGTTTGTCCTTGTTGATTTTATTCTGTTATTGTTTTTTCTTTTTTACTCTGTACATCACATTGGTCAATGGAAGTTGTGTTTAACTGTGCTTTATAAATAAAGTGATTGATTGAGTATTGTGAACGCGCGCCTATAGAGAGAAATCCACATTTCATACGGATTACATAAGAGAGTTGTCTGTGTCTTTTTGTTTTGAATTGTTTTGTTTAAAAGTAGACATTTTCAAGCTTTCTATAGATATAGATATATTTCTGAGTTTCGGTTCATTTAGGAGACGAGCTCCAGTTCACAAGCAATGCAAGTTATCGTGACGGCACTTCCATGTTCTGATTATAGTGTCTGCTATACTTGCATCTTACTTATTAAAGCCAGGCAATTGGTTGATGAAACATTAAGATGCAATTTATACAAAACGAAATTCACTTTAAAGAAAGGTTTTATACAAAAGAAAAAAATGTCAAAATGATGTCTCCCGAGCTTATGATCCTATCTTACTGTGATGGATTTTTAATAGATAAGATAGTAAACTGTCTTTTAGAACTAATCATGTTTCTGACTATAAAATCTGACCTTTAGATTATCTAACCTTATGATAAACTTTTACCTGACTTCCCTTTTGGGTCTAAGATTATGACTAACTCTTACCTGACTTCCCCTTTTAGGCATCCTAACTCTGAGTGTAAAAATAACAAATATGGGAAATGAAACCTTTTAGTTACCTAGTAACAAGAGGGCTTGTCTATGAAGAACCAATCAAATTGTGGAGAAGTTATGTAATGTTTCATGTCATTTTGCCATACCCTTTTTCTTTAAAAACTGTTGTATTTGTGTTTACTGGTGGGATTCTCAATGGAATTTGTCTGAGATCCTCCGGCCTTGCTTCTTCCTGGGAGAGATTCTCTGAGAACTGCTCGGGAAGATCTCCCGGCCGTGATTAAAGCATTAAAAGGACATTTGCTGAAGTCTGTCTGTATATTATTCCTGCACAGCAAGTTAGATAAGGAGCAAGTTAGTTCGTGGAACAAGTTATTTATCAAAACACTAGAGACCGTACTACCAAGTGATAGTGTGGAGCGAGTTAAGAATACTAGAAACCTTACTACCAAATGATAGTGTTCGATAGGTTCAGGTGTCAAGGACACTCAGTTCAACCTAAGTCAGGTGCGTAGGGGAAAAATCTAAATCTAAAAAATCTTTTCATATAATCAACATAGATGAAATAAAAAAATAACATTATTTAAACATAAATATGAAACTAAAAACTTTTTCTTTAATGGGTACAACACGTAGGCCTACAGTACACAGAAATTTTATGTCGGAGCGGAATTTGAGCAAACTAGTTTTACCGGTGAGCATGTGGGAGAGGGGTGCGTTTTTTGAATAATAATCAAATTATTATTCAAAAATAATAGTAGCCCATCCCTACAAAATACGAAATGTCTTAATCAGACAACAGACAAGCATCATAGCATATGAAAGAAAATATAAATAAATGAAGTAAAATAAAAATACATTCAAATAAATAATAAATAGAGAAATAAAAGAGGCTCAGTAGCTTCTGCAGCATGAACACAAGCAAGTAGTCGCAGTTGTTGTTGCTGTTACGTAACTTAGGGGTGTCTGACTAGTCAACACGTGAGGTGATGACATTATTGTTTCACAAAATATACGGATTGGCTCTACACACGAAAACGCAAGGGTGTCGTTTTCAGATTTATCCACTCTGGGACCCGGTTTAAAAAAATAGCGGTTTCAGTCTCCCAAAACGCCGGATCTGTCTGGAGGAAACGCCGATACAAAATTTGTACATTTAGAGCTGAACGCGTCTCCGTGTGGACAGGGCCTAAATTGAGAATTAATCATTCTTTCGGGCATTTGCATAACACATTCTTTAAAAAGTGGGTGGGACAGAAGTGTGTGCACAAAAAATAACATTACGATGTCCAGAAATCATTTTCATTGGGTTTAATTTATTGACATAGAACTCATGTTTAATGTGATAGTTTCATCCTTACATCTACTAATACAATATGCTGTTAGTTCCGAGATTCTTCACATTAGTGAATAAATACATAGATTCGCTATTTGTATTTGGTGAGTTCTAATGGTAATAATCTTTTGATAAGTGTGCCAGGTTAGAACCCTAAGGTTTTGGGTTCTAAACCATCCTCGTGTAGAGTATTTCTAAATCAAGAGCAGGGACTGTGGATTTTGGATTTTCTGTGGATTTTGTTTTCTGGCGTTATCGAGTGCACTCATTCAATCCCACAATGCACCACAATAACGAGTGTACAACTGATGTACACTCAATGGCTAGAGAATACCCATAATGCACTGTGAGAGTCATGCTAAATGAATTCCCGCGTCCCTACAGAAGATGGCGCTGCAGCTGAATCATCCATCCATCTATTTTCCAAACCGCTGGTCCAATGTGGGTACAGTGTAATGTCATACAGGTACAAATTCCTTTTAATTGATTATTAAATTGCTTAATTAAAGTTTATACATGCTAGTTTCCATGACAGAGTTCAAGATAAATCTTTTCATTACTACTGGAGCTGTCAGTTTGCTACGTTTCAAACGATTATTAAACAGCAAGCATAAGATATGCAGAAACGGCAGCCCTTCTGGCTCGCTTTCATTCACTTCCTCAAATGGACTCTATAAGTGGAGTAATGTAGGGAATAGTGAATGAGGGTATAGGGGGAATGAGGGTATAGGGGGTGATTTCGCACACATCCAGAGACTTGATGCAGGGCAAAGAATCAGACTTTATGCTGGGCAGGACCAGCGGCAATAAAGACACAGAAGACTTAGAACTGGGTGGGACCAGTGGCGATGGGAGATTCAGCAGAATGTCCAAATCCAATTCCTCAAAATAACCAGTATCAGCTCAGAGTCCTCCTACATTCCCTCAAACTCCACCAGCCCTCCCACTCACTGTGCTCCGGGGCAATGTCCTTTTGTCTGGCTCGTCCGTCGCGGTGGGCTCTGGATTGTTGTCCGTGAGGTCCACTGGAGAATTTTGGGCAGGCAGGGTTGGGATGGGTATAGCTGGTTCAGAGCAGGCTTCAGTGACAGTGTTAAGAGTAATTTCTATTAGGGATTTAACAAACAATTGTTATTGCGTATTCAAAACAATACAGTAACAAGGACGCTGGAAAACATTTCTTAAAGAAATAGCAATAACAAAAAAAAGGTCATAATATACTCACCCTCATGTCATTTCAAACCTGTGTGACTTTAGTTCATCTTCAGAACACTGCCTTTACTTGCATCAAAGTGTCAGCAAACAACATTCTTCACATATCTTCATTTGAAGTTCTGAAGAACCACCAGAGACATTAGGATGTGGATTTACATGTTTTGGGTGAACTATAACTGTAAGGCTTTTGGGACCGCAGTGTAAAACTAACATGAATTCTAAGATGCATTCTACAATCTATTTACAGTGCTTTGGGGAAACACAGACCTGGCTCATGATTCACACTCTATTCAAGGTCTGCTACATCACCTTTAAAAATGACTGTAGAAGTACTTACCTATCAGAAACAGAAAACAAGATTGCAGTCTTTATTACACACTAAATTTATTCTTCCCTTCTTTTCTGCCTTTTATTCTTTTTTTAGTGTGACTGCCCAGATTAGTATGTTCTATGTGTGGACCCTTATGTTGTTTTTACTTTGGTTCCCATGTTTCCTTCCTGTGTTTAGTTCTTGTTCCCCATTGATAGTTGGTTTCTATGGTTACTCATTCTATGGGGACATTTAATTCTGTATTTAACAATACTATTACAACATTATTTTCCTGTTATCTCTGTAAAGCTGCTTTGAAACAATCTGTATTGTAAAAAGCACTATATAAATAAAGGTGACTTGACTTGACTCATTTGTTAATTGATTATTCACTTGTCTTGTTTAATTTCTTCATTTAGCCATAAATAAATGAAATATGTTAAAAGATACTGATGTATCATACTTTGTTATAAATATTTGTTATTTTGTTAAATGTTATTTGTTACAACATTCATTATATAGCTATCTCCCTTTTACTTTCTTGTAAGCATTCTAAAATAATTGTTCTTCATTAAATAATATAATTAATTTTTGTGCTTTTGCTCCATATGTGGTTACTTCAATGGTTTAAACTTTAGATTCTGTAAGTTACTTTATGATTTTATGTCATCCAACAGCATCATAGCTGGATAAATGTTCCCCTCCACCCCTGTGTCTGAAAGCCCATGGATGATGTAAACCACTGACACAAGAGGAGACAGAGCCTGGGGTGCAGAGCCTCCGCCTGTGGGAAATCAATAGATTGGCCAATACGTTATACCAGGGGTTCTCAGATCTGGCCCTTGAGATCCATTTTCCTGCAGAATTTAGCTCCAACCCTGATCAAACTCCCCTGTGTTTTACCATGATGTATTCATAATGAAGATCATAAAGGTCGTGATTAATGTGTTGTTGTAGAAATGGGCTCAACTGCATAATATACAGTAGTTGGAAAATATTTATTTGCGATGTATGAATGCAATTACACAGAGCAAAGAAACCAATTACCTGCCACAGGTGTTTGTTGTTTAATGTGTGCGATCTCTGCTCTTGACTGAAGAGAAGACTGAAAACTGAAGCTATGCATTTCTACCAACCACTGTCAACCCTGTGTTACTCTTATATCAAGAATTCTTTCTTTCTTTGTTTATGTCCCTGAAGGGCAATTGGTTTTACAGCAAAACCAGCATACAAAAAAAGACAATTTACAGTACACCAAAATAACAAGACAACGAGAGGCCCAAACGACTACTTCCACCTACTCTGCCCATGCAATCGGTTGGGAGTATTTCCGTTGTGTTGTGGCTCATTTCCGTTGTGTTGTGGATTCATTTCGTTGTGTTGTGCACTACTGGGCCACCGTACATGCCCAAATTTAACAGAGAAATATAAGTAGGAATAAATGAATGTTTGTATCTGTTACTCTTAAGATGGATTGGGCTTTTCTAACTACCTGCCGATTAAACAGGATGGTAGGGTGACTGCTGAATTCCTAAAATCTTACTACTAGTATTAACTATTTTTGCCAAAGCAGTCTTTGCCTTTACACTAAGACTTCCATACCATCATAACATAGCGAATGTTAATATGGACCCAATATAAGATTTGTAAAACAAGTAATTGTGGCGAGCAGGATGAGGCCGAGAGAATGACGCGAGGCCGGTGGGGTGATTACTGATGAGCGACACCTGTGCGATGCACCAGTCTCCTATCTCTCACGGAGGAGTGGCGACAGTGAAGAACGAGAGAGGACAGGACTGGACTTTACAATATGTTTTATTTATGTTTTATTTTACCCTCACGGCTGACTGCCGTCTTTACTTTAGTTCTGTATTTGTTTATTTTATTAGTAAATATTATTTTATTATCTCGCCGGTTCCCGCCTCCGCCTTCCCATAACAACAACAAACTGTGTAAAAATTAATCAAGTCCAGATCAACGTTAAACTTGGACAGTCTCTGTAGACAGTATAGACGTTGCTGACCCTTTTTACAAATCGTCTCCACATTGACATTAAAATTCAGCTCATCATCAATCACTCTGTCAGGGTTTGTGCAGGTAGAAGATGACGAGGAAGGCTGAAGGTTCAAATCCAAACTATTTATTCACAATAGACTACAGAGATCCAAGCAGGTAGGTAACAACAACATTACATTGACGAGAACGGACCAACACTGACTGAACAGAGGGAATTAAATACAGACACTGATGAACATAAACCAGGTGACACAGATGAAGGTAATTAACAAGACACAGGTGATGAAGATGGACTAATGATGGTAGGCATGGTAACAGATGAGTGGTGGGAAAACAAAAGACATGTGACTAATACTGAAAACAAACAGAAGAACTAAACAGAACAGAATTAGACAGACACAAACGAGACACACACATCCCAAATGCATATGATTAAACAATCTCAGCCTCCTGCTCTTTAATAGTTTAATAATTACGACTAAAATCAATGAGCAGGTCTTTCGTTTTAGCCACATTTATTTGCAGGAATACATTGTAACAGCACTGAACAAAATTATCTACTACAGGGCCATTGTCATTTTCTTCAGTAAATTTTACAATAAATCTATTGTCATGACTGCTCCTGCAATCATCAGTGTATAACATATACAGGAGTGGAGAAAGGACACAACCCTGAGGGGACCCTGTGGATGAAGACAAAGCCTCTGACAAACACCCATTCACCTTCACTCTCTGGATTTGATCAGTTAAAAAGTCAAGGATCCAACCAATGATACTAAAATCAAAACCAAAGCTCAAAAGCTTCTCTACTAAAATGTGAGATTGTATCGTATTAAATGCGAATGAGTAATCAACAAATAAAATTCTAGCATGAGTCTTACTGTCAGGGTGTGGTGCAGGCAGAAGGAGCAGAGGAGTCAGTTCCAATAGCAAATTGTTTACTTACAAATACAACTAACACAGGTTCAGAAGGGCAAAAGGTTCACACACACTTAATACAAAGTAGAACAGACAGAGACTGACTGAACAGAAAGGAACTAAATACAAACTCAGATGAACACTGGTTAACAGAAAACAGCTGAAGCAGATGATGGTGACGAGACAATGACTAACAGCTGTGATGGGTGATCAGGTGATGGCCGATAGTGTACAGGTGGAAAACATGAGGGATGCTGGGAAGTGTAGTGCCGTAGAGGTGACAGAGCTGGTGACCGTGACAGTACTCCCCCCTCCCGGTAGGCGTGACATCACACCGTAGATGGTGAAACTAGGGTGGGTGTCCTGGAGTCTCCTTCTGGAGGGTCAGACAGGGACTGATGACTCCAGTATGGTACCGGCAGTACGGAAGACCAGGGTGGAGCAGGCAGCCAGGGCGGAGCAAGCTGTGCAGGCAGAGACGACCCTTCGGGCGGCCATGGCGGAGACGTCCCTTTGGGCGGCCATGGTGTAGACGACCCTTCGGGCGGCCATGGCGGAGACGTTCCTTCGGGTGGCCATGGCGGAGACAGAGGACGTATAGCCCCCCCCCAAAAAAAAAATATAGCTCGGCGGAGCTATGGGCACAGGCGGCGAGACAGCCATCTTGGCTGACCAGGCGTGAACAGTCTCTGGCTTCGCGGGCATGACGTGAACAGTCTCTGGCTCGGCAGGCATGACGTGAACAGTCTCTGGCTCGGCGGGCATGATGTGAACAGTCTCTGGCTCGGCGGGCATGACGTGAATGTCTCTGGCTCGGCGGGCATGACGTGAATGGTCTCTGGCTCGGCGGGCATGACGTGATGCATAGGCTCAGCAGGACTGACGTGAAGTGCAGGCGCGGCAGGACTGACGTGAAGTGCAGGCTCGGCAGGACCGACGTGAAGTGCAGGCTCGGCAGGACTAACGTGAAGAAGCTCAGGCTCGGCAGGACCGATGTGAAGAAACTCAGGCTCGGCAGGAGTGATGCGAAGAAGCTCAGACTTGGTAGGATTGACGTGAAGAAGCTCAGGCTCCATAGACATGACGTGAAGCCACTCAGGCTCGGCAGACATGATGTGAAGAATCTCAGGCTCGGTAGACATGAAGTGAAGAATCTCAGGCTTGGTGTCTTTTAAGTGAATTTTCTCCAGACCTTGGACAAGGACAGGAACAGAGGATTCATGAGGGGCGATGTCGGCAGGACAAGATTCAGGATGGGTAGTCTCGGCGGGACGAGACTCTGTGCTTGGGACGAAGACAGGAGGCATGACGTGAAGATCAGGCTGGTCAGGCATGACGTGAAGATCAGGCTGGTCAGACATGACGTGAAGGTCAGGCTGGTCAGGTAGACGTGAAGGTAAGGCTGGTCAGGTATGACGTGAAGATCAGGCTGTGATGGTGGTTGAGTGACTATGTAACCACTCAAAAATAGCAAGTGGTTCAAATATTGGGCAAACGTGTCTAGAATTGCCGCCGCTGGAGCTTGCTGGTACAGATGTACGTCCAATCCGCACCAGAATACAGTTTTTAGGACGTCATCTGCCCAGCTTACCCCATGAGAAATCTCCAGGAAGCCGGCGACATATTCCTCGATGGAGCGGCCGTCTTGAAAACAGTCTATCAGACAATCGGCTGGGGTTGGAAGGAAGCGGGCAACTTCCATGCTTCTTGTTAGATCCGTTCTTCTGTCATGGGTGTGGTGCGGGCAGAAGAAGAAGATGAAGTCAAAAGTTCCAATTTCAAAAACTTTTACTTTCAATATAACATATAATATAACTCGCACAGAGGCAGACGGGCAGAAGGTTCCCACACAAACAGAAACAGAAAAGAACTAAATAAAAACACAGATGAACACTGGTTAACAGAAAACAGGTGAAGCAGATGATGGTGACGAGACAATGACAAACAGCTGTGATGGGTGATCAGGTGATGGCCGATAGTGTGCAGGTGGAAAACATTAGGGATGCTGGGAAGTGTAGTGCCATAGAGGTGACAGAGCTGGTGACCGTGACACTTACTTCCTTCTAAATGCGTAAGTGACAAATTCAACAGAGTGGCCATAGCATCCTCTAATCCACACCTGGCCCTATAAGCAAACTGAAGATGGTCAAGGGAATTCTGTACCTTTGCAAGAAGCTCTTTTTTCAGGAATCTTTCAAAACTCTTCATTACTAAGGAAGTCAGAGCAAGTGAGCCTAAAATCATATGGTGCTACTGGATGATTGTTTTTAGCTACTGGAATGACTGTAGAGGCCTTCCATAAACGTGGCACTCTCTGTTGAATGAGAGACATTTTAAAAATATAATAAAAAATAGGTCCCAATTGTTCTGCACAGGAGTTAAACAGCCGGCCCTCAATATTACCAGGGCCTGGGCTTTTCCTGGCTTAGATTATTTTCTGCTCACAAAAGTATATTCCTAAAATCATAAGTATCAAACCTTACATAAAATTTATGAAATGCTTGTGCAAGCTGAAAATCATCTCTATACCCTTCCAATACCACCTTAAATTTCTTTTTTGGATTTTATACCAACGATGGTTTTCAAACCATCCCAGGCTGAGCCCAAATTACTGTTCAAACTCCCATTCTATAATTTCTTTATGACACAGTTTTGCCTTATTTATCTCCAGTTTCACTTCCTTTAACTGATTGAACTTATAAAGATTTCCTTCCTGAAATGCACGCTCTTTCTTTAAACAGCACCATGAGTGATTTAGTTATCCATGGCTTGTTATTTGGATATACCGTCAAACAACTGCAGAGTGAAGGGTGTACATTTTTACTTTTTACAGTTCAAATTTTAAATAATAACTATGCTAAAACATATTCTTTTGCTCTCTCTAGGCCCATTTTGTTGGATAATTTATAATTTGGCAACAAAAAAATATGCAAATGAGGCAAATAAAAAATTAGGCAATGTTTAAAAATTTTGCCTCACTTCAACTTAGGGAAAATGGTTAGTTATGCTGTAATAATAAATAGTTATTTTTCCAATACCTTTCACAAAAAAATAAACTTAAAGAGTGGTTCTAATAAATTTTAAACAGGATGGGACAATAGTTCTATACAAGGTTTTGAGGCCTTCATTTTCACATAGGGCCCAACAGTATGTTCCATGGAGCCCTCATAGTCTAAGAGCCTTGTTTAAGAGGCCTTGTGTAGGGTATGTGACATATATTACAGCATTAATAAACATTTGCTTTCATTGTTAATGGGTTTCCTGAACCAAACTGGATTGCGCTGCCTTCAACCCCAGGCTCCCCCCGGGCTTCTGGTAGTCAAAGGCCCCTGGGCAGTGGCCTCATAGGCTCAGTCAGTAATCCATCCCTGTATTTGGGGTAAAAGGCGCCCCTGCTGTTGGGGCTAAAGGCTCAATAATTAAAGGAATAGTTCACCCAAAAATGTAAATTATCCCATGATTTAATCACCCTCAAGCCATAGGTGTCTTTGACTTTCTTTTTTCAGCCAAACACAATCAGAGTTCTATAAAAAATGTCCTGGCTCTTCCATGCTTTATAATGGGAGTAAATGGGGGGCGAGATTTTGAAGCCCAAAAAAGTGCATCCATCATAAAAGTAATCCATACGGCTCCACGGGGTTAATAAAGGCCTTCTGAAGAGAAGCCATGTGTTTGTATACGAAAAATATCCATATTTAAAACTTTATTAGCTATAATAACTAGCTTCCCGCAGATGGCCGTACGCATACTGCCCAAGTCGACTTGTATGGAATGCCAACCCTGACTTAATAATAAATAAATAAATACATAAATAAATATACGAAGAAATGTAAAAAAGCAAAAATACATAAATAAATGAAGAATTGTAAAAAAAACTAAAATAAATGAGTATTTATACTTTTATTTCCTTATTTATGTATAATTGGATTTTTTTCCACATTTATTTATTTATTTATTTATTTATTTATGCATTTATGTATTTCCACTTTTATGTATTTTCACATTTATTTATGTATACATGTCTACATTTATTTATTTCCACATTTATTTATTTATACATTTATTTATTTATACATGTCTTCCTCTGTATGCTAATGAGGGGGGCGTGTTTTACCTCAGACATTGCAATCGAGCTCAGAGTGGCATTGCTGAAGCTTTGAGGCCACAGTGACAACTTGTGGTGTGATCAAACAAAACGCAAGAGGTTTTGGGACATGTCTGTACAGGTCACGCAGGGAATGAATGATTTAGAGATGGGCAATATGGCCAAAATCTTATATCATGGTTTATGTCCTTTAATATCACCCTAACTGTATGTATAGGTTTACCATACATAGCCTACTCTTTATTCCGGACATGGCCGTAAAACATCAGCCGGTCGGGATTTCTAAAATGGCTTGGCACAAATGAACAGAAGCAGCTGATAACAGACACTTTGACACGGAAGCACGTGAAATTATTCATTTTTAATCACATTTCATGTAAATGTGATTGATGAGGCTGATAAGAGCTTGTGTTTATTGTCGATGAGACTCGCACACCAGCTCAGAACAAGGAGTAAAACCAGCGCACATTTCACTGAAATCTGCGCAAGCATATTGATCAATGCGTTTGAAACGCAACTGCGAATTCAGTTCACATTCACGTTTCTTAATTTTGCTTACGCAACAAGTGACAATTCAAAATATATATACAAATAATTATATAAAAACAAAATAATTATATAAAAATATAACCAATATTCCAAAGATGCTGCTCTTAGATACTGATTAATCACACGATTTTATTATTTAATAAATAAAGACACGATCAGTGAATGAATTTAAAAGGTGAGATCGCCTGGATAAAATGTTTTCTTATAGGCCTATATTATTTTATGTTCTTGCAAATTCTTTTATCATTTATTGATAATAACAAACGTTTCGGTTACATATATAACCCTCATTCCCTGAAGGAGAGAGCGGAGGCGGAGATGTAGTCAATGTGTCATGTGTCGACTGATTGGGATCACGCTTAGGGAGCCTGTCATCTTCGAGTACTGTTAAAAGGAGCCAATGGACATTGGCGTGCGTGAAATGCATCACACACTCCGCCCCCGCGACGCGCGGTATAAATACGGAAGTGGTTGAACACACTAGTTGTTTTTCGCTGAGGAGCGTAACTCGGAGTCAGCGGTGGTTCAGCAATAGTGGCGACAGGACCTCTATGTTCCCTCCTTCACGTTCCCTTCACGTTCCCTTTAAGTCGCTCACTTTCGACGTTGTCACGACTGCCACCTTCCAGTCACTAGATAAAAGCCTTCTGATCCCTCCGCATTATTTGAGGAGGAGATGGGACAGGGCTTAGGTCAGGAAAGTAACTGCTGTTCCACAAGACCACTGGGAAAGCGTTTTCTTTCGTTGGAAAGGAATACGCTGCGAAAGCCACATACTGCCCGAAGGGAGGTAACATGGAGAATATACATATGGACTGGGCGGATGACCGGGCAGTACAACATATGGAATGTCACTGGGGTGGCTCCAGCCTATGACAGGAGGAGACTCAAGCAGACAGTGATGGCAGAGCCTGGGAAGACAAGGGCTCGCCGCAGGGAGCCGTACCATGGAAGAATACACATATGGGACCACCGTAGGGATCACAACATACGGACCCAGCCTAACGCAGGTTTCACCAATGCATACGAGTAATAGGCCTGGCTTCGGACGTTCCGCTACGTCCGTTGCCGAAGGGTATGGAGGAACTCGACAGGGTTCGGTTAATAAGGGGAACTCACTGGAGCAAGAATTGCGCACGTATCAAGTCCATAGGAGTGGAATGGCGCAGCAAGCCGACACTTCGAACCGGGCTTACAGTGAAACTGGCTTCATGTGAAGGGAGCCCACGGGAAGCAGCGGTTCGACACATAGGCTAGTTCTCTTGCAAACGTGATAGGTGTCGGCCAGCCCCCAACTCTATTAACATCTGTTCAGCGAGGCACTCTGTGTCAACGCCTAGAATTCCAGGCACGATTC
Source organism: Gila orcuttii (assembly GCA_026230005.1). Lineage (NCBI taxonomy): Eukaryota > Metazoa > Chordata > Actinopteri > Cypriniformes > Leuciscidae > Gila > Gila orcuttii. The sequence continues at coordinate 1,533,356 of JAPDVR010000009.1, read as the reverse complement.
ATTGACCGAAAATGCGTGCAAGTCCCTACCCTCTAGATAGAGACCAAGCAAGCAGGAGAACTGTTTCTCTAAAAACAGGATTTTTAACTCACTGCCTGCAGAGCTCAAGGGAGGTCTCTGCAGTGCAGTAGCACCAGATATAAGTCCAAGAGGTTAAAGAGGGGGCGCAAAGCAGATTCAGACTCCTTGCTCCCCTCAGGAACCTGACGATCAAGTCGTGCTTCCCAGGGATTTGTATCCACTGCATCATGGTGTGCGTCAATACAGAAGCAACAACATTTTGAGGTGGAGGAGACAGCCCTCACTCCAACCCATTTGCAGGAAAGAAGTACTGAAGTGATCGAACGCCTTAACGCGGCTGCCATCATGCCCTATCGCTGAGAATGTACTCAGAGGAAGGAGTCACGAAGGGCTGTCGAGAGGAGAGGTCTGGTTGGGCCAATAAGGAGAACTAGCAAGACCTGCTCCATCTCTTCTCTGACTTTAGCACAGTTGTGTGCAAGAAGGCTCACTGTGGAACATATTTCTGCCAAGCCATTTTAGAAATCCCGACCGGCTGATGTTTTACGGCCATGTCTGGAATAAAGAGTAGGCTATGTATGGTAAACCTATACATACAGTTAGGGTGATATTAAAGGACATAAACCAAGATATAAGATTTTGGCCATATTGCCCATCTCTAAATCATTCATTCCCTGCATGACCTGTACAGACATGTCCCAAAACCTCTTTCGTTTTGTTTGATCACACCACAAGTTGTCACTGTGGCCTCAAAGCTTCAGCAATGCCACTCTGAGCTAGATTGCAATGTTTGAGGTAAAAAACGCCCCTCTCATTAGCATACAGAGGAAGATATTTATAAATAAATATGGAAATAAATAAAGGTTGACAAATACATTTATACATAAATAAGTGTGAAAATAAATAAAAGTGGAAATAAATAAATGCATAATAAATAAATGTGAAAAAATACAATTATACATGAATAAGGAAATAAAAGTATAAATATTTATTTTACATTTATTTTACTCATTTGTTAGTTTTTTTTTACATTTCTTCATATATTATTTATGTATTTTTGCTTTGTTACATCTCTTTGTATATTGATTTATTTATTTATTATTAAGTCAGGGTTGGCATTCCATAGAAGTATCATACGCTTTGATGCCTCTCGTGGTTCAAACAAACTCAAAATCAAGCTCCTCTTCTCTTATATAGAAATCCTTCGACATTTCTCTTTAAAAATGATTGTTTTATACTTATAATTCATGACTGGTGTTTTGTTTTGCTCTATCCTCTGCGCTTCCGCATTCGTCAATACGTCATGCATCGGGTCAGAGGTCACTTGCTGCGCAACGCAGTCTGCCGGAAGCTAGTTATTATAGCTAATAAAGTCATACATATGGATATTTTTCTTACACAAATGTATGGCGCCTCTTCAGAAGGCCTTTATTAACCCCCAGGAGCCGTATGGATTATTCTTTATGATGGATGGATGTATTTTTTTTGGGCTTCAAAATCTCGTCCTCCATTCACTACCATTATAAAGCTTGGAAGAGCCAGGATATTTTTTATATAACTGATTGTATTTATCTGTAAGAAAGTCATATACACCTTGGATGGCTTGAGGGTGAGTAAATATAATAATTAATATAATATATATAATATAATTTTCATTTTTGGGTGAACTATCCATAAATGATAAATACCTGGCTAGGGATGGGTACCGAAACCCGGTATTAAAATGGTGTTAAATTATGAAAGACAATACAATACAATACAATATTTATTTATAAGGCACATTTAAAAACAACCAAGGCTGACCAAAGTGCCGTACAGGATGGAATCAAACAAAATAATAATAAAAACTACCAACAAAGGAAAACACAACAATAGATAAACCATAATTACCAAAATTAAGCAGTATTAAAGGCCAAGGAAAATAAATATGTCTTTAAAGAAGATTTGAAGGAGGAAACAGACGAGGCTAATCTAATGTGGAGAGGTAGGCTGTTCCAAAGTTTAGGGCCCGCAGTTGCGAAGGCGCGATCACCTCGCTTTTTAAGTCTAGATCTAGGCACGATGAGTAGACATTGATCGCTAGATCTCAGACTTCTAGAGGGAGTGTACGGGCAAAGTAGATCAGTAAGGTACTGATGGGCCAAATTGTTGAGTGCTTTATAAACAACTAATAAAATTTTAAAATCAATTCTAAAGTTGACATATAGCCAGTGCAGTGATGATAAAACCGGGGTGATCGACTCGTACTTACGGGTCCCAGTGAGAAGTCTAGCAGCTGCGTTTTGCACTAGCTGTAGATGGGAGAGGGAAGACTGAGAGACACCAACATAAAGAGAATTACAATAGTCTAAACGTGATGTAACAAAAGCATGGATCACTGTTTGGAAGTTACTCTTGGTTAAAAAAGGTTTCACTTTAGAAAGTTGGCGAAGATGAAAAAAGCACGATCTTACAACAGCACTGATCTGTTTATCTCATTTTAGGTTATGATCGAACAGAAAGCCCAGATTTCTAGCGCATTGAGTTTCACAAGGTGCAAGTGGACCACGGTCAGCGTCAAGAACACAGTTTTCCCTGGGCCCAAATAAAATGATTTCGGTTTTATTTTCATTTAAATTTAGAAAATTACTTGACAGCCCAAGCTTAAGTTCATTTAAACAGGCCAACAGGGATTGTAAACCATTTTTGTCGTTATGTTTTAACGGAAAGTAGATCTGAGTATCATCAGCGTATAAATGAAAGGATACTCCGTGTTTATTAAAAATGGAGGCCAGAGGTAGCATTTACAGGATAAACAATACCGGGCCGAGGATTGATCCCTGTGGGACTCCACAATTTAGAGGTAGACTAGAGGAGGACTGATGACCAATACGAACACTAAAACATCTGTTGGTCAGATAGGAACGAAACCACTGTAAGACTGCGCCACGAAAGCCTACAGATATCTCCAGACGTCGCAACAGGATCTCATGGTCAACTAAATCAAATGCGGCGCTCAGATCCAATAAAACTAAAGCAATGGATTTACCAGAATCAGTTTCTGTGAAAATATCACTTGAAACTTTTAAAAGGGCAGTTTCAGTGCTGTGTAAAGCTTTAAAACTGGGTTTAAAATTGAAAAGTTTCATGCAGAGAATTTACAGCCAAGTATGATTGTAATTGAGTCAGTGCAACTTTCTCAATGATTTAGAAATAAAAGGTAGATTAGAAATAGGACGGAAGTTAGAAAGAGACGAAGGATCCAAGTTTGTTTTTTTAAGATATGGCGTCACCACAGCAACTTTAAGATTAGTTATTAACAGGCACTTGTTAATAACTAATAAAAGGCCAGGACCGACTGTGTCCATTATTTGTTTCAGGAAAAAAGGTGGAATAATATCCTGAGGACAGATAGTAGGTTTTAGGTGACCAACAATTTCATTACATGAATCCAGATCAATCAGCTCGAACTCAGACCAGATGGAAGAACATAATGGAACCTCTTGCATAGTGTATACGGAGTAGGACAACTGAGATCTTAGAGTTTTGATCTTATCAACAAAAAACTTTCCAAAGTTGTCGCAGAGAGCAGTAGAGGGCTCTAAAATAGATTGCACAGAAGGATTTAAAACAGAGTTAATAGTGGAAAAAAGAACTTGAGGTTTATGACAATTTTTAGTGATAAGTTCAGAAAAATAATTACATTTAGCAGCCTTTGCAGCTTTCTGAAACAAATTGTAATAATTTTTCATGATTTCATAAGAGATCTGCAATTGGTCCTTTTTCCATTTGCGCTCAGCCCGTCTACATACCCGTCTAAGGGTGCGTGTAGTGTCAGTGTGCCAGGGCACTGGTGCAGGCTTCTGATTTTTAAACTTCAAGGGCGCAATAGAATTCATAATATCTGCACAGGAGGAATTGAAAAGATTAAGATGTGCATTAGCATCCAGGTTATGCAGAGTAGATTTAGACTCCAAACAGTTACGTACATCATGATAGGCTGCAGAAAATTCTCTACTAGAACGTTGAGTAAGACAGCGAGTTAAGCGTGCCAGCGATGGGTTTCTAAGTATATGACCAGTAAGAGGGTGTCACAGTGTCTGGTTTGTGTTTCCCCGGGTGTCACTAGAGATCCTCGTTTTCACGGTGTCCTTCACATTGACTACATTTCCCAGCATTCTGTCTGTCACTTATCACTGTTCATTACACTCAGCTGTTCCCTGTAATCATTGTTCCCAGCTGTTCAGTGTTAGTCTTGTTAGATATATGTATATATTCCCTGTCTGTGTTAGTATGTGTACGGAGTCGTTGTTTTATGTCACCCGCTTCCCAGAGTTTTCATGGCCGCCCGAGGGGTCTTCACCGCCCTGGCCACCCGAGGGGTCTTCACCGCCCTGGCCGCCCGATGGGTCGTCTGCTTCGCCCTGGCCGCCCGATGGGTCGTCTGCTTCGCCCTGGCCGCCCGAGGGGTCTTCAGCTTTGCCCTGGCCGCCCGATGGGTCGTCTGCTTCGCCCTGGCCGCCCGATGGGTCGTCTGCTTCGCCCTGGCCGCCCGATGAGTCGTCTGCTTCGCCCTGGCCCCCCGATGGGTCGTCTGCTTCGCCCTGGCCGCCCGATGGGTCGTCTGCTTCGCCCTGGCCGCCCGATGGGTCGTCTGCTTCGCCCTGGCCGCCCGATGGGTCGTCTGCTTCGCCCTGGCCGCCCGATGAGTCGTCTGCTTCGCCCTGGCCCCCCGATGGGTCGTCTGCTTCGCCCTGGCCGCCCGATGGGTCGTCTGCTTCGCCCTGGCCGCCCGATGGGTCGTCTGCTTCGCCCTGGCCGCCCGATGGGTCGTCTGCTTCGCCCTGGCCGCCCGATGGGTCGTCTGCTTCGCCCTGGCCGCCCGATGGGTCGTCTGCTTCGCCCTGGCCGCCCGATGGACTGTCTGCTTCGCCCTGGCCGCCCGATGGACTGTCTGCTTCGCCCTGGCCGCCCGATGGACTGTCTGCTTCGCCCTGGCCGCCCGATGGACTGTCTGCTTCGCCCTGGCCGCCCGATGGACTGTCTGCTTCGCCCTGGCCGCCCGATGGACTGTCTGCTTCGCCCTGGCCGCCCGATGGACTGTCTGCTTCGCCCTGGCCGCCCGATGGACTGTCTGCTTCGCCCTGGCCGCCCGATAGACTCTCTGTTTTGCCCTGGTCCCCGGTTAAACCATCACCCCGTTTCGGTTCCCTTCCATGGACCTGGCCCACCATCCCTCCCCCTGATCCTCCACCATTCCACCTCCCTCCTGAACCCTTGTGTTTTGTTGTCGTGGAGCGTCTGGTAGTCGCTCCGTAGAGGGGGGGTTATGTCACAGTGTCTGGTTTGTGTTTCCCCGGGTGTCACTAGAGATCCTCGTTTTCACGGTGTCCTTCACATTGACTACATTTCCCAGCATTCTGTCTGTCACTTATCACTGTTCATTACACTCAGCTGTTCCCTGTAATCATTGTTCCCAGCTGTTCTGTGTTAGTCTTGTTAGATATGTGTATATATTCCCTGTCTGTGTTAGTATGTGTACGGAGTCGTTGTTTTATGTCACCCGCTTCCCAGAGTTTTCATTGCTTGGTTTATTTGTTTGTTTGTGTTTTGGATAGTGATGGGCAGATCGAGGCTTCGTGAAGCAATGAAACAGTCGAAGCAAATGTGCCATTTTGTTTCGAGGCTTCGAATCAATCCGAAACCCGTCTCCACGGTGACACCTAGTGGTCACTTGCAGGTGTTGATCTGAAACAACCTTTACAAAGAGCTAATAAAAAAATGTGTTTTTTTTTTTTTTTTATTATTGTATTTTTGTAATATATGAAGCTTGTAACCTGTAGTCTCTTCACATTACATAATGTGATTTTGGTCATGAAAAATGAATATTAATAAAAATAAATCAAGCCACAATGTCTCCCTTTCTTATAGATTTTTATTCAAAAATATTAATTTCTCTGCTGTTGAAGGACTCAGCCTACTTCTTTTTTTACAGATAATTTCTCCAGCCTTTGAAAAAATTCTCTCACAAGGGACACTTGTTGCTGGCATACAAAGATATTTTTTAGCTAGGACATACAAATGAGGAAAGATTACTGCTCTCTCTTTCCAGTAAGTTAGTTACCCTATCTATCTATCTATCTATCTATCTATCTATCTATCTATCTATCTATCTATCTATCTATCTATCTATCTATCTATCTATCTATCTATCTATCTATTTTATATGTAGCCTATCTATCTAATAATCTATATGTATCTATCTATTAATATATATATATATATATATATATATATATATATATATATATATTTCTATCAATGCATCTATTAATGTGTCACTATATGTACTCTGTGTGTCTCTAAGTCAATGTGTAAATGTAAATTAAATCCTAAATATAACTAAACAAATCGCACTATAAATGTCACTATATCACCAAAAATCCGCTATCTCAAAACCAAACTCCTCTCACAAAAACCCACGATATGAAAATGCGTTGACAAAACTTTTATACTGTGTGATTGTGTGATTTGTTCCCGAACCGACCAATCAATGAAACCCTGATTCGGCGGAGCACTCCACCTGATGAAACACTTAGACGCTTCATTTAGCCGTTGTCACGTGACGTGGGTGTTTTGAATCACGCTTCGGATCAGTGTTTCGAATCATCTTTGCTTCGGGATCTCGCAAAGCTTCGGAACGTCTGTTTCGCGCCAGCCATCCTTAGTTTTGGACTGCTTATATGGATATCAACCTTTTGCCTGTTTCTGGATTATGATTTACGGATTACCCCAAATAAAGCTGCAACTGGATCTATCTTTTCCTGTGTGTGTTCGTGACAGAGGGAGAGTAAAGAGTACAGGCCTGTGGTCAGAGAAAGATGCACTACTGATTTCTATATTCGAAATAGAGAAGCCATGAGTTAAAATCAGATCAAGGGTGTGGCCGTGGATGTGCGTTGGACCAGAAACCCACTGAGTAAAATCAAAGGACTCAATCAGATTTAGAAAATCAGTAGAATATGGTTTAGAAGCACAGCAAACGTGAACATTGAAATCACCCAGAAGCAATATTTTGTCATGCCTAGTGACTAAGTCGCCCATTAGTACAGCAAGTTCAATTAAAAAGTCCTTATTTTGCTGAGGAGGACAATATATTAGAGCTATCACAATGGGGTTTACTAAGACTAATTGTAAGAGTTGCACCTCAAAACTGTGATATGAGCCAGTAGGGAGATGTCGGCAGTGAAAAGTGTCTTTAAAAGTCCAAGTCTCAGTGATACATAGAAAATCCAGCGCTTGAGAGGTAAAAAAGTAATTTAAAATGAAAGTTTTGTTTACCAGAGACCGGGCATTAATAAGAGCGAACTTCAACCGCGATGAAATGGTATCTGGGTGTGTTTCTCGGCAAAATGGACGAAGGTTGCAGAGATTTGCTCCACCATGGCGAGGACGAGATAGAGTCCGAGCAGGTGCAGAGAGAAATCCAGGGAGGACAGGACGCAGCCATCGATGTTGGCCATCCAAGGAACGCCGGCCGGTGGAGGATTTGTGAGCAGATTCGGGTCCCCATCGGAGAGAAGAGTGTTGCGGTTGTAGATCATAATTCCGTTGCAGGGCCGATCTGAATCGTACGATGATACCACCACGCTTGCCGCGCTTTCTCCGGCATCTCCGGCGAGGTAGATCCACTTGGAACCGCCACAGGTATGCAGGAGGGAGAGGAGGACAAGGTGGAATGACAGGGCGCGGTCCACAAACATTGCACCTCACGTTAGGCAAGACAGTGACCACACTACGAATGTGTAATAGTGTTACATGGTCATAGACCAGTGCGGCGTTACAATTTAAAACTAAAAGAGACATATATAAAAGCATAGCAAGTGTGAGAGAGAACATCAAGGAGGACCACGGACGGCATGCCACAGACATCGGCGCCATCACGTCCCATCCGTAGTATCGTAGTACCGTAGTATCGATAAGCTCTGACGCTATCGGTTCTGCTTTCGGTACTGGAGAAATTAAGAAAATATATTTACTATATATTATTGCTTAATAATGTTATCCTGCACATTTTATCCCACCAACCATTTCTAATTTGCGATCATATTAAGACGTTTGTCTGTATTTTTGTTATTCGCAATTCAGAAGTGAGATCTCTCGTGCGCGGACTCCGCGCAGGCTGTCTGTCACACACAACAGCGAGCGCGGCGCACAAGCACAACAGCACGAAAAGTCCCGCTTAATACAAAGAATGAAGATGGCAGATAGAACAAAATGTTCAAAAGTGTGGTTACACTTCACGAGAGTTGATGCAGACAACGCTCGTTGTCTGAAGTGCAACAAGATGTTTGCATGTAAGGGCGGAAACACAAGCAATCTGTCAAAGCATCTTTCAAAAGTGCATTATGTGCAGACAGAGAAATGCAAGGTTTTCGACGGCCTAGCTAGCTCGTCTGTGGTTGCCCCATCTCCATCAGGTATGTATGCTAGCAGCCTTCCCAAATTACAATGACACAAAATCATCGCATAATCGAGATCTCTCGCGTCATCGAAACAATGTCAACAATCTCCGACATTGATCCAACATATTTTTGCTCATTAAAATCATGTTGAATCAACGTTGTTCACGCCATTTAAAATAAATGTACAATCTCCAATCTCCCTAATTGGTTTGCTTACCTTACGTTGAAATTATGTTGATTTAATTTGGTAAAAATTGCGTTATGCATTCAACATATTTTCTACTTGTTTTTAAAATCGCAAATAAAGAAAAATCAGTAGTTTCTGCAATCTTAAACACTAAAAAATGCCTTCACATTGGTGCATTAACAAATATAATATTTAGAACTGGTGCATTAACAAATAGATGTTTAATATTTAGAAATTATATCCAGAAATTAATTTGTAATGATGAAATGCAGACACAGAATTAACTTATTCATGTGAACATGAATTCATGATCAAATTTAAACATTGTTCACATTTTGCAACTTTTTATTTATATATATATATATATATATATATATTTTTTTTTTTAAGCTGCAGCTACTATGAACCAACCCACTCCTCCTAATACCTCTGGTCTAAGACAAGCCCAAAGTCCCTTCACGCTGGCAGCTAGTGGGAGAACGCCTGAGGAGAGGGTGAATGACTGACACTTTTAGCCTTGACCAAGTTCATAGTGAAAGGCCTACACCCCTTTGCAACAGTGGAGTCCAACTGTTTTAGGTAACAGTCTGTCAGTAACACAGTATATAGTTATATTATTTTCAGGATATAGATATTTTGTAAAAAGGTGTCAGGATCTGGGTTACTTCTCTGTTCTCTCTCACTCTCATACCACCACACACACTCATTTACACACCCATCTCTCTCACTCTCCAGCGCACACACATACTGTCATGTTTTCACTCTGGCTTCACCTGTTGATCATCACAATCAGAGCTCTCGCTGCTTTGCGCTCACACCTGTGTCTTGTCTTGTCTGATTACTCAGTCTACTTCTGGTGTTTGTTCTCTCTGTTCTGTATCGGATTATTGTGTGAGTAACGCTCTCTCATTTTTGTCAGTTAAAGGAGTCTTACCATTGTCTTGTCTTGTGTAGCAGTGTTCGCCTTGTTGTCTCCTGTCTCCTGTTACCTGCTGAGGTGAGCCTCACCTGTAGTTCTCTCTGCTCAACTGCCTACTTCAAGGACCATTCACTCTGAGAGTATCTTCTGTTCTCCATTATCCCTCCCGACAAGGAATCCTCTGAGAAGCTGTCTACCAGGAGAGCACCTTTTCAGTTCTAGTTCTGAGCTATCTTATAGCTGATTTTTGTTGAACATTAAAGACTTTGCATTGAATTACCTTTGCTTTTGGATCCTTTTGTATCGCCCCTGACAAAAGGGTTGTATTTTAGCCCCATCATGCCACAATACAATAAACAACAACACAATTTAATAATGATAACATGACAAATGAAAACTATAATTGTTTTTACTGTAGGGATATGTGCAGGGCACTTAACCCTAAATATACCCCTCCTTCCAGAAGTTATCTCAGTGACACATTAATTCCTTCCTGGTATGGTGTTGAAAAGGCCAATGTGATCAGTGAGCTGAAGGATGTGCCAAAGCTGGCCATCACATCAGATGGGTGGACCAGCCTCCGGCAGGATCACTATCTCACAGTTACAGTGCATTACACAAGCCAGGGCAGTGTAAAACAGAAGGTCCTCCACACCAGGGCAGTGTACAAATCCCAAACCGGCGAAGTAGTGGCCGAGGAGATCTCAGACATTCTGGAAGAGTTTGAGATAGAGCCGAGCAAGATTGTAGCTGTGACTGTTGATAATGCTGGCAATATGGATGTTGCTATCAAGAAGCTACAGATCCTAAAAATAGGATGTTTTGCACATACATTGAATCTGGCTGCACAGAAAATTTACAAAATTGCATCCATTGATAAATGGGCAGCCCGAATCAGAGCAGTGGTAATTCACACATCTAACAATATAATTCAATATTCAAGTGTTTGGTAATTAAATGTGTGTTGTTTTGTTGTTGTTGGAGGCCTTCCACAACACTCACTAATCCTGGATGTCAAGACCAGGTGGAACTCTCTATATCTAATGACAGAGAGATTTATGGAGCAGTATCCAGCGATCCAAGCAACAGCCTTGGACCCACGACTGCGAAAAGCATTGTCCAAGGACAACCTGGACCGTCTAAAAGATGAGGACTTCCATAAGACTGAGGAGTTTGTCCAGCTCATGAGAATCCTTTATACATCCACATTGTGTGTGTCATGTGAAAAGAATGCCACCTGTGGACAGATCTTACCCATCCTTCAAAAACTGTAAGACCATTTTACTGTGAAGGATGAGGATACCATGTTTAAGGCTTTAATCAAAGAGAAGGTGTGGGAGAACCTCTCCCAGCGATATCAGAATGATGACATTCAAGCCTTCCTGCATGAGGCCACAGCAATGGACCCCAGATTCAAAGGGACGACAGTCAGTGATGCAACTTGGGACAGACTGAGGAAGAAAGCTGTTGACACTGTGACAGGACCAACAACAGGGCTGCCAGGGCTGGAACATACAGACACAGAGCACCAGCAAAAGGATGAGTCATCTGAAGGAGAAAGTGAGGAAATGAAGGAGACAATTCCTTCATTGCACAAAACAAGGAGTGCCTTGGAGGAGCTGTTCTCAGAGGAGGACAGGAAATTGAGGTTGACCATCCAACAGGATACCTCGTCCCTCACCCTTAGCGAACGTGTTGACCTAGAGGTTGAGCTCTACAAAAGCCTGCCTCCCATTACTATGGCTGAAGATCCTGTGATGTGGTGGTGGGAGAAGAGAGCTATTCTGCCCCTCCTCACAAATGTTGCAACAAGCTACCTCTGTGCTCAACCCACACAGCAGGAGACTCCTAGGCGGATCCGCGTTCAAGTCGCCAAACCCGCGTGACTGTCACATTCGTTTTGGGGCCGCCCAGAGGATCAGCTACGCCTCCGGGAGGCGCCGTAAATTCTACTGTCAAACAGCGGATCCTGTGCGGACCCATGTCGGATCCTCGGACGCGTCTTTATTGTAACGGTTGAACTACAGCACGTCACGAAGAGCCGATATCAGTCGAGACTTTCTTTGCTGGGACACGGTTGTGCTGAACCCTCTTTTGAGTAAGTATTGATTTATTGATATATTGCGACATTCATAGTAAACATTGTTTTTTTAATCATCATATATATGATTGTAATTTGATATGTTTGATATTAGGACAACTTTAGCGTGGGTAATGGTTTAGCGCTTGCTTCTAGCTAGCTGTGCATTATTAAGTTTGCATTTTGGCAATTTTGGTATCATGTGTATAGTGTCTGCCATCCTCTTTATAATCAAAATTAAGCTTCGGATGAGTCGGTTCAGACAACTAATGGGTATTGGCGCCTGTTTGAACGTACCGGGGAACGTCTCCTGCACCGGGGAGTCACAGGCAGAGGGTCCCTGCAGTGTTCGCTAACGTTAGCTTCTTGTGTCGCCTGGGTTCTGATAAACACTAAATTCATCTAATTCAGTGTCCATAAATGCTATTTTCCAATAAACTGTAAGTTAGCTGTCATATTTCACGGGACCCACGTGTGAGTGGGGACCCACATGTAACTGGAAGTCAAGCGACAGCAAACAAATGGTCAATGGTGGCGCGGGCGATACCTAGTAAACCATACTAGAACATTTTCAAACTTTCTGGCTAGGCTTTTTCAAGCCAACTTAATTTGTCTACGAACTTTACTATCTAGTTCAGGATTGTTGTCGATCATTCTGATTTCAGAACAACAAATACCAAGCCTGTTTCAAAAGTTACAGCTGCTTTATTAAACCAAGACAAGAATGTATTTAAGTACTGCAAATGTATTTAAGTACTGCTAACTTAAATGATAGCAAAATATGATTTTAAATAAAGGATTTTTAAATAAATAATTGATGAGACAAAATGTTCTCTTTTATTCTTTAAGAAAGGACTTTTATTATTTAAGTTAAAATAATGTTTATGTATATTTAATAAATATACAATATGATTACGTCATACTAGGCATTTCTTTCTATGTATATTTATATACATTTCATTATTTAACAAACATGTACACTCATTCATAAATTATATTTATACACCTACAAATTCATAATTTCAAGTGTAGCTTAATGCTATTTTTTGTATTATGTCGATGATCTTCGTTACTTGATTTATATTTGATAAACCTTTTTTAATCAAATAATATAAAATAATGACTAATAGAAGTAGGCCTATTTTATTTAAATAGGTACTAAAATTGTATATTGATATAATAACTTATTTGCCTGGCTAAAAGCGGCATCCACCTCCGACTTCTGGTTATTAACGGCATCTGATGTCCGGTTTTATTGGCAGGTATGGCCGACTGCTGCCAGCTGCTGATTTTTCGCTGAACTTAAAGTGTGAATTGCAGGTTAAATTTTTCACGAAGATAATGCAATGTGCTTATTAAACATAAAGATAAGAACCGCCCACCATTGTTTTGTATGTTTTTTTATACCAAAATGCTGAATATAATATGAAAAATTGGTACTTTTTACACTCCCTCTCCCGTCCACTAGGCTGGGTGTGACGTCATAAAAGGGACTCCAAGCCTAGAGTTAGCGTTAGTCTAACGGCAAGTAGGCTAGTTATATTGGAGGAGACCTAACTCAGCAAGCAAAAATGGTGTTGATGAATGAAATAACCCAATTGTAAACATACTCGTGTGTGCTGGCTATGAGATTGCCGTATATTCTGCCTGAAATTAGTGTAAACTATTCGCAAAACAAACAGGTTCAGGCAGCATGCGTCAAATGTGAAATGTGATGATTGCTAGTACATTTAAAATATCAAAATATGCTCCCCATACAAATTTTAAATGAAATAACGATGTCATAATATTGTGAGATTTACACCATTATGGAAACAATAGAGAATTAATCGACATTCTCTGTGATCGATTCGCGCTAGGGTAGCATTTTTCGACAAGGCAGCACAAATCGTCTGAACAACGGTCGCGGCGCGGGTCGAGCTGCTTCCACCAAAACGCGTTCACCTCACGGCAGCACATACTCTCCACTGCTGATTCCATTGGGTGGCATAGCCCACACAAACACCTGTCAAACACAGCGATAGGGACATCGATCTCTTTTTTTCTTTCTGACAATGAGCATTGCTAATTAGTTGCGATTTAGCACACGCAATATCGCGTTCTGTCTGCAGATGTCAGCAAAAGCGCCATTGTGCCTGTGCAGTGTGTGCATCTCTACAGCTCTGATTAGGACTACTAACACCATGTAAGTAAATAATGTCTTCAGTCGTTGTCCCTCCTTGCTATTCTACATGACGACAAGATTTTGAAAAGACTTTGGCTTGTTCCCTAATGTTATCCGGGTTAGCACCAGGTTAACCTAGGCTAGCTCTAGCTACTCACCATGACACCTGGCCAACCCTCCACTCATTTTCCTCACACCAAGCATTGATAACTCTTTGAGGGCCATGATTTCTGGCAATTTCCTCCCCTCTCTCACGCCTGACTGGTTCAAAATTGTCCATAGTCAAGCCACAAACAGAAGGAATCTAGCAGAGTATGGGTTGCTACTCCCTTTTATGACGTCATCACCCAGTTACGGTAAAAAACATGCTACCTTTGAAGAAACCCCAATAAATGTTATTTTAACGCATTTTAAGACAGAAATTTTTAAATATTTACATATTGAGCACTTTAATCTACACATTAATTGGTTGTGGTGGTTAACCTGCAATTTACACTTTAATATAATTAATTAATATAATTATTTTCAAACAAACAAAGGAAATGTCAAGGCCAAGCAGATAGGCCACAAAAAACACGTCCCACCTGGATTGAGAGATTTTTTTAAACATTAATTTTCAATGTAAATCTAGACCTATTCATGGGGCCGAATCAAGAAGTGCATCCCAAATTTTCAATGTTGCTCTATTTCTCTGTTCTTGTCTAGTTTGTAGCAATGAAGCAGACAACACCACCATTCAACAATGTATTTATTTAAGTACAACATTAGAAACAATGCATCTGACGAGCTGAAGTCGGTTGAGGTGTCAGCGCTGCGACAGAAATGTGTAGCCTTGCCATACAGGGATGGTTTCGTGGCCATACCCCTCCACTAAATGAAAAAAACACAAATCAGTTCAATCAATCAATCAATCAATCAATCAATCAATCAATCAATCAGTTTAAATAATCAGTTCAAGTTAAAAACTCTAATAATATAGTTGACTACTGACTTCAGACTATGACTTCCATTACTCTGGATGAAAACTTGCTCTAAGTATTTCACAAAGTTGTTTTTTTCCATACACTACACCCATAATTTCACGTTTTCAATATATGAGATGACTTATTATCCCTCAAAATGCCAGGGGAAATGATATTTTATGCTGAATTTAACATGCCATTTGATACATGTCCCACCTTTCTCAATACCATGGACTGTCCACTAAATTATTAGCATTATGCAATGATTTTTTTTGAGATTATGAAACAACACCCCAACACATTCTGCCAAAACATTGCAATAGTACCCTACTTTACGGTTGTGCTAAAGCTCTACCTAACTATTATGACCTGTACATTTTCCTTCCTTATACATCTTCCCACCTTGGGGCACCATTCAAGTTAACTTTAAGCCCATCTTACTTGCTATTTGTATACACTGTAGACTTGTGCATGCTTTAGTCCATGTTATTTCTTTTTTGATGATTAATAAATACCCCATTTCTTTCTTTCTACATTAAGGATGCCTTTTCATCTAATTGAATTTCAAGCGAGCAAGGACATTGCTGTTGTGCCAGTTGACTGGTATGATGACGGGATGGTGTACTGGCCCAGCTTTAAGAGCACTGAACGTGTGAAAAGGGCCGCTGCTAACGAGGAGAAGCATGAGCCAAACTGGCCAAGATATGATGTTAAGGTCGTCAGAACTTGTGGTATGCCAATTCATAAAATTCCTGTTTAAAAATAATTTCATGGTTGCTTCTCCTTCTACTTGAAATAACGTATTATTTCTATGTTCTGAAAATGCACATGAAATTGTCTTTGCCTTGCATTGTTTAAAATATTCCATTTATATCTACTGATGCTATTCGTGGCCAGGTCTCTCTTGTATTTTGTGTTCTCAATGAGACCAACCTGGTTAAATAAAGATAATAATAATAATAATAATTATAATAATCACCGTCATCATCAATAATAATAATATTCTCTGCAGCTCTACAGCTAATTTGAAACTCATGTTCAATTTAACATATTCAATTTTAGACAACTACAAAGACGCCATTAAGCTTATGACTCAATATGAGACCGGCTGCAACACCTCTGAGCTACAGTCTGAGGCAGAGCAGGAGGGTGAGCTGCCAGATAAAAGATTCAAGAAGCCAGTGTAAGTGTGTTCTGTCTTGTTTTTGTTATGTTTCTACAGTAATAGGAAGTTATTTCCCGTAGCATTCAAAAATAGACCAGAGATGCTTGTACTATATATATTTGGCAATTTTGGGATTGCAATAACCATAATGGTTACTTAACAGCCATCGTTTTGGGGACTCTGATGAAAGTGAAGAGGAGCCAGAAAAGGGTGACTTTGCATCTCTGAGGATGCCACGACCTTCCAACTTGTCTGGTATATCAGTCGAAGCCTCAAGCCCAAGCCAATTGCACCGGCAGAGTAAGGAATAATCTCTTAACATCGAAATAACAAATCATAATATTAGATATATGGTTAACATTCTTAGTGCTAAAGATATCCCCTCTCCTTGTATCCATTCCTTCAGCTCCACCATCTCGCCGAGTGCCAGGCAGCAGAGTAACTACTCCTCAACCTGGAGAAAACTGTCTAGGTAAACACTGTTCTCCGAAATAATATTGAATACAGTGGCCCCATCTATATTAACACAGCAATGGTCACTCTGTTTCAAATCAATAGATTGCATCTGCATTACCATCTCAGATTTTCAATGTCAATCCATTCATGGGGTTGAAATAGGTAGTGTATACCAAAATGTTGAAACGTACAAATTCATGTTCAGTATGACCAGAGATTTTTTGTTTGCCATTGTTTGGCCCTGTAGCTTGCACGCCTCGCAGCCTACCATGGTTAACAGATCACAACCATTTAATACCAATTTCTCATCCTTAGCACCTGACCATGGGGCAGGACAGCAACACCACTGTTCACCACCTCAACTCCCTGTACCCACATGAGGAGAGTTAACATGCGGAGAGTTACTCAAGGTAGGGACTGATTTCTGAAATATTAGTGAATAGAAAGGCCCCATGTGTATTATCAGTCATAGTTAACAGATGACTACCATTTAATAACAAAATTTCCCCCTCTCACACCACCCACCTCACTATGGGCCAGGAACGGCAGTCCCTCCACAACTCCCTCCACCCCCCGCACCAGCCCTCAACATGCGGCCAACAGAGGAAGCCTGTTCATGCCTGAACTACAGACCAACATGGCGAGGGGGAAGAATGACTGATACCATACCCTGCTCTGGTGAGCAATAACTGACAAATACTAGAGGGTCATTCTGTGCCACAGATTTTAGAAAAAATTCCCACAACCATCACATATTTTCTTCAAACTTTGTCAATAACTTTTGTCATTAACTAATGTCAGTATTATGAGTAATGAGGATAAACACTGAAACGTGATATATTTTATACACTACATTTGATCTATATTTCATGTTTGTCAACAGCGGCTGTGGTCCACATCCTTAGCCTGCTGGAAACTATTAAACAGCAGCAAGACCAGCTTGTGGCGAAGGTGAACTACCTCACCAGCAGCTGAACAGCTCCCCGGGCCCAGATGTGGAGATGCCTGACAATATCCAGTTTCCCCTGGAACAATTGGAGGCAGTGGAGGGATTTGCACTGTTTATAAAGGAACCGTCAAATGGCCCAGCTCGACAGAGAGTGGTGAGTTTTCTTATTTAATATGAATGGTGCCATTAGGTTTATTGATTGTCCATGATTATTGCAAATATTCTATTGAAGCAGTGGTAAGATTCTGTCAGTGAGTGACAATCTCCCTGGTTTGACGTGTGTAAAGGTGGCACAGGTCCATGAGGGTGTGAAGTACGTGTTTCACGAGTTCACTTACATACAATTAGAGGGGGTAAAATTTAATGTGTATTTGGCGTGCTGTCCGGGGGGAGGGCTCCGAGCTCGGAGTTCGACCCGAACCCAGAGTACTCCCTCTGGTTAGAACTAGAAGAGTGGAGAAGGGGTGGTGGAGGGATGCTGCTAAACTGTCAATGGATTGAGGTGAGACTGCTGAATTATTGTTAATTGCTGAGTGCTCTCCACTCGTGTTAATCATCTGAACATGCTCCTCCCGAACTTTAATAACACATAATTTAGAGAGAAAAAAAAAAATCCAAGAAAAGAGGATTTTTTTTTTCTTTACAGAAAAAAGTAGAAACAGAACTTTTCTATCTTTTTCTACATTTCTGGACGCTTTCAAAAGGAACAAAAACATTTTAAATGCACCTTTAAATTCAACTTGAGCTTAGAAATGTTTACCTTGCTGTCTATTTAAAAAAATATGTATTTGCCTTTTAGATTTCTTTGGCCACCATTGGAGGCCAGGATGTGAAGAGGGTGACCTGGAACATCCTGGGCAGGCTCTTCACAGATGAGGTGTCACATCAGATCAACTGGAAGGGAGTTAATAACAAAAAGCCCTTCAGTAGGATGGCAACAAAGACCTTGCTTTTCAGTAAGTATATAATTCAAAGTAATATTAAATAGTCAATATTTTGTAAATGTTAGGGCAGCCTTAAAAATTGCAGCAACCATCTTACCAATGTGACCGTGTAGCCCTTTTTTTTAGACTGGCTAATATACCATAGACTTTTTTTGACATTTGATGTCCTTTTTTGATAACACTTTATAATAATTGAAAAACTGAATAATTGAAAACTGTTACTTACCTGTTACAAATGGTCTGTATGTGTATGAAAGGCATTTACAATACTTTCTGCACCCTCTAATTGCTGCATACTTACAAAAAACATTATTTATTAAAAATTGATGAAACGCATTTTCATGTTTTAGTAAATGATTAGTTAATCATTAACTAGTCAATTGTAAATAACTTAAAACTGAATCTACAAAACATACATACAATAATTAACATATCACTTATTAACAATTTATGAATGCATAGTCATGTTTTGTAAATAATTAGTTAATAATTTACTAACCATTTGTAAATGACTTAAAACGGAATTTACAAAACATACTTAAAATGTTAGTATATCACTTGTTAATCATTTGTGAATGTTTTGTAAATAATTAGTTCATCATTAATTAACTGACTTATAAATGACTTACAACTGAACGTTATTAAAGTGTTACCCTTTTTGGTAACTCAAAATCAAACATAGTATGACCATGACTCCCTGAGCAGATGATGGCAACTTTGCATATACGCAACTTTTCAATCAGGTAGGCTTATGTCTGATGTTATGTTTAACACAATGCAATAGTTAGCGCATCAGTAAAAACCTGACACGGTCACTTATTTAGTAGGGAAAATAGGCTACTAAAAATATTCCTGTTAACTATCAGGCAATGCAATAATGATAATAATAAAAAGGCTACCTTTCTGACATGTAGTAAATCTTCAAAATTGCTGTGAGACTCCCTTCTTTTGATTCCTTCAGTTTGTTGCTGGCACTGTAAATGGTGTTGACCATAGGTGCACTTCAAGAAAGTGGAGATGCCAACTTCCGGATCAGTCTTGGGCGAAACAGTGGCGTACCTGCACTTGTGCGTAAAAACTCAACTACGGTCGAAGTTTAGGGATTGGAATCAGTAAATTGTCATGTCAAGAGAAACACACCCCAGGTGTGGGCAACAGGCCCATCATGTTATCAAAGTAAATGCACGCAAACGTTATTGGCTGCCTGGTGGTTGCGATAGTTTTGCTTGTGTACATTTGTCTTGGATCTCCATAATAATAATAATAATAATACACACTGATGGAATGCAGTTTTGTGTGGGTTGTAAATTACCATGCGAGTTGTATTTTAATTTAGTGTTGATTTTGGAATGGTTAACCTAACACTAAGGTCTCTGCTGAAACATATAGCTTGAATGTTAAGTTGCTTTGGATAAAAGCATCAGCTAAATGACTAAATGCATTTAGTCTCCACTACAGCCCTGGTTAACATTACATTACAAGTAAATGGAGTTTACCCACCGCTCAAATGTCAGAAATAGAGTTCATCCACCTGTTTATGTAATGTTAAGAGTATACCTCCAAATAGAATGTTATAGGACCCTAACAAACTCAAAACATTACAAAACCACACTGATTTATCCACATACAATATGTGCTCTGATCAAGGGACCATTTAATACCAATGATATTGTTTGAACATTTTGGGTGTCTTTTTTAAACATCTGATAGCAAAAGACGCGACACACCTTACCCTGATCACGAATTCAGTTTACCCACCTCTAATTTTAACCACCACAACCCTGTTTATAACTTTGTACGTCATGTTTATTTTTAAATGTAATCTCCTTAATACCCAGCTATCTCATATATTGTATTGTGTAAGCATACTTGGCTTTGGATGCTACATACCATAAACATATCTGTCGGTTTGATTACAGGTGCTGTGAGAAAAAACTCTGTGACACGGTCAGCCACGGATGCGGAGGTCATCAAGCACGCAATCAGGTGGTTCAACCCGACGGCAGATCGGGCAACGATGAGACGTGTCCCGCCTCCACCCACACAAACTGAGTAATAGGAGAAATGATAAACATTAAACCATATTTTTATTGAACCTCTTGTCGTTTATCAGTTATTCATTTTCTGATATTTTAGCTGTGCATAGTGCAGCATTTCATTGAAGTTGTAGCCTAATAGTGCAGCAGATTAATGGCATATTTCAAGAGAATCGTTCAAATTGGTATAGAAGCATGAAATTTGGCACAGATACTCTCCAAGGGTAATTTTTTTGTGAAAAAGGCGTTGGCCACCCAAAAATTCAACATGGCGGCCATTTTTTCAAGATGGCCGCTATTTCTGTCAAATGCTCATTATGTCAATCGTTCAAACAGTGATATCATGTAGGCATAACATTTTGTGAAAATACTCTCTTCAGAATGTTTTTTTGGAAAACAGTGCTTGTCCCTCAAAAATTCAAGATGGCACCATTTTTCAAGATGGCCGCCATTTTTCTTGAATCCTTACATATTTTTTTCAAATGGTGATGCTATCATGAAATTTGGTACAAATATTCTTCAAGGAACATTATCATGGAAAAAGGTGTGTGCCACTCCAAAATTCAAGATGACGACCATTTTCAAGATGGCCATAGAATGTACATTTCCAGAAGAAAATGTGAGTGGGTGCTTGCGGTGGCAAAACTCGCAACTCGGTTGCTAGGGTGTGGTACATGATTGCATACGAGCCAACAAACATGTCTGTACGATGTTCTGGTGCCGAGATATGGCTTATTCATGTGTTCAGGTGGTTGCTAGGTGGTTGCCAGAGTGTTCTGGGTCGTTGCTATGGTGTTGGTAGGCGGTTGCTAGGGTATTCTGGGTGGTTGCTATGGTGTTGCTAGGTGGTTAGTAGTTGTCACAGATGGTCACTATTGGAGTTCTTAGCATTTTCTTGGCATGATTTAGCACTTACCTAATCGCTATTAGCATGTAGCTGTTCACAGCTAGCATGTGTAGCATGTTGGAACTCCTGTTTGCTAGCATGAGTCAAAAGAGCCAACCCCCATCTCTATACGATGTTCTGATGCAGAGATATGCTCCCGTGCAAAGGCAAAAGACCGTAACTTTGTTTTTGGTTGAAAATGAGTTATTGATATTTTTGGCACATTTTTGGCCTGTGTACTTACAGCTGCCATCAGTCCCTGTAACATCTGATGTTCTCAGAGCCTTGTCCTGCACTAATGCGGTCAGATAGTATGCTCTTAACCCGCTCCATCGACAAACGTGTGATATTGATCGCTAAGGATATATGCAGAGTTGACAGAAAAGTGTTACACATGCCGAAGCAGGTGAATACAACAAAGATCTAAAGCCCCGCCTGGCCAGTTCGGGTACCGGACCTGGTTGAAACAATCATGCATCTAGCTGGCAGAGTGCCAAAACTTAGCCGGCGCCTTCAGCACCGCCCTGAACACGGTCGAGTCGACGCAGGACTAATACATCACAGGGAGTGATAATAATGAAGCAACAAGGGTATATTGGTGCATACAACATAATGAAGCAAGTGCTGGTGCATACAACATCAGACCAGCTCAGCTGTTACAAGCAGGTTATACAATCACAGCGTCCGGAATAAATCCGCGGGACGAGCGAAGTGTTTTTAAAACAGAAGATCTGTTTTATCGTGATCAATTTGAATGCGTGTTTAGCAAGTCTTATGCCACTCAGTACCACTTGAAGATAGCCTATACTCTTTACCGCTACGGAAGTTTTTTGTCATGTCTAATGAATTAATAGGGCCACCAGAATGCAACCAAAGCACAGTAAGTAGATGGCTATAAGTAATTGTAAATCATTCAAAATAAATGCCATGATCACTAGATTTTATACAGGTGTTACTATAATGATTTTTTTAATGGTGATCAGCAACCAAATATTGATAATGTGGAAGTTACTGTCTTTTGCCTTGGCATGACTTCTCACTTTTTGCTGACAATACAAAGGCAGAGTACAGTAACTTTAAAATAGTGGTCAAAAGTCAAGTTTGAGCTCAAGATTTTTTTATGTAGATAATTTTCATTACTTAAACATCTAATTGCCAGATTTCCAGTGTCCTACTTATAATTAATTTGGCGGGACAACTAAAAATCTTTAAAGTCATTTTTCTTAGTTCCACACTCTAGCGAGTTAAGGTCTTTTGCCTTTGTAGGGCAGTATAGGTCTTGCAAAATGGTAGCTAGGGTACTCTCTTTGGTTGCTAGGGAGTGGCTTGGCAGCTGCCAATCATGAAACTCTAAAGGCTGCGTGTCACTATGAATGATATAAACCAACTCCCATGTCTCTGTGACATTCAGAATGGAAGATATACCTCTTTGGATTTTGGTTGCTAGGGAGGGGCTAGAAGTGTTCAGGTAATTCATGATTGAATGTTTGCTGCCCCGGGTAAAACGAGACCACACTCATGTTTCTATGATACTTCTATCCAGAGATATCCCTTTTATCTCTTTCAATGGAAGTCAATGGAACTTGTTGCTAAGGTGCTGTAAATGGTTGCTAGGGCATGGCTTAATAGCTTCACAATGATCCTGAGAGACTGATTGGTCGTCTGAGTAAAATGAGCCCGTCCCCTTGTCTCTATGACACTGTGATCCAGAGCTATGTTCAATACAAAATCCCTATGAAATGTGTATGACTGCCCATTTCTATCAGGGTTCTGTCACTTCTGTCTGGTCTTATCTTAGTTGGTGACAGAGGTCTGACATTCCTGGTTTGTCATGTTCTTGTGTTCTAGTTCTGTTTATTGTGAGCACATGGCTTGTCATGTGTTTCCTTTGTGCCATGTGCTCTCCTGTCTATTGTCAGCCCCTCCCATCTTGTTACCTGTTAATTGTATTATCTCCCTCACCTGTCTTGCTTGTTACCTTCTGTCATTTGTTCCCTATTTAGTCTCCTTGTGTTTGCAGTCCTGTGTTGGTTCGTTATTATCTGTTTCCCTTGTGTTTCCTGTGTCTGCCTGATAGCTCTCTGGTTTTCCCCTACGGGGCAGTTTTGGTTTTCAGTTTTCATGTTGTTTTGTAGTCATTTAATTGAACTTACCTTCCTGCACTTGAATCCTCGTCTTCCTTATTTTCCTCATCACGTGACAATTTCATGGGCCGTCCTACACCATAGTAAGTCAATGGGGCAACTTTGGGCAGCTCCTGCCCCCCAGGGGTGCAACTTTTACCCCATTGTGAGGTATGTTCTTACAGAGCCTGCCAGCCTCTTCAAATGTGGTAAACCGCACGTTTCTGCGAAATCCTCGCTCGGAGCTATGAATCGTCAAAGTTTGTCGCAATGTTAAGTCTATGGGATTTTTTTCGGCCGCTTTTTCGCCCCTGGGGCGAACATCGTACCCCCGATCACTTATAAAAGTCATAGCACACCATTTCCGAATAATCCGCACGATTTGATGCCTCATTCGTGGGTCTGTGACAAAAGCTGCGGGAGGAGATGCGGGTTGGGGACAAAAGTTGGGGCTTTGCCTTTGGCAATGGCGGCCATCTTGAAAATTGGCCGCCACATTGAATTTTTGAGTGGCCAACGCCTTTTTCCAAAATAGTGGCCCTTAGAGAGTATCTGTGCCAAATTTCATGCTTCTATACCAAAGTGAACGATTTTTTTACTAATCTGCTTCACTATAATAGATAAAATATTTTATGTTTGCACCAACCTAGGCCTATAAAGCACTAAATTAGGTTTTGATCACAAAATGCATGTAGATTAGCCTAGCCAACATAGGCTACTTAACAAAACCAGAATAGGCTATAACCTATAACTTTCCATAAATTTAAATGTTAATTAGTGATTACTTGTAATTGTACAGTAAATTGATGTGTTGTATTGAAACTTTTCTGTTAGGCCTATTTACAATATTGTTAGGTTTAAATACAAGGCAATGCAGATTTAAGCTTAGGTCTATATTGCTGTAGTAGCCTAGGCTAGCCCTAGTGATAGTTTTTGGTTTTATCCTATAGTTTAGTTTATTTTATCCTACAGCCAGAACAGAAGGGATTTTAAAAATGAGATAAACGGGTCCAAAACGGACCCGGGCCAGATGAGCCAGAATTTTTATGAGTCTGTTGCGGGTCCCAAATGGATCCGCCTTCGTTGCGGATCCATCACTGCGCGCAAGTGGACTCCGATACGGGTCCGTTTCGCGGGTCCGTTCCGGAAGCTGCGGTACCTCCGCGGCTGATCCGCCGCGGAGTCCTTTTGCTGTGTGGGAAGCCTCCTCCACCCCAAGTGAAAGGGTGTTTTCAACTGCAGGGAACACATTAAGCCAGGAGAGGTCCCGTCTTTTGCCAGAAAAGGCAAATATGTTAATCTTTCTTCAGAAGAATGGTTAAAAACTCTTGAGTCCTTTTGCAGCCTATACCTGCATGCCCCACCTGTGTTGCTTTGTACCACTGTATGTTCTTTTACAGAAAAATATAGTTAATTTCATTTGTTTTACATTCATTTGTTTTTGGTATGTTTAAACATGGCTGTTTATTTCACTATAGATCATTTGTTTTATTTATTTTACATTTAAAAAAATAAAGCAATGTTAATTCTGTTCTCAATTTGTTCTTTAAAAAAAAAAAAGTATCGATAAGAATACCGTTAAAGTACCGATCCGATAAGCAGTATCGATAAGAGTAGTAAAACCGTTAAAAGCTTAACGATAACCATCCCTATACCTGGCTGACTTTTCCATTTGTTGGCATGATATGGTTAGATTCAGATGTGAAATATCATACAAGTTGGGTGGTCACCATATTTACAGTGAAACCATCATATGTAGAAATATAATATGAATCATATCATTTATAGTTACAACTGTAAAGCTTTATTAAATTATTATAGGATCTCCTCAATACTTGCAGAATATTTACTTTTTAAAATAATTTTGTTTCTGTATTTTTAAAATGAACATATTTTAATGACAGTATATTTATTGATCAAAAATGAAATTTCTATCTATCAAAATAAACCGAAAGTAGTGCAAACTTTGCTGTGATTGTTTTGATCAAGTATTATCTTAGACATCATTAAAAACATTATTCTAGCTGCAGTAATTGTATTAGTACTGTGTGTCTTTTACCCTGTGTGTCTGTGGGGTAAAAGACCTCGACACTGAATACAACAGTTTTAAACAAACAAACAAAACACTTTTATGATTTATTTTCACATAAAATCTGTTATTGTTCAATAAAAACATTAATCATACAATCATTCTGCAACGATACACTATGGGAATAGTGAAAAGCACATTTGTATAAGGCCTTTAGCCCCATTATTACCCCATATCTAATCCTGCGCAGCAACACGAGACAGACAGCTCGTAGAAATGTCAACACAAAGCATGCAAGAAAAGTGGAGCCATTCAACAGTGTTGTAAGTATATGAGGGAGGCAAACAAACCATGCGATGACCCACAGCGTTATCTGAGGAATTTGAGAGGAGCTCCAGCCGCGTTTCATTACGATTTAATAAATTCTTTGCGCAGCAGATCTGAGAAGACCAGAGCGCGCTCAAGCGCAAATCTTTCCACATGCACGCGTACAGTATCACGATCAGATGACTCTAACACGTGTTGTCATATCTCGCTGGCTCCAGTCCAAAATTAATCCAGGATTACACTTTAACACAGAGAGAACTCAATGACTAATAAACGCAGTTGACGGAGCTTTCACTTGTCGGGGACTTCTAAAGCAAACATACTATAAAATAAACGGAAGACACAGGCGAGATCTAAAAATGAGGTCTAAAGGAGTGTTTGTGCTTGTGTTACTAGGCGCGTTAACCGCTTATTACGTCTATTCACCAATCCCGAATAACATAGAAGAGAGATGGAAACTAATGCTCACTGACTCGTTCTTCAAAACTTTAAGCCACTTGGTAAGTTTGCTTGCATTTGTATTTTAAGTGGATTGAGTTGCCTGAAATACTGACAGACATCATTCTGAAGTTTAATGCCAGTTAAACGCATGTGTATTGCGATATTACTGCCATATATCTCGTATTGTGTTGCTATTTTCGGCTGGGTTGATCAAAGAGTGTGATTACGCAACTAATCGCAGTTGTAACCAATTTGTTAAAGCGTTAGATAATTTGTTTGGATTTCACAAGTGTTTGGCACGACACCACCGTGTCTGCTCAGGAGTGTGTCAATAGAGTCAGGCAGATTTACAGTTTACAGATTATTCTTAATCCGACCATTAAAGTAAGCTTTGTGGCTAATAATAGAAGAAAGTTATAGCAGGAAATTCCATTTAAATAAACACCTTAATGTGTAAATGCACCTTAAATAGGGGCGAGTGTTGTAACTATTTGCTTTAACGCAGGGGTCTCCAACCTTTTTTCATTTGAGAGCTACTTTTTAAAAAAAGATAGTGGCCGAGAGCTACACATGTAATACAACACTTAAATCTCTTAAATAATGTCTCATAACTCTCATATTAACAACTATTGATGTCACCCTTAAATGTCAGTGAAAAGAACAGAATCAGAGATTAATTTTCTTATAGAAAATTGTACTTAGCATATTATACTGTAAAAACATAATTATAGTTGATTTTATAGTGCATCTTAACTAGAAATGAAATGGCATGAAAATTTTATTTAATTATTATAGTGAACAAAATGATCACGGTTATCACAAAATCCTGTTCAAAAAGTACTAATACTACACAATAAAATCAATTCACCAAGGTTTATGTTGTTTGCTGTTTAAAACCAGCAAATAACAAATATAATTAGCATTAATATGCACTTTTTGTTTACATAAACATTAAAATGATGGCCAGATTTTAAAGGTGTGTCTTGCAACATGTTATCTATTAACATGTACAAGTTCAAATAAAGTTTTGACAAAAAAGTTTTTATTGAAAGAAACCTCGCATATTTCAGCCTTTAAATCATTTTTATAAAAAGAATGAGTCAAAAAAGATAAATTACTGACGTTTACAATGCACATTAGCTTATCTTTTATTATTAATAGTAAAATTCAGTCCGATTTTCCCGTGAGGTCTGTCGTTGCTATGCAACCATGGACTGCGCTCTCCACAATGACAAAGAAGTTTTAGTAGCTAATGGATTTCCACCACCAAAAAACGCTTGCTGTAGCTCTGCTACAAGATTTACTTACGGAGAAGAGAAAAACACCCATAGTGTTTGGTTGCACCCCCATCCTTCATGTTAAAGGGATAGTTCACCCAAAAATGAAAATTCTGTCAGTATTTACTCTCCCTCATGTTGTTCAACCCCGTAAGACCTTCGTTCATCTTCGGAACACGAATTAAGATATTTTTGATTAAATCTGAGAGCTGGATCACTCCTCCATAGGCTTCTTAAGGGATTGACACTTGTTGATTTTTTTGCACACAAAAAGTATTCTCGTCGCTTGATAAATTTAAGATTGAGCCACTGTAGTCACTTGGACTATTTTAACGATGTCTTTAATAACTTTTCGGGGAACAAGTGTCAATCCCTTAAGAAGCCTATGGAGGAGTGATCCAGCTCTCAGATTTAATCAAAAATATAATAATTTGTGTTACGAAGATGAACGAAGGTCTTACGAGGTTGGAACAACATGAGGGAGAGTAATTACTGACAGAATTATCAGAGAGTAATATCAGAATTTTCATTTTTGGGTGAACTATCCCTTTAAACTCACCAAAATCTACATTGAGACATTTTTAGTGCACAAGATATTGGTTTTAGTACAAGAAGTTATTTTAAAATAAAATATTAATCTCTCACACTATAATATTTCATTTTATTTTAAATGACAAATGTATTTCAATTAAGATGTACATCATTAAATATAAAAAGTCTGGCTGTGCTTAATGGGTACCCTTTAAGCACACCTCTATTGCCAATAAGCTAACAACATGTTTTATTTAAAATTTGTGTTTATTTTAAACAACCTTTTTAAAGAATAATTGAAAAATGTTTTATTTGAAGGTACAGAGTCAATCACAAAAAAAAAAAACAGAACTCTAAAATCAAGCTCAGATTCTAAAAGATCAGATCTGGTACTCCACTTGCGTCTAAAGCGCAACTTATGCAACTGGTGATGTTAGAAGTAGCGAAGTGTGTCGTGACGCACTGCTGATTTACGCTACGCCATAATACCCGCATAAGTTGTGCTTTAGACTTAAGTTGAATCCGTTCCGTATGCTAGTTTGGCCGTAAGCTAGTTACTTTACTTCATAAAGTTTTAAATAGGAATATTTTTCTTACACAAACTCATGGCTTTGCTTCAGAACGCCTTTATTAACTCCCGGAGCCTCTGGAGCACTTTTATGATGGATAGATGCACTTTTATGATGGATAGATGCACTTTTATGATGGATGGATGCACTTTTATCATGATAGATGCACTTTTATGAGCTTCAAATTGATGGTTGCAATTCAATGCCATTATAAAGCTCGGAAGTGTCAGGGGATTTATTAATATATAAACCTTATCTATTAACGCTTCAAAAACATATTGTCTTCACCGAGCGCTTTTCTTATCAGTGTTTGAAAGCAGGCGTCTATCAGAAGATCCCTAATATATCCACTGATAGACGCCTGCTTTCAAACGCTCCCGTGTGCGTGTGTAAGAGCTCTGAAGTTGGTAGATCAGAATAAACTATAGTTCTGTCTAGATTTTGTCATCTCTGGGCTGTGAAAAAAAATAGGTTATTAATAATCTTATAAAGATTAACTTAAAGTGACAACCATCAGTTCATATTTAAAGTCTGTTTATGAGGTATTTACAGACGTTCAATGTGGATGAGCTTAAAGGGAGCACACTGAGCTTAATTGGAGCAGCAAAAATTTTAAATTAATAAATATTACGTGAAATTTAAAGGACAATATTTTGCTAAATAAATAATCTAGGTCATGTATTACGTTTATACATATTTTAATATAAAAAACTTTTATTTACAATATCTGTGCAATTATACTTTTTCTAATCGATGTCACACTGAAGCTCTGTGATTTTCATAGTAGTGCACCCTTTAAGCTCACTTTACAATAATATGAGGTCTTATTAAAATTAAAGCAGTGTAAAATCACAGACCATCAATAAACTGTAAATGTATAATATTTAGGATTTAAAAGTACAAGCCATTAATGCCTGTGAAGTAATATATTAGTGTAGCACACAATCTTATACAGCTAGTAAGGTAACTATGTTCTGGAGCATCTGCGTTATGTTGCTAAAACTATCTTTCGGATCTATTTGTAACTATTTCCCACATCCATGTCACAGGTTATAATATGCAAAGGTCTAAACATTAATCACTTAATTTTGCAGTAAGTAGTAATACGAACCCAAAATAAAGGCTTAAACATTTAAAAAAATGCACATTTAAGGGGCTCCTCTTCTGGTGAAAGTTTTCAGACAGCTTTCAAAATGGCCACCAGACAGTGTGAACACACAGATACCCATATCTCAGTGTGCAATGGTCTGATTTGCTTGAAATTACATGAGGTATGTAGTAACAAACATCAATTGGTTAAGACATCAAGTAGGATAAAATATTTGTTTCTTTTTATAATCTGAGCTGAAAGATGGTAGTGTGCTTAATGGGTACTTGAGCTTAATAGGTACATTTACCCTAATGTGATTTTCAGGCTGTAAAACTGAAGTAATTTCAAGGGCTGAAATATGAAGACATAGGATTTGAACGGAAATATTTTACAGGCCTTGGTTTTTGGGACACATTCTTGATATAGACAAGATTTTGAACAAAATCTGAGATAGTGCAACAACAACCTGTAATTCCATTTTAACCCAGAAGATTCTGTACGCTACTTGTATGACACTCCATCTGACACGATTTCTGTTCAGCAATCAACGATTGTTGTTATACACTGGGCTAACGTTTGCAGGTTTTAATTTGCGGGTAGTAAACGTTACAGTTACTGTGCTGTAACTTTGGCTATGTTCACTGCATATGGAGAAGGAGAAATAAAACGAGGATCAATATCAGCGTGGCGTTTTCAAGATGCCGAGAGCTAGAGTCTAGCTAGAGACTAGCTAGAGTCTAGCTAGTCTAGTGACTAGCTTCAACTTGACAGAGACGACGCTCTTGCACATACTTTATTAGACAGGTGAGCAAATGTACATAAAACAAATCAATGTTATATAGCTCAACATGATGAAATATGATCAGTATGTTATTTTAATGTTGATCTAGCTTACTGCTAGTCTCATACAGACAAACTAACACATAGAATAACATTATAACTTTCAACACACTCAAATAAAGTTCAGTATGATAGTGTAGACCAAGTGAAACAGCGCTGCATTAGCTCACAATTTTAATTTGTTACATAAACTGACCAGTTTGAGTATTAATTACAGAACTTGCGGGTAGTTTTGTAAAATTAAAATGTCCTCATTCCTTTATATCCATGGGACTCAAGTGTGGCGCTGATATCTGTCTCTCCATTAGCAATCGCGCCCTGCTTCACACCACAGTCATGTTAAAAAACATGAATGTATTCACTCATCCATAAACATTATTTCCCATAAACATTATTCGATCCATCGGCATGACGAAAAGTTCCATGATTCTGCTTATTCACTGCGTCATGAATCTAAGCCTTTGTTATCATAAGAGGTTAGCGAACCCTGGCGGCGAAAATTTTTTACATATTGTAGCTTTAAACATTTCCATTTAAAAGGGTAAACAAATAGGAACATTTATATTGTAAACAAGTTTGTAAAAAATGAATACTGTACAAATACATAAAAGTATGGCTAACAACTAAGGAACATACCACAATGTCTTTTTATGCCTTTTATTTTTTTTTCTGAAGAAAAAGTACATACATTTGAGTGTAGCAGAAGAGTAGGCAAATTTTGTAACATTATACCATGTCATAATTGAATATTTTTTTTCTTGGCATATTTGTGTTGATCCTGTCGTTGTAAACTGGCATGTCAATCATCTTGTCACAGTTAACGTCCTCATGTGCTATCGGAAATTTCCTACTTCCCACTTCTGAAGTCATGTTTAATTGTGCGTTCAAGTCCTCCTGGGATGTTCGTATTTATGAGGTGGTAGGTCGTGTTTACGACGGCAGGTGCATTCAAGTCAATTTCGTCGGAGTAAGATGGCGCCGGTGTACTTTCTCTTAAATAATTACACAAAAATACAGCCGCACTTGCGCCGGCAGGCTTAATACACATCGAGCCATGTGTACCTTCCTCGACCTGAACATAGTTAACTAACTCATCAAGTTTACCATTGCTTCTTCATTCAACATGGAAGAAATCGGTTAAACTTCAGCATCATCGGACCGAACTATCAGGACTTTCTCTGCACATTCTTCAACAACCAATTGCAAGTAACATACGATCAGTGTTGCCAGATTGGACATGTCCAATTGTCGTACCAGAAGCTCAAAATTATCGTATTTTAAAGAAAATTATCGTACACGAGTCAAACGTAAAGAAAACAGCTATTTATCTAGACCAACAACTTTTTGACACAACCTGCAAATTACCACAATAGATAAATAACTAGGCGTACCTTAGTGGGAAGGTCCAAACTCCCTCTGAGTCGCTGTCATCGGAAGCATGCGTGTTTCCAGATATTTAGGGGGCTCCTTTTGCGTTACAGATTTGATGCCGTCATGGACCGCAACATAGTGCTCGTTGGCTTAAAAGCAGGGCACCTTCCCGCATTCTTAACACACTCTGAGGTGTGCACAAGCCCATTTAGAGTGTCTGTAATGAGCCAATTTTGGGGGTTTTTTGATGGTTGACTTTTGAAAAAACACGTTCACATGATGCATTTGAATGCGGAAACACGAGAACATCAAGGGCTAACTTTCCTAATTCGCTGAACATGGTAACCCCCACAAAATCCTCCCAAGTAGAGATATGGGGCCAGAATTCATCAACATCCATTGCCTTTGTATCTTCGCTTAAAGCTATGAGAGGCAATCGCCTCCACTGGTCATCGATGGCTTGGAGACAGTCTGCGTCTGTCATGTCAATCAATCCTTGCCACCTGTTGCATGAGGGGAAGCTAAGACGGATGCTCGGCTCATATCTTGCCATCAGTCGCAGGGGCAGGAGAGAGGCACACGATTTAGGTCAAGAGGGCATCATCAAGGCAACCCGGAGAAAATTCTGACAGCGCACATGAAAATCTGTCAGGGTTGCTGCTGGAATCTTAGTCTGCTGGACATGCTGCATCACTTTTACACCCAAGTACAGCATGTTTTGTGGTCTGAGCTTTTGGCTGTCATTTATGTCAATCTGATTCAATGGAGTGCGCAGAACATAGTCTCTGTCAATGAAGGTGAGAAGAAGATCTGTGTAGGTTTCACAGACCTTGCTCTTCAATGAAGTAATCACCACTTTTTCACTTTGAAAATATTGATTATTTCAAATATTGATTACTTGAAATTCTCTGAGCTGTGCGAGATGTTTTGCACTATTTTTGAAATATTCATAAATGTCTCTGGCTAAATCCTTGCACCTGCACAGAGGTGTCACGAGTGACACACACACACCACTGCACTGAGATGCCAGGCAGATCATTTCTAAGGCGGCTGGAGACAGAATTGTTTTTTCCCATCATTGTATTGCAATCATCCGACCTAAACCCCACTAGGTACATCTGCATCGCGTAATGACTTCATCATTTCGCTGTAAAGCCTTTCTGCTGTGGCCCCTTCAGTGGCAAACTGTCTCTGTTGGTCTGAATAGATCTGCACCAGTTTCCAGAAACGGGTCTGAATGCTGTTTGTGCCCTCATCGAAAAAAAGTGAACAACGACACAAAGCGTTTTCACATTCGCAATGTCTGTTGACTCGTCAATCAAAACGCTGAATTTTTTTCCTTTTCAGGATTTCGGTTAGACTCTCAAAGTAACAGTAGCCAATGACATGCTTGGTTATAGCAGGTGTCTTTGTGCGACCAAGGCTCATGTCCTGAGCTGTTTTCAAATCTTTAAATGCATCTTTTAAGACCTCGACCACGAAGCTGTTCACTCTCTGACGGTTTCTGTGGCAAATGGGCTTTGGATCTTTGAGCTGGGCCTAGATTTTTCTTTTTGTCCTGATGTTTTTTTGACTTTTCGTGATTTTTTGAAAACGGTGATCTCAGCCACCATGTGCACGCTACAACACCGGCAGAAGGCTTTGGTGTCATTGCCTGAAACAGGTCTTAGCCATCCTGCAAAACTGGAGTCCTTTTCCCACTCAGTTCTGTATGTTTGCTGTCGGTGCTTACATTTAGGCCTTGTCCACACGGACACGGGTATTTCTATAACGTGACTTTTTTTACGCGGTTCGGCCGTTCGTCCACACGGAAACGCAGTATCAGGTCACTGAAACCGAACATTTTTGAAAACCCCTGCCAGGGTGAGGATTTCCAGAAACGCAGGTTGCAGTGTTGTCATGTAGACAGTAAAACCGGGGTTTTTGCCTTGCGACGTCAGAGTGTGCTCCGTTATCCGCTGTGACGTCAGATTGTGTCGGACGTAGCCCAAATATTGCTGATAATAGCCTAACTGTGCCAACAGGGCTTATAACATGTCTACAGATACATGCTCAGTTCTCTTACTATATTACGGAACAGATGCTTCAGAATGCAATTCTACGCAGGGCACTAGTGACAACACTCCCACGACACAGACCCCGCCGCCACCGTTGCCGGTTTTGGACGCGACCCGGTCTAACCTCTAGTTGGTGGGACAGCTTTGAGAACAAAGTGGTTGTTGCTGAAGAATGGAGAGAGAATTTTCGTTTGTCGAGGACATCGCTGTTGACTTTGAGTGCTCTTGACAGCGCCTGATAGCCTGTTTTTGCGTCTACATGTAGACAGAGATTTTTTTTTTTAAACCGAGTATGTGTGGACGGGATTTTTTTTTAAAACGCAGGAGGAAAAACTCTGGTTATAAAAATACTTGTGTCCGTGTGGACTAGGCCTTAGGCTGCTCCATAGACTCTGCCTTCCTCTTCGCCTCTCCCCTGTCTTCACCTTTCTTTTCAGCAATCATTTTCTTACTCATTACTTTATTATTGGTTTACTATCTACCTCTTGGAAACAACTGACTTAGCGCTGCGGCAAGAACGTTACCTTGTGTTGTGCACGTGAGAGAGAGTCAATCTCCACGATGATTGGCCGAGAAGACGTAATGTGAGTTGTTGTTTTTATTTTTTATTTTTTTAGTTTTTTGGTGTGTGTGAGAAGAGATGGAAGACATGCGTAACACCACGTTTATGACACACGTTCTCCTCAAAATCTTCAGCAACGACCATCATTTGAAGTGTCACAAGATCCTGAAATTATCGTATATTATGGGATTTTGTTAATTATTGATCGTACATCGTACAGAGGTCAAAATTATCGTACAAATACGATAATTATCGTACGTCTGGCAACACTGCGTACAATATACTAATCGCTGTTTAGTTAGTCAAACTTTTGGACCCCTTTGTTAACAAAGGAGCTTTGTAGTAAAAATACTGATGGTTCTTCCAGGAGGTTAAATTACTCTTTTCATAGCTTCATTCCCCTGTTCTACTCTAGTTTATCATTCATTTTCACTTTCCATTCTTCTTGTATGCGTGATTTGTGTGTACGTATTTGTTAGTTTAGTTAGATTTGTTAGACTATCAATACTGAGTGTTTGCCGGACAAACATATTAATTGATGGCAATATCAAGTCAGTTACATGAATTTAATTCAATTAACTGATCCAGATATTTATAATGAATTATAACGAGTTGTGAATTTAATTAAAAACGGGATTTAATTATTAATATTTCCCTTGTTGAGCTAATTTGCTTCAACATGGTCATGAAAAATAGCATTTGTATTTGGAATGACAAAATATAAATGGATAGTTCACCTACAAATTAAAATCATTTACTCCTTTAAATTTTGAGCACAGACCAGCCATGGACATAATATATACAAAGGTTACAGACACTTGAGGGTTTCTTATCAAAAAGACCCAAAATAAATAGAATTTAAAGTAATGCATTTGATCTACTTGCAAATTTGTTTAATTATAATTGGCTAAATGATTGTTCTAACCTCATAACATAATGCTAACATTGAGCACATTAAGTCATGTCGGATAAAACATTTTTGAGTTGAACACAATTACGAGTGGGAAATCAGAGATTTTTGAGGCCTGTGTTTTTGAGTTGTTGGCATGTTAGTGAGAAAACATGCTTGACATAATTAACAAATCCAGCATCTGTGGTTGATGGTAAATTTTTCAGATGTATGTTTTTTTTTTTCATTTATAAAATACAGTAGTGTTGTACAGTTATTATATAATTGTATTTTATATATATATATATATATATATATATATATACACTCTCCTAAAGGATTATTAGGAACACCATACTAATACTGTTTGACCCCCTTTCGCCTTCAGAACTGCCTTAATTCTACGTGGTATTGATTCAACATGGTGCTGAAAGCATTCTTTAGGAAATGTTGGCCCATATTGATAGGATAACATTTTGCAGTTGATGGAGATTCGTGGGATGCACATCCAGGGCACGAAGCTCCCGTTCCACCACATCCCAAAGATGCTCTATTGGGTTGAGATCTGGTGACTGTGGGGGCCATTTTAGTACAGTGAACTCATTGTCATGTTCAAGAAACCAATTTGAAATGATTCGAGCTTTGTGACATGGTGCATTATCCTGCTGGAAGTAGCCATCAGAGGATGGGTACATGGTGGCCATAAAGGGATGGACATGGTCAGAAACAATGCTCAGGTAGGCCGTGGCATTTAAACGATGCCCAATTGGCACTAAGGGGCCTAAAGTGTGCCAAGAAAACATCCCCCACACCATTTCACCACCACCACCAGCCTGCACAGTGGAAATAAGGCATGATAGATCCATGTTCTCATTCTGTTTACGCCAAATTCTGACTCTACCATCTGAATGTCTCAACAGAAATCGAGACTCATCAGACCTGGCAACATTTTTCCAGTCTTCAACTGTCCAATTTTGGTTAGCTCTTGCCAATTGTAGCCTCTTTTTCCTATTTGTAGTGGAGATGAGTGGTACCCGGTGGGGTCTTCTGCTGTTGTAGCCCATCTGCCTCAATGTTGTGCGTGTTGTGGCTTCACAAATGCTTTGCTGCATACCTCGGTTCTTACGAGTGTATATTTCAGTCAAAGTTGCTCTTCTATCAGCTTGAATCAGTCGGCCCATTCTCCTCTGACCTCTAGCACCAACAAGGCATTTTTGCCCACAGGACTGCCGCATACTGGATGTTTTTCCCTTTTCACACCATTCTTTGTAAACCCTAGAAATGGTTGCTCGTGAAAATCCCAGTAACTGAGCAGATTGTGAAATACTCAGACCGGCCCGTCTGGCACCAACAACCATGCCACGCTCAAAATTGCTTAAATCACCTTTCTTTCCCATTCTGACATTCAGTTTGGAGTTCAGGAGATTGTCTTGACCAGGACCACACCCCTAAATGCATTGAAGCAACTGCCATGTGATTGGTTGATTAGATAATTGCATTAATGAGAAATTGAACAGGTGTTCCTAATAATCCTTTAGGTGAGTGTATATATATTAGTATTATTCCTCACAGCGCAGCAAGACGAGGTAAAGTACAAGATTTTTATTAAACTTGATCTGTTTTATAATCCAGCTGATGTGGGCGTAGGCATGTTTGCATGGCTTGCCTCAGATCATTTGCGTTTGAATAGCGCGCGCTCTCCGTGGGCGTGGCACATTCACACGTAATCAGTTATAATGAGCTGAAAAGAAAAAGACTGCAATCTCTCTCTTTTCATACATATTACATAAACTGAGAATATTTGTTTTTTATTTAAATTACTTCATTTAAAAGAAGAGAGTTCAAGCTTCATAAAGAAAAAACTCTTGTGTCTGTATGACAAGTATTCACGGAGTTACAGTTAATTTTTGGACGCGTTTCAGAATGGACTTCACTGACAGAGAGAAGGCAAAACTCGCATCATGTTTATTTTTTTTTATTTGACAAAAAGCACAACACTTTGTTTTTATTGTGAGTATACACAAAAATAATTAACAGGATCAAATGATGTATAACACTTATATGTAAGATCAAAATCAACAAAGTATTTTGAGTCTCTTTTGCACTGATAAGAAAAAAAGTGAGCTAGTATCGCCGGCGATACCGCCGACTCCAGGGGGTTAAAGGGGACGAAGAATGAAGAGATCTCAGGAGACAGGAAGGGACATCTTCTACAATAATCTTTACTCGTCTCACTTTACTTGCACAAAAGCAGATTCAGTATTCCTCAAAATGAATAAAAACACTGAAATACAAACATGAATATTACACAAGTCTGCTATACTTAAATGTTAAATAATGAAAATATACCTTATTTAATTTCGATTTATCAAACAATGTCTTTGCTGCTGACCGAATTGTAGATCTTTTTGTAGATTGTAGAATCTCGCGAATGTGTTAGGTATCGCCCAGCCTTCAGCTCTGCAGATGTCTGCCAAAGAGGCGCCATGCGCAAACGCCCAGGAGGAAGCAACATCACGAGTGGAGTGAGCTGTTACCCCAAGAGGTCACGGCTCACCTTTGGACTGGTACGCCGAGGCGATGGCATCCACTATCAAGTGGGCTAACTTCTATTTGGAGACAGCCTTTCCCTTCTGCTGAACAGCAAAGCAGACAAAGAGCTGCTCTGAGCTTCTAAAGCTCTGCGTGCGGTCCATGTAAACATGCAAGGCAAGGGCTTGGTCTGCCGCCTCCTGGGGCAGCGCTTGCAAGTTGACGACCTGGTCCCGAAAAGAAGAGGTGGGAACTTTTCGCTGACCAAAAATGCTTGCAGGTCCCTTAACCTCTTGAAGGAAGCGAGCACAGTCAGGAGCATTGTCTTTAAAGACAGAAACTTGAGCTCAACTGACTCCAGGGGCTCGAAGGGAGCTCTCTGTGAGCCCAAAAGGATGACAGAGAGGTCTCAGGAGGGGATGAGGCGAGGCCTGGGGGGGTTTAACCTCCTGGCACCTCTCAGGAACCTGATGTTCAGGTTGTGCTTTCCCAGTGACCTGTCATCAACAACATTGTGATGAGCTGCGATGGCGGCAACATAGACCTTCAAGGTGGAGGGGGACAGCCGAAGGGGTCTTCTCGTTGAGAAAACCACTCAGCAAAAAGAATCGATTCCAAATAATAAGCGCGCCTCGTGTCAAGCTAAGTGATAGATTACACTACCACTGGAGGTAGACCACTCGAGTCCCCCACATCCCGTCCAAAGACCACTCGTGGCCGTATGGTGCCTCGTCCCTGAGAAAGCAGGTGCTCCCTCAGGGCAATCCGCCAAGGAGGGGCTGTCGTGAAGAGGATCAGTTCCGGGAATGAGGTACGGTTGGGCCAGTACGGCGCAACTAACAAGACCTGCTCCTCGATCTCCCTGACCTTGCAGGGTCTGTGCGAGAAGGCTCACTGGGGGAAGCGCATATGTGCCAGTGCATCCGTGCAGAGGGTCCGTCGGTCAGGGAAAAGAACAACTGGCAGTGGGTGGACTCCTGGGAGGCAAACAGGTCTACCTATGCGTCCCCAAATTGGCTCCAAATCAGCTGGACCACCTGGGGATGGAGTCTCCATTCTCCAGGGAACATGAGCTGTCATGAGGGTACGAGTGAATAACTTTTGATGCTTCGGTCTAATTTGATCATCTACATTTATTAATACAGATTTGTATGCATGAATTGTGCATTTCCAGTTCTCAAAACAGTTAATAACAAAACAAACAAAAAAACTTTATACAAAATACACCATGCTATTCTTCAAATTGACATTAAGACCTCTGTTTAAACTAGGCCTAGGCTATATATTAACCTTCTGAGGTCGAGTCTCGCTTTTTTTCTTATCAGTGCAAAAGAAACTCAAAATACTCTGTTGATTTTGATCTTACATATTAAGTGTTGTACATCATTCGATCCTGATAAGTGTCTATTTTTTTTCTGGATACTCACAATAAAAACAAAGTGTTGTGCTTTTCGCCAAATAAAGAAAAACAAACATGATGCGCGTTCTGCCTTCTCTCTGTCAGTTAAGTCCATTCTGAAACGCGTCCGAAAATTAACTGTAATTTCGCGAATACTTGTCATACAGGCACGAGTGTTTTTCCATAATGAAGCTTGAACTCTCTTCTTTTAAATGAATTAATTTATATAAAAAACAAATATTCTCAGTTTATGTAATCTGTATGAAAAGAGAGAGATGTCAGTATTTTTCTTTCCAGCTCATTATACCTCATTACGCGTTAATGTGCCACGCCCACGGAGAGCGCGCCGGTATTCAAACGCAAATGATCTAAGGCAAGCCATTCAAACATGCCAACGCCCACCAGCTGGATTATAAAACACATCGTGTTAAGTAAGTATCTTGTACAGCTGTGTACACAGTATTATTCCTCACAGCGAAAGGATACGCTATCTAATAACCCTGGAATAGAAGTGCTG
Organism: Gila orcuttii; assembly: GCA_026230005.1. Lineage (NCBI taxonomy): Eukaryota > Metazoa > Chordata > Actinopteri > Cypriniformes > Leuciscidae > Gila > Gila orcuttii. The sequence continues at coordinate 1,493,589 of JAPDVR010000009.1, read as the reverse complement.
GTAGTTTCATTTGGAGGAGCAACGTATCCAGCTGATGTAGTAAGTCATTTATTCTTAAGTGCTTTGTTCTAATCGCGATATCGAATAGTGTCTGACTGTAAACCGCAAAAAGACTGTTTAAATATGAATTGCGTGTCTGTTTGTAGGCTAAATGATGAATGAACGGCATGCAGGCGCGCGCGCTTTGTTTACTACAGTTATACAGCGCGTGTCTGTGCCGTTCATTCACTCTCGCACCTACATTAGTAAACGTTATGTTTACATGAACACATCCAAACTATATTGCTATAGCCTATTAAGATGAGTAAAAATAGACTGAAATATGTTGAAATAAAATGTCTGTATAAGCAACAAGCTGCAAATTCACATGTATATACTAATATATCATACACAATACACTGAAAACCCTAATAAGTTGATTGTACTCAATTGATTTGAGTAAACTCGTTCCCTCAATTTAATTGAGTAATGGGGTTTCCCAAAACGTGCATATTTAAGTTTACTTAACTTGGTGCTTATGTAGACTTGACTTAAATTGTTTAGTTCACCAAACTTGACGATTATTTAATGTACTTAAACAATAAAGTTCATTTAACTTAGTGTTAATTTCAAGTGTACTTGTATATTTAAGTAAACTCAACATGAAAATTTTACTGAAATTAGAATTTAATTCTAAATTTAAAAGTTATTATTTTTGACAGTAAGCTTTGTGCACACTGCACTTAAATAAAACAATGAACAACATATTGATCCTTTGAGTCTTTATTGACCAAAATGTGAAATGGAAATGAGTCACACCATGTACATAACTCTAAAGGTGGCAACAATGTCCAACATTAAGTAGTGCACTACATCAATTGTACAACTCTGATCACTTAAACATTACACTTAAGTCTCACATTTGTGTTAATGTACTGAACATGTAAACGTAATGTATACATTATTTTTAAATTGTAAAATTTGGATGAAATCAAATGTTGGATGGATGAAATCAAACGTGTTGGCAAGTGATTTTGGGCAATTCAGTTCTAGAGCGTAGATCAGACCGAAGAAGAGACACATAGCCTGTGGGAGGTCCTGCATTTTTTCCATCACCACTTGACCTTCAAGTATTATTCCAATCGTAGAACTTAAATGCAAGGAATTGGGGGGCTGGAGTTCAGTGTCCTCAAATAAGATGCCCACTGGCACATCAAGGATGGAGTTGCGATGATCAGACACCTAGTGAAAAAACAGGCATAAATAGAGTATTGCGATTAGGAATCAAATGTTTATCAATGCATGTTTATCAGAACGTGCACTAGATTTATTAAAGACACAAAGCACTAACCCTAATCCCAAATTATATGGACAAGTATGCATTTGACTTTATGAAAATGTACATGTTTCCAGCAAAGACAATACTTTTTTTTAAGTATGTAGTATAAATAACAATTTATTAATTTGAAGACTTGGCCACATTTGTATTTTACAGGAATAGTTCACCCAAACATGAAAATGCACTCACTCTCAGGCCATTCAATATATAGAGGAGTTTTTTTAATTATTTCATCTGAAAAGATTTGGAGAACTGTAGCGTCACATCACTTGCACACAAATTTATCCTCTGTAGCGAACGGGTGTTGTAAGTAAGAGGCCAAAGAGTGAACGTGTGGATTAATTGTGGATTATTGTGGTGTTTTTATCAGCTGTTTGAACGAGTTTGACCACCTGTTCGCTAAAGAGGATCAATTTGTGAGCAAGTGATGTAATGCTAAAGTTCTCCAAATCTTTTCAGATGAAGAAACAAACTCATCTTCATCTTTAATAGTCTGAAGGTGAGAACATTTCCTGCAAATTTCCATTTTTGGGTAAACTATTGCTTTAAAATCAACATGATTTTCAAATGCTTGGCAAATGCTTAGACTAATGGGAGCACAGGTGGTTCTTTTAATGTAAACCGGATAAGAACAGATGAACTTACTTTTCAACATGACTTGAAGAAAGAGGAGTCATCATCTCCAAGCATGATAGGTAGTCCTCGAATCACAAGGGTTCGGACCTCCGCTGGCTGGGCTGACTTTAGAGGAAAACGTCTCGGTTACGTATGTAACCCTCGTTCCCTGAGTAGGGAACAGAGACGTTACGTCGGATGACGACGAATGGGGTTTCGCTTAGAAAGCCTATCAGCTTCGAGTATTACAAAACGAGCCTATGGCAAAGAAATGCCATGGGTCTGCGGAATTTGCATGACGTAACTCCGCCCCACCTTGTGGGTATAAAAGGAGGAAGTCCGCAACAGCAGTTTATGTTTCTTCGCTGAGGAGCCAAGACTGAGCTCAGGCGATCCCCGCGGTACAGCGGAAAGTGGCAGGCAGACGTAACGTCTCCGTTCCCTACTCAGGGAACGAGGGTTACATACGTAACCGAGACGTTCCCTTTCGTTGTCACTCCGAGTTACGTCGGATGACGACGAATGGGGTTACCAGTCTAATCACGCCACCTTCTCAGCTGTCTTCCAGTGCCCTGCGTAAATCGAGGTCCCTGACATAGAAGGACGAAGGACTCAATTTAACACAGGAATACCAAGGTACACTGGGAAGCATATCCCAAGCTAGGGGAAGTATGCAATTAAAGCCAACCCAGAGGGGGGGGGGGACTTAGAGAATACACATATGACCCAAAGGAAACATATGGAGAACACTGGTGTGTCCAGCCGCAGGTGGAATATTTCAACCCCAGGGGTGGCAAGGTGGCTTGCCAAGGGAAAGACACATGCTCAGAGAGGCTTACAGTGGAAATACACATGTGGGGGTCGCTCAGGGGAGGGACCATGCACACGGGAGGCACCTAGCCGACGCGCAGGCAAGAGACACTGGCGCCGATGTCAGGAGTGCTGGAGGAGCTCAGGGCTTTCGGAAAAGCTCACCTGAGGAGAATATCGCACGTATCCAGTCCGTGTAGTGGAATGGCGAGCAAGTGAAGACACCTGAGCGGGTCTGGTACTAGCTAGTTGAAGCGAGTACATGAGAGGACACTGGCTCCACTCGGAGATTATAGAATCTGGCGAATGTGTTAGGTGTCGCCCAGCCTGCAGCTCTGCATATGTCTGTTAGCGAGGCGCCATGCGCTAGAGCCCAAGAGGATGCCACACTCCGGGTGGAGTGGGCCGTCACACCAAGGGGGCACGGTCGGCCTTGCTGCTGGTATGCCAAAGCAATGGCGTCCACTATCCAGTGAGACAACCTTTGCTTGGAGAGAGCCTTTCCCTTCAGCTTCCCACCATAACAGACAAAGAGCTGGTCTGAGGTCCTGAAACACTGCGTCCTGTCTACATAGGCGCGAAGAGCGCGTACTGGACAGAGCAGTGCCAAGGCTGGGTCTGCCTCCTCCGGGGGCAGCGCTTGCAGGTTCACCACCTGGTCCCGAAAGGGAGTGGTAGGAACCTTGGGCACGTATCCGAATTCCAGGCACGCTTCGTCGACGGAGAATGCGTGCAGCTCCCCTACCCTCTTGATGGAGGCCAGTGCAACCAGGAGCGCTGTCTTCATTGACAGGAACTTAAGCTCAACTGATTGCAGGGGCTCAAAGGGAGCACTCTTCAGGGCAGTTAGAACCACTGAGAGGTCCCAAGAGGGAACGAGAGGAGGACGAGGAGGATTTAGTCTCCTCGCTCCTCTCAGGAACCTGATGACCAGGTCGTGCTTCCCTACCGACTTACCTTCGACGGGGTCATGATGTGCGGCAATGGTGGCAACATAGACCTTAAGGGTGGAGGGAGACAGCCTTCGCTCCAACCCTTGCTGAAGGAAGGAAAGCACAACGCTGATCGAGCATCTCCGGGGGTCTTCTCGGTGAGAAGAGCACCAGTCGACGAAGAGGTTCCACTTCAACGCATAGACGTGTCTCGTGGACGACGCTCTAGCGGAAGTGATGGTAGCCGCCACCGCTGGTGGAAGGGTACTCAAACCTACCTCGAGCCGTCCAGGAGCCACACGTGGAGGCTCCAGAGATCGGGGCGAGGGTGCCACAGGGTGCCCCGTCCCTGAGAAAGAAGGTCCTTCCTCAGAGGAATGGGCCAGGGAGGTGCTGTCGCGAGGAGTGCAAGTTCGGGGAACCAGGTCCGGCCGGGCCAATACGGCGCGACCAAAATGACCTGCTCCTCGTCCTCCCTGACCTTGCGCAAGGTCTGCGCAAGAAGGCTCACTGGGGGAAACGCATATTTGCGGCCCGGCGGCCAGCTGTGCGCCAGTGCATCCGTGCCGAGCGTGCCCTCGGTCAGGGAAAAATACAGGGCGCAATGGGTCGAGTCGTGAGAGGCAAACAGATCTATCTGTGCGTCCCCGAACTGGTCCCAAATCAGCTGAACCGACTGGGGATGGAGTCGCCATTCTCCAGGGAGGGGCTGAAGCCGTGAGAGCTCGTCGGCTGCACAGTTCAGGGCTCCGGGAATGAAAATGGCTCGAAGCGACCTCAGATGCTTCTGACTCCATAGGAGGAGGTGGCGGGCGAGTTGTGACATATGGCGGGAGCGTAGACCACCTTGATGGTTGATGTACGCTACAGTAGCGGTATTGTCTGAGCGGACTAGTACGCGTTGACCCCTGAGCAACGCCCGGAAGCGGTGCAGGGCAAGGCGTACTGCCAACAACTCGAGGCAATTGACATGCTATAGCCGCTGGAGTCCTGTCTGAAGCGGTCTCATATGAAGCAATCCGAGCGGCGTGACCGCGGCTGCAGATGCCATATGCCCCAGGAGCCTCTGAAAATGTTTCAGTGGAACCGCATTCTTGCTCCTGAGATGTCTCAGGCAAGTCAGCAGTGACTGCGCGCGCTCGCTCGTAAGCTGCGCGGACATGGCGACCGAGTCGATGTCCATACCGAGAAAAGAGATCCTCTGCACGGGGCAAAGTTTGCTCTTTGCTCCGCAAAGTTTGGCGGTGAGCATCTTGAACGGCAGCCTGTGAAGGGAGCGGTTCAGCACGCGCAAGTCCAGGATTGGCCGTAACCCACCGGTTTTCTTGGGGACAATGAAGTAGGGGCTGTAGAACCCGGACCTCATCTCGGCTGGAGGGACAGTCTCGATTGCACCCTTCGCCAGCAGGGTGGCAATCTCTGTTCTCATGACGGGGGCATTGCCACCGACCAAAGAGGAGCGGACTCCCCTGAAGCGGGGAGGAGACCGTGCGAACTGAATCGCAAGCCGAGCCTGACGGAACGTGCGGGACAGACGGGGAAGCTCTAGCCAGGCTCCCAGGAACTGAACCGGCGGGATCACGCGACGACAGGCGTCCCCCCGGAGGGGCAGCGAAGCGGAGTAACTGGCCCAGACGTGGACGGCATAGCGGCCCGGTGTGGGGGCACAGTTAGCAACCGCGCCCTGGCAGAGGGGGCCAGGGGAGGACCAGGCTGGTCGTCCCGCGGGGGCCTGCTCTGCCAGGGGTCTGGCGACAGAGGGGGACAGGGGCGAAGCGGTCCGTGGACGGCACGCCGTGTCAACCACCTCTGGGACAGAGGGGGACGAGGAGAGCACGGCTAGAGGGCGGCGCTTTGTGTCGTCCGAGAACTCTTTGTGCTCAGAGACGGGAGAGTCAGTTCTTTGCGAATAAGTATTCCCATCTCTGAGGAGCCCCTCTCAAGAGCGCCACCTAACCCGGCGCGTAGCGGGGGGCGGGGCTGGAGAGTGCTGTGGCGTCCGGCCGCGGCCCCCAGAGCCGGCCCGGGTGAGAGCCGCGGGAGGGCGCCCTTGGCGGTGGGCAGACCGAGGGATCTGAGCGGACGGCGGGGCCGTCAGGACAGAATCAACGTCAGTCTGCTCCATCCCCGAGGAGCCTGTCTCAGGAGCGCCGCTTAACCCGGCGTGTAGCGGGGGGCGGGGCTAGAGAGGGCTGTGGCGTCCGCCCGCGGCCCCAAGAGCCGGCCCGGGTGAACGGGCAGGGTGGGAGCAGCGGGAGGGCGCCCTTGGCGGTGGGCAGACCGAGGGATCTGAGCGGACGGCGGGGCCGTCGGGACAGAATCAACGTCAGTCTGCTCATGGACGGCTGAGAGCTGTTGGGCCAGCCCTCAACCGCACCGCCGAAGAGGCCGACCTGGGATATGGGAATGTCGGACAGACGGGTCCGCGCGACATCCAGCAGATCAAACAGGTACGGGCACCGAATGGTGAGCATCACCTGACCCAGGGAGCGTACGGCCACTTTCGTCGCTCGGAGAGCAAGGTTAGTGGCGGCGCGCAGCTCAGTGAAGAGCCCTGGGTCAGTCCCGCCCTCGTGCAGGTCCATGAGCATCTTGGTCAGGTAGACCAGCAGAATGACCATGGCACGCAGTGAGGCGGCCGCCAGTCCCGTGGCGCTATAGGATATCGCCACAAGCGTAGACGAAAAACTACAGGCCACGGACGGGTGCTTAGGATTGCGCCGAGAAGAAGCCCTCTGAGGACACATAGCATCGCAACAGAGCCTTCAGCTGGGGGAACCCCAGTGTACCCACGGGCAGCGGCCCCATCGAGGGGAGGAAAGGCGGATGAGATCAGCGAATGGCCCCTGATCTCATCATGCACGTCCGGGAAGAACGGTATTGGGGTTTGCCGTGGACGAGGGTCGGCGGCCTCACCCAAAAACCAATCGTCCCGGGAAAGCATGGTCGTCATCTCCGGATCAGACTCGACGAGTCGTCACTTCCAGGAAAATCAAACCCACCTAGTGAAGCTGCTACAAACATAATATCATCCTCTGTAGCTTCAAATGAAACACACGGGCCACCAGAGGGTAGACCCGTGGGAATCACCTGTTCACTAGCGGGCACCGTCATTGAAGAGGGGGGCTGGGGTCGCGGACACATAGTCGGTGCCTTGTTCCAGACCGAAACCCTCAGGTCACCCTGGCCACCAGCCGAAGATCGGGGGGTGGATGAGGGGACTCTCACTCATGTGAGTTCACCAAGTCTCGACCTTAATGACGCGATGATCATGTTTCCATGGAGAAAACATGAGTCATCCACGAGCGCTGCTCTAGCATGATCAAGCCCAAACATGCTAGACAACGCTCGTGCCCATCAGAGTCCGATACCAAGCTTTTTTTTTTTTTTTTTTTAATGCACGGGCGCGCCGTCTTTAAAAAGACGTGCCGCGTGCAAGCTCTTTTAGTGAGAGAAAACTCAAGTGTTGAAGCACCCGGGGAGACACGCACCGACTGGCAGACCACTGCAACAGATCAGCAGGAAGCACGCGCTCGCCGTAGATCGCCGTCACACCAACACTCGAGGTACTCGTTTGTAAAGCTGACAATTCAGAGATGGCTTGTGGAGAGAAGAATACACTTGGCTCCGAAGCGAAAAACATAAACTGCTGTTGCGGACTTCCTCCTTTTAAACCCACGAGGTGGGGCGGAGTTACGTCATGCAAATTCCGCAGACCCATGGCATTTCTTTGCCATAGGCTCGTTTTGTAATACTCGAAGCTGATAGGCTTTCTAAGCGAAACCCCATTCGTCGTCATCCGACGTAACTCGGAGTGACAACGAAAGGGAACACGAAATTCCATTACTGCCAGAACAACTAATCAATATATTTGAAGCACTTTTATGAGAATAGGCTATACGATTACATGCTGACAAAATTAAATGCTTTTAAAGGGATAGTTCCCCCAAAATGAAATTTGTCATCATTTAGTCACCCTTAAGTTAATCCAAACCTGTATAAATTTCTTTGCTCAGCTGAATACAAACGAATTATACATTTTGAAGAATGTTTGTAACCAAGCTGTTTTGGGCCACTGTTGACTTCTACATGCTAAAAAGACATACTAAGAACATCTATTGTACCCAAAATTGTTCAATTACAAACATTCTTCAAAATATTTTCCTTTGTGTTCAGCGTTAACAAAGAAATGCATACAGGTTTGGAACAACTTGAGGGTGAGTAAAAGTTATCCTTTAAGTTATCTTAAATAAGACAAAAATACTAACCTTTATTTAATTTAGAAAGTTAGCCAAGTACCGACCAGGAGTCACCCTTTTGGCTTTAAAAAGGTCCATGAACCGTGGACTATATCTATCAAGGTTCTCGTAGAATTCCTGCTTTAGGTTTTTGCCAGTAATTCTGTTGAACTCCAAGCAGATCTGGGGGAGACAAGGGCAGGTCACATAATCACATAAGCATGCACATAGACATTCTTTAAATAATTAGGAAATAAGTCGATTTCTCAATCAATCATAAATGTATAATGAAAATATTGTCAATTACTGGTGAAACTGACAAAGTTTGCCCGGGAAAAATAACCCACATGGTCTAAGCAGTAACTTAGCTGCCATGGTCTTGCACAGAAAAAAAGATGATCACATATGTATGTATCTCACAGGTAAAATAAGAAATAAGCTGTTGACATTTCAATAATCATACCATCACAAAATCATGAAGAAAATATCGTTAATTAATGTTGAGGTTGTCAAAGTTTGACCAGAAAAAAAAACCATCACTAACGTTGGCTGCCATGTTCTTTTGGCGAGAAATACACGATTACACAATGATTAAGTTCATATTTTACTAATTACTATTAGGCTACTAATAAAATAAAGAATCGTTTGATATCGCAGTTATCATATATCATCAAAAAACCATCAATAAAATAACGTTAATTAGTGGCTAACGTTATGTTGGAAAAGTTTGACCAGGAAATATTGTAATTAACGTTATGGCTGCGTTCTATTTTATTATAGAACCGTGCAAGGATTTAAATAAACATATTTCAGTTTTTAAAAGTCACACAAAATAACTTAATATCTTAATAATTGTACTTACCGAGAATGGTACACAAAGAAAAACTCCCGTCTTGAAATTTGCACAGGTGGTGTCAGCAACGGACGATGCGAAAATCACCAATTTTGTAATCCACCAATCAGTGCTTTAGTTCTCTTGTTGCCAGGCAGAACTGCTCGCGTGGCCAATCGCATCCAGATCGCATCAAAGGAAGACCAGAGAGACATTTTAATAAAACCGATTTGAAATGAATTTGATTTAACGTTAAACATAATGTGTCGTCGCTGTATTTGTTATTTTTTATATTTTTTAATGAGGCTTGGGAGGTGGCTGTGAGGAACTCTTTCATGCATTTTGGCACGTGGCATATGTGCACATATGAGCTTGTATTAAAAGGCTACTGAGTGAAAACTATGCAACCCCCAGTATTACAAAAACACTTGTATATGGGTATTAAAGTGTATTTATCAAGTTTAAAGTATCAGGTTTCAAAAATAATAAAAACATCAGTTTATTTCAATTACGATCAATAATTGTAATATAATGAAAGCCATTTGTTTTCTGGTAAAATAAGAATGACACCTTGCACTTGAAGAAAGCATGTATGAATGTATTAACATTTCACAGTCAAGAAAACAACATTTGTGAAAATGACCTTTTGTAAGGATTAATCATGATTTTGAGCTCACAGCACTTGAAATCTTAAGTTTATGTATTTCGAAGGTAAATAAGTTATTTGAACTTATATTTTTGACAGGGCCAAAATGCAAAATTTAAAGTAATGTTTAGTCAAGTACACTTGATTGTTTAAGTAAAGACAACATTAGGGTTTACAGTGTATGTTACAGACTAAATATGAATGTTTAGACAAGATTTTGTGATTAGTTTTGGATAGATTATAAAGTTTTGACTGTAAAAAAAGACTACTGTCACATTAAATAGTTAAGCTTTTGTTCACCAATTTCTGCTCATAGTTAAATATACTATAGTATGATGTTTTGTCAAAAATAAAGTAGGTATATTGAATTATCAACTAAGATGTTATTATAGTGTTTGTTCCAATATTCAAACTAATGAATCCTTACCTTTTTTAATACGTATGATAAAATGTATACTTTTTACAAAGAAATACACTTGAAATATTGTTAAAATTTTAATTGTTGTTATAATTGTAACCTATTTGTAATTGGTTACAATTTCCAATTGTAAAATATGTATATATAGATAATTTCTTTTGTCCTTGCATTCTTTGGGATCCTGTGACACATCTGTGTGAAAGGGCTAATTAATATGCAGCTCATTATAGGGCTCATTATCCGGCCTTTGTCTTCTCAGGTGTAAACACGCCTCCACGCATATTGCCTTTCCAAACAAAAGGTGTCTTATAAAATTTAAATCAATGTATTGTTTTGTGTAAATGATTAGGCAGGATGATTTTCAGATCATTTTGAAGCAAAAATTCTAGGCAACAACACTCATTAGTCAAAAGTCTTGTGGACACATATTTAGTATGTGTTTTGTGGCCTTATTTCAGACACTTTAAGTTTTAGTTTTTTCAATAACCATGCATAAGCAATATTCTCTCAAAAATACAAACATGTACATACATGTTGCTCACATATTACGGTAGCCCTGTTTGTGCTATATAGAGTGAATTTACACCTTTGCCATTAACATGTTTATAAATAACTGAAAAAAGCTCAAATGTCAGAGCATGTCAGAACACCTCAAGGACCCCAAAAAACCCTTAGACCTCAGAGGGTTAATAAACAAATGGTTTCATGAGTCAACTTGCTTGATTCTAAAGCAAAATGCACACACAGATTAGTGATAATTCTGAAATGTGTATTTCTCAACTCAAACTAGCAACAACAACTAAATAATTGATAACATCTATAATGATCAATAAGCCATTGAGGTCTGGATAAAAATGAATCCACCCCCATTTAAAACATTAATTATAGCCATCCACCATTACAGTGATTCCACAATTGAAAGCTATAATTTTTTCAAAAACATTTATTAGGCTTCAAAAAATATAACAGCTTTTAATTTAAGTGAACTTAATAATACTCACATAAACCCATAAAAAAGTATTATTTACCTGTGCCCTTCCTGTCATGTAGGACATGTACAGAAATTTAAGTTATCAAACAGTCTGCACTGCATAAATTATATATAGACTAATCCTTATTAAAGATACACAAGTTCTTTAGTCAAGAGCAGTGAGTAATTTTATTTGTTCTTTGATTAACTTTACTGACAGAAAGCTTTGGCTGCTGGCCCTTTAAGAGCAGCCGCTGTAGAGACGCGGATCTCACACATGCCTCATTCTCTCACAACTCTTTACGTCCATCATAAGACTGCTCTTATGTTATGAAGATACTCGACAAACGACATTTTGGCATAATTTTGTGTGTTATTGTTCGTTCAAGCGGAAAGATAACTATTCCGGTCTGTGCATGCGCATGGGCGCGCGTCTTTCTGTTCTGTGAGTCACAGTCGGACATTCACAGGCTGCGCGCTCTCTTTTGACTTGTCGCGCATTAATGGTTTGAACTTTAAAGCATTCGCACGAATAAGAGCGGGATCATGTAACACTAGCCAAAGGATGACAAAAAATAACAGATGCTGCGTTAATTGCGTTAACAGCCCTAATTTGTTTATTTTACATAAAATCGCAGCATTTTGCGTCATATAATCGCATAGGCTTGACATCGCGATTACGATTGCGACATGATTAATCGTGGAGCACTACTCTGCTCCAATACCCTCTCTATCATCTTCTTGAGCACTCTGTGATTAAGGAATGCTCTGGCAGATTAAAATGTTTTTGTGCCTCACTCAGTGCATTTTTCTTTTTCTAGCTGTGTGAGAAATGGCCAACCAGCTGCTTACAAACTCCTGTTGCCCGTTTTACCCTTGTATCATCCTTCAAAGCATTTTCTGAAAAAAAGCAGATAATTAAGTTATACAAACAATTTGTCTCAAAGTGATTATATTCAAACAATAACATCTAAAAGACAAAAGCAAATTAAAGGTAATGGTAACACTACAATAAGGTTACAGTAGTTAACAACATCAACTAATAATGAACTGCACTTCTACAGCATTTATTAATCTTTGTTAATAATGTTCATTTCAACATTTACTAATACATTATTAAAATCATACATTTAAATAAAAAAAAGAATTTGTTCACATTAGTTAATGCACTGTGAACTAACATGAACAAACAATGAACAGTTGTAACTAAAGTTAACAATGATTAATAAATACAGTAACCAATGTATTGCTCATGGTTAGGTCATGTTAGTTAATACATTACACAATGTTAACAAATGAGACCTTAATGTAAAATGTTATTATATTACATTACTACTTTTACCAATGGCAAGATGCAGCCTGTGGCCAAAACACTGAAGTCAGCGCCCAGGGACGAATGTTGCACTGAATGCACACACCACTGCACCTTCACACCAGTGGGTGTGATTTTGAATGCAAATCTCACTGACCAATGTCCATTGGCTCATTAAGTTACCACTTGGAGGTGATTGGGCATCCATACAAGATCACGTCAGTATCGACGTAACGTCGAAAGACTGACTGAATGGGAACTTGCATTTCCTTCACCCTAATGCTTGTTTATTTTGCGTTTGGTGTGGAAGGACCAAAAATAACAGTGAATAGTTTTCCTTTTCGTGCCATGTTTGTTGTGCAAAAATCTTTACCTTACATTTGCAAAAAATATTAGTTGTAAATTAAATAACAACACTGTTATGTTTTAAGTCCAATGATGATGAAGGTACAAATAACAACAGTCTTTATTAAACATAAGCCAACAAATGGAAACAGTGTGCCATGCACAAACAATACCAGACAAAATCCCTATTTGGAAGGTAATTGTTTCTGTGATTTTATTGCCGTCTGAATCCAGAATGCCTGTGTTTTTCTCCCACCACCCACGTAAAAATCCCCGGCCGAAATTACCGTACCGTTTCACTATAATTTGCATTCATTTGAAAAATGTACACTTTTATTACTAAAATGCTGGAAAGTATTTACAAGAACAATATTTCATCACCGCTGCACCTCAGCGATCAAAAAGGAGAGAGAGTAAAAAAACACAAACATTTAATATAGGGAGTTATTGTGGCAGCAATATATGATACAATTTTTAAATATGTAGACTATTATACACAACATTAAAAATATAAACCAAGCAGCTTTATTTTTACCTTGTGTAAATAAGAGGCTGCATTAACTTTTTTCCGCTAATTTCTATATTTTTAAAATAACATCCTTTTGAGAGAAAATACAAGACAGAAAACCATTTCAAATAGGCTAGCGTATGCGCATCTTAAAAAAAGAAGAGATTTACATAAATAGAACTTTATTGTCCTATATTAAATTATTATATTAAATTAAATACAAATTTATTTGAATTGTTCCAAGCATATGACGGCTCCATCAGTCACTCCTCCAGCACCCGAGCCTATGCAGGTTGACTCCACTCATTCCACTCATCTCTCTTCCACGGAGCGGCAGCGCCGCATTCAACATCACCTCTGCCTGTACTGTGGGGGTGATAAACAACTCATCAGCACCTGCCCTGTTCGACCTCAACGCCCAGCGGTAAGCACCATTCAAATTCGTCCTAAGATTTCAACCTTGAACCGAACTACTGTCCATCTGTTAACCTCTCGTGTATGTGTCTCAGCACAAGCCCTCCTCGACTCTGGTTCAGCGGGGAACTTCTTTTCCACGCAACTCCTACAAAAATTTAACGTCAGAAAACACCGAAGTCATCAAGATCTCCGAGTTCAAACTATTCAGGGTAAGCCGCTGGGCCGAGGTCGAATTCGTCATTTCACCCCCACACTGACGCTCTGCATAGGCTGCTTACACACTGAGGAGATCTCCTTTATGGTGCTGGAGGAGTCCACTGCAGAGCTCATCCTGGGACGCCCTTAGATGGTCCAACATCAACCCACCATCGACTGGATGTCCGGGGAGGTCCTTCGTTGGGGTGAGGACTGTTTCCATTCCTGTATAGCTTCGGTTAAAAAGATCCAGAAAGCCCCTTCTTGTATCTCTTCATCTTCAGAGGGAAAGTCAGAGTTTCCCGTTTGTTCCACTTCTATTGAGAGTCCTGAGGTCCAACACCAGGTGGAGATTCCGGCTGAGTACAGGGCGTTGCAGGATGTGTTCAGCAAGCAGTTGGCGACCAAACTACCACCTCATCGGCCATGGGACTGCGCCATCGACCTGCTACCTGGAGCCACTCTATCGAAAGGCCGTGTCTACCCTCTGTCCATCCCGGAGCAGAAGGCCATGGAGGAGTATGTGGATGAAGCCCTAAAACCTTCCCCGATCCAGCAACCACACTTGCATCTTCGTCGGTTTGGATCGTTTTTCAAAGGCCTGCAAGCTAATTCCATTACCTGGACTTCCAACTGCGTTTGAGGCAGCTGAAGCCCTCTTCAATCATGTGTTTCGGAACTTCGGCATCCCTGAAGATATTGTGTCGGACAGAGGTCCACAAATTATCTCTAGAGTGTGGCAAGAGTTCTTCAGACTCCTCGGGGTTACGGTCAGCTTGTCTTCTGGATACCACCCTCAGACTAACGGCCAGACTGAGCGGAAGATCCAGGAGATTGGACGGTACCTGAGGACCTATTGCCACCAGTACCAGGACAGCTGGAGCCAGTTCCTCCCGTGGGCTGAATACGCCCAGAATACCCTTCGGCAGTCCACCACTGGGCTCACCCCCTTTCAGTGTGTCCTGGGTTTTCAGCCTCCTCTCTTCCCTTGGTCTGGTGAGCCCTCAGAGGTTCCAGCTGTTGATTACTGGTTCCATCAGAGCGAGAGGGTATGGGACTCGGCTCACGTGCACCTCCAGCAGGCAGTGCGGAGGCATAAGGACCAAGCAGATCGTCATCGTTCGGAACCTCCTCTGTACCAGCCTGGACAGAAGGTGTGGCTTTCGACCCGGGACATTCGCCTCCCCGCCTCCTGCCTTGCCGTAAGCTGAGTCCTCGATAAATTGGTCCATTCACCGTGCAGAGGCAGCTGAACGAAGTCACCTACAGGCTAAACCATCCTCCACAGTACCGGATCTTACCTTCTTTCCATGTGTCTCTGTTGAAACCCTTCACTGAACCTGTCACTCCTCCTCCCACAGAACCTGTCCCGGCCGACGTACCATCTCCTTCAGTTCCCATCGAAGAGGAGCCCAACTACCCGGTCCGCACCATCTTGGACTCACGGCGACGAGGTCCACGGCTGGAGTACCTGGTCGACTGGGAGGACTACGGCCCAGAGGAGCGGTCGTGGGTTCCTCGCGAGGACATCTTGGATCCAGCCTTACTCACTCAGTTCCACGCCGACCATCCTGATCGCCCAGCTCCCAGGCCTCGTGGTAGACCTCGTCGCCGTCTTCGTCCCTCTTCTCAGTCGTCAAGAGCCGCCTCGGAGGAGGGGGGTACTGTCAGGATTCCACCAGCTTCATCCACTCCTCCCACTCATTCACTCACTCCTCCCACTCATTCACTCACTCACTCCTCCCACTCGTTCATTATCACCGGATTACTGATCACACCACCAATCATCATTACACCTCCCTTTATATTCAGCTCCCCTTCACACACTCATTGTCTGGTCTCGTCTATACATGACATTCAGACTCACCTGCAACTTACCCGCTACTTACCTGTCTCCCGTTGGACTCTCTTCAACCCCTTGGCTTCAAGTACCATCTTCAGTCTTCAGCCATCAGCCTGCATCCGTCCATGTTATCTCCATACTGCATCTGCAACAGAGACTCTTATTATCCTTCAGCTAAGTTACCAACTGATTATCATCTGTTTGCATACTCACCATATTTCCGTCTGCTTCTGCAAAACCTGTTAATAAACAATATTCACTTACCACCAGTCTGACTCCTGTTCCATCCGTGACAAATGCGTCTGACCACCGTTTGTGGGATAAACTCACTCCTCCACCATCAATAAATCGCCATCCGAAATTATCACTGAAGTGCCAAGCAAATTTATTTTTACAGACGTCCACATGAGAAACAATTTTCAATTTTCTCAATGCAACTTGAATTAATTAATTAATTTTCTGACATACAGACAAAGGTTTTGTTGAGGGGAAAAATGTAATGGTGCAGAGATTAAGAACATCTATCGTGTGTATGTTTACATAGAAAAACAACTGTTAATGCAGCACAGTGGAACTCGGACACATTCTAAATGACCTGCCATACATGTATTCCAGATAGAATGCAAGAATACTATTTAATAAATATACCTCAGAAAGATTGACAAACTAAATTGCTCAAAATGAATAACTGGACTGTATGCCACTTATAAGTGATATAGAATTAAAATATACAATATTGGTGTTAACATAAAATTTTTGTTTTGTAAGTTTAGCGCTTTTCTCTGCAACAATAATGAACTCCCTTTAAATTGTTTATTTGGGGCATTTGATTGTTATTTGGTTGGTTTTTCTCTGCAAATATTGATATGTGATTAATTGTGATTTATTACATAAATTAATCAGCATATCATGTCATTAATTTGATAAATTAATTCACAGTCCTAATTGTTATTCAATATAATATTCATTTACTTTAATATAATTAAAAAAACACTTTCACATTATCTGTAAGAATGTGAAATGTCACAGTAATGTTCAGTTTCTCTGGCTATGTTCAGACAGCAGGTAAATGTGGACCAAATCCGCAAAAATGTGACTCAAATCTGTTTTTCTCATGACAGTGTGAACGGCACATTCACATGGAATATGACCTTTTTTGTGCATGCGGGTCAGTTCAGGACCATGATCTGTTTGCACTGAAATGTGATAAGGGCACATTTAAATCAACAATGTAAACAGCTATACAAAAAAATGGGATCTGAGCAATAAATCGGAATTGAGCACTAAGGCTCGCAGTGTGATGTTTAGTTTCTAGTCTTAGTTCATTGTCTGTATTTGCCTGAGTTCTAATTCTGTCATTAGTTGTCATGGTCCCTGATTAGCGTCACACCTTTTCCCTGTTCTGATAATGATCATCCTCTGTGTATTTTAGCCTTCAGTCTTCCTCGGTTTATTGTCTTGTCTTTAAGTGTTCATTAAAAGTGTTATCGTCATTCATTCTGCGTCACGCATCTCTCTTCATTTGGATTATACTCCTGACAGTGAATACATATTTATGAAGAATTTAACATTTTATAATATTAATTTAATGTTAATTGTTTTTGAGGTTTGTAACATTTAATTAAAAAACATTTAATTGTGGCCATCTCTTTCTCCCATCCGGCTGTAGTGCTAGATACCAACAGTTGATCCGCAAGTTGGTATCCTTCATGCGGTGGAGCCACTGCAGGGGCACGTGGTCTAAACAGAGAGTGAATTCTCGTCCCAGGAGATAATAGCAGAGGGTGAGGGCAGTCCACCTGATCGCAAGACATTCTTTTTCTATGGTGCTGTACATCGTCTCTCTCTTTGAAACCTTCCGACTGATGTACAGCACCGTTCCAAGCCCCCTGTCACATGCGTCAGTCTGCAACAAAAAGACGGGGGGGGGAGAAGAGTCAGGAGAATACTGCTCCGTCCACTGGACCAGATATGGCGCTTCCTTTTTAATGAGGTCAGTCAGCGGGCTGGTGAGGTCTGAATAATTAGGTACAAACCTTCTATAATATCATGCCAGCCCCAGGAACTGCCTCACCTCCTTTTTGGTCTTGGGCCTCAAACAGGTTGCAACTGCTGCAGTCTCATCAATTTGGGAACGCACCTGTTCGTGACCCAAGTGGAAGCCCAGATACCTGACCTTCTCCTGCCCAACTGCACACTTTTTCGGGTTGGCCATTAGTCCAGCCCCTCTCAGCAACCTCAGGACAGCTGCATATGGATGATAATGTCATACAGATAGGCAGCAGCATATAGCATGCGGCTGGAGAATTTTGTCCATAAGACGCTGAAAGGTGGCCGGAGCACCGAACAATCTAAAAGGAAGTGTCACAAATTGGTGTAATTCAAACGGCGTTGTGAAAGCTGTTTTGTCTGCCAATATTCTTTTGTTAAATCCAGTGTTGAATAAAATTGAGCAGTACCCAGCTGATCAAGCAATTCGTCAACCCGTGGCATTGGATATGCGTCGAATTTCGACACAGCGTTCACCTTGCGATAATCCACACAGAACCGAACCGAGCCGTCCTTTTAAGGCACCAAAAATATCGGGCTCGCCCAATCACTGCTGGATTCCTCTATTACTCCCATATCTAGCATCGCCTCTAATTTGCTCTGAACTACTTATTTTTTGTGTGTAGGCAAGCGGTATGGCCGGCTGCACACTACCATGCCCGGCTCCATCTCAACATGGTGCTGAACAAGGTCCGTTCGCCCAGGCAGGGACGAGAACACATCGGCAAACTCTGCCTGTAAATTGCCCACATCAGTGAGATGGGAGGGTGAGAGGTGATCTCCTCCTGGGGCCAGGGCGAGAGATTGCCTTTTTGTGTTCGCCTCTGGCCCGAGATCTTCCACTCCGGTCACCACCGTCTCCAGCATCACTGATTCCATTCTGATTTTAAGAAGATTGAGATGGTAAATCTGATGTGCCCTGTTCCTGTCTGTTCGCGTTACCTCATAATTGAGATCCCCAACTCACCGTGTGACCTCAAAGGGTCCTTGCCACTTCGAGCAATTTAAAGCTAGAAGTTGGGAGCAATTCAAGCACTTTATCTCCCAGTGCAAATTCACGAAAATCTAGTTCCCCTGTTGTATAGCCAGCTTTGTTTGTCCTGAGCCTGTAACAAATTCTCCATAGAGAGCCGCCCCAACGTGTGGAGTTTTGTTCTCAGGTCCAGTACATATTGAATTTCGTTCTTACTGTTCGAAGGTCCCTCCTCCCAAGTCTCTCTAAGGACATCTAACACCCCTCGGGGTTGACGCCCATAGGGAAGCTCAAAGGGGGAAACCCCTTGGAGGCTTGAGGGACCTCGCGCACAGCGAACACGAGGGGTTCTAGCCACTTGTCCCAAGTTTTGGCGTCTTCCTGCACAAACTTCCGAATCATGGTTTTCAACATGCGGTTAAATCGTTCCACCAGGCCATCCGTTTGTGTTTGATACCCTGGTGCGAATCGATTTAATTCGTAAAGTTTGCGAATAGTCAGTGACATAAACGCCGTGCCTTGATCGGTGAGAATCTCTTTCGGGATTCCCACCTGGGAGATTAACTGAAACAGTGCTCCCGCTACGCTCTTTGCATAAATACTGCGTAGCGGCACTGCCTCTGGGTATCGTGTTGCATAATACACCAGAACTAATGCAAAGTGATGCCCTCGTGCAGAGCGTTCTAATGGCCCGATGAGGTCCATGCCAATTCGTTCAAAGGGGACCTGCATAAGAGGAAGTGGGCACAACTAAAACCTGGCCAATTTGTCCCCAAAATTAGCGGATGACGGAGGTGCGGGCTAACCGCCATCTCTATTATTATGCTTTTGGCCCCCGAAATTGAATAGCCACCGAGATTAAGGGGAGTAATTCACCACATCCCTGTGTACACACCGAACTTTAACCATGTTATCCAGTGCCTCCAGATGCATCAGGCTTTGATGAATGGAGGTTTGGTTACATCCTGAATCCACCAAAGCCTGATACGTATTCCTCTTGATACTCACAGGTATCTGATACAGGCCAGCTTGATCGGACGCGGCCTGCGGAGTGTCCGGGACCCGGATCAGTGTCCCCACCTCCATCACTGGACACCGATCGATAAAATGACCTGGGTCCCCGCAACACCAACAGCCCAGCCCAGACCTCCCCGCCGCCCTAGTGGGAGGAAATGGGTCAAGGAATCAGCGTGGAGAGAGGAGAGGAACGGGAGTGCCGCTGGCGGTGCTGGTTGTCAGGCCCACCCCCCTGGGCGGCGCTCTGGGACCCGCTGTCAGTTCCGCCGTTGGCCCACTCCTCCATCGAGGTGTCGGGCGGGGCGTGAAACCCCCTCGGGACCTAGGGTGCGAAGGAGTGGGGAAAAACACAGGGGAAGAGAGAGAGAGAGAGAGAGAGAGAGAGAGAGAGAGAAGCTGGACGTCGGACGGTGGCACTTGGCCCACTGTGCGGTCTTCTTTGGAAGCCGCGCCACAAACTGCCCCAGCACCACCTTGTTGATGACCTCCTCGACGTCGCTTCCCCCGGCCATCAGCCATTTGCAGCAGGAGTCCCGGAGCTGTTACGCCATCACATCGGCCGGTTTCTCTGAGGTCCAGCGATCTGAACCTCTGTCGATGCTGTTCTGGACTTCAGCAGACCTGCTGCAGGATGGCGCGCTTCAGGTCTTCAAAGACTAGGAGGTTCTGGACTGGTAATTGTTGTGCCATCTGTGCCTCTCCGGAGAGCAGAGGAATCAGCCGCAATGACCAGTCCCCCGTTGCCCACCCACAGGCCTCAGCTGACCTATCAAACAGGTCCAGGAAAGCCTCTGGGTCATCGTGTTGTCCCATTTTGTTGAGAGGCACGTGAGTGGGCTGAGCCGGGGCAGTTGGACTGGCCCGAACCTCCCGGTCAAGCCATCTCCGGAACAGCTCACGGTCTTCATGGTGAAGACTCGCGAGCGAACTGATGACGTCCACAAACGGCGAAATCGGCAGAGACTGCATATCCAGTCTCTCCACGCCAATTACTGCAACAAGACACAGGTGTTCGTCATTTGCACTTGACCTACTTAAGCACTGCTCGTCTCCTTTCTCTCTCTCCTGTTACAGACCTCGCGGAACCACGCCCCCCTCGCCACAGAATGTATCACTGCTGTGACTTAAATTTCACTTGAAGTCACTATGCAGTTCATATTTTTTTGGCATATTGCTGTTTTTATTATAAATTATGTCCATACACATCTTTTTTAATTCATGTGATTTAATCTTAAAACAAAAACATTACGGACATTACGGCATACGGACATCTTTACAAGTGGTTATAAGAATTACACAAATCAACAAATATAAAATTTTGTCATCATGAAAAATTAAAGGTTCCTTACAACAGCCTTTGTGTTCAAAGGATTTGACATTTTCTTAAAGGAAGTAAAAAGGGACTTTATATCAGAGGAGAACATAGTAAAATTGTGATTACAGTGAATGTTTCTGGCTTTGTGACGAAGAAAATTACCCAGAAGACAAAATAATACTGTAGTAAAATAATGCATATGTGCACGGGTACGAAGTGACATCGCCAACTACTTATCTGGCCTGCATAATACAGCGTTATTAGTCGTTTTCACAGATCCATGTAAATGAGGATCATTTTGATAACGTCATCTGTATAAAGATTAATTTTTAGCACATCATTGTCGTGTAAACGTACACTTAGGGTGATCCACAACCATTGGAGTCCCAACATGGTTTATAATACTAACCAGCAAAACTTTTATTTAAAGACATTTTAAGTTGGCATTTAATGGAAGTTGCAATATTCTTCTCTTCCCTATTGTGACGTAAATCTGAGTGAAACGCTTCTGAAACCAGAAAAAATGTTGGGTGGAACTTTTATCCATAAGAATTGGTTTGATGGTTGTGGTTTGCTATTGGTGGATATCATGTGAGGGACAGGTTGCCCCGCCCTCGTCATCAGAGAAGAGAAGAGATGTCGTTGCTCAAGAAAAGGGAAGTTATTTTGATTAAAGACTAGTAGGGCAAATTAATTAAAAATAAATAAATGATGTGCATGGATATATCATTAATAATAAATACTACAATATTCCATAAAAAAATGGTAACTTTAAGACGACTTGGACTAGTGACGAGATTTGACTCAAACTCTACATCAAAGACTTCTGTGAACATGCTGGAGTAACATTTAACATTAAATAGCTTAAAGGAGAACTCCGGGCAATTTTTAAGTTAATCTTGATCGTTACACCTTTGTGAGTAATGTCTATAGAAAAACTTGGTTGCTTGCAACACGGAGCTGTTCCCGCAAATGGGCATTGTGGGAACAGCTCCGTGTTGCAAGCACCAATCCGGTTAGTTTTTTTTCTATAGACATTACTCACAAAGGTATATCGATCAAGATTAACTTAAAAATTGCCCGGAGTTCTCCTTTAACAAAGGGCTGTTGTGCATTGAACCAAAGGTTTAGGGTGTTCTGGCTATTAGTGAGATGATCTCAGCTGATCAACCATGCGTCTGACTTGCACATAGCCTTTGTGGGAAAATACAGCCATGCATCATGTGGCAAGCTATAAATAACCCAAACACTGCCATTTCAATCCATTTTTATTTTTTCTGTCTTCACAGGCAGAACTTAGTGAGCAGGTGGGACTTCTGGACTTTTGGAGAGTTATGATGTTCATCACCTTTGCAGAGCGAGTAGTAACTGTGTCAGATGAGAGGGTGCAAGTGGCAGATGAGATGTTTGATGGTGTAGAGGTGATTGTGTATCAGCCTACCCAGCAAGAAGAAACTGGAGAGCTGAGAAGAGCCATCATTTACCTGCATGGAGGTGGATGGTGTCTTGGCAGCTCCCGTGAGTATTATTAACCACACACTCTTGTATAATGGAATGTTTTAGCTTTCATATCTTACGAGTAAGGTACATGTATTTCTATTCAAGTCATTTAAGTACTCAGGGATTTAAAGTTCTCCTGTTGCGGCGACATATGTCTTGGATTGTATGAGATCAGCGCAGATCAGGGTCAGAAATTAACGGGGGCTTGGGGAAAAAATTCCAATTACCCCTAAATTCAAGATGCAAAAAA
The DNA here is from genome assembly GCA_026230005.1 of Gila orcuttii. Classification (NCBI taxonomy): domain Eukaryota; kingdom Metazoa; phylum Chordata; class Actinopteri; order Cypriniformes; family Leuciscidae; genus Gila; species Gila orcuttii. The sequence continues at coordinate 1,471,086 of JAPDVR010000009.1, read as the reverse complement.
ATGATGACTGTCGAGATTAGAGTGAAGTGTGAAAATATATGAAAAGTGTTTGTTTGCAGCATTTAAATTTAGATCAAGAAGGAAAATGAAGGTATGCTCATCACGCTAATCAACAAAGTCCGGTACGATATGCATGATTAATTTTGCAGTGTAGACAGCTTCAGGGTGTCATGTAATGTAGATAATAGAAACTCTCACGACAAGGAATACTTCAAGTCGACAGGCTCTAATATCAAATACTCATTATAAATGCAGGGGAAAAACCTTATATACATTGACGAGAATGAGACTGAGGTAAGAACACAGGGACTAAATACATGGAGCTAACAAAGAACCTTGATGAAATAATTAATGAACACAGGTGGAGACGAATTAACAAATTAACAACAGGGGAACTAAGGCAGAACTAGGGGGCTGTTTACACGACACTGTTTTCAACTAAATACGTAAAACATTTTAAGCGTTTTGGCCGTTCGTTTACATGACAACAGCGTTTTGGGAGCCTGAAAACACAAAGCTTTAAAAGTGGGTTTCAAAGTGCAAGTTTTTGGAAACGGTCTCCATGTAAACAACAAAAACGCAAAACTCTAAAGACAATGACGTCATGCACATGTGTATTACGTGTTCAGTCTATAGTATTTCATCACCATCTAATGGCCTGGCAGCAGAATACAGCGTTTTTAGTTGCTTTCGTGGATCTGTGTGATTGGAGACCGTTTTGACAATGGTGTCGTCCGTATGCATTTTTAAGCAGATCGTTATCGTGTAAACGTACCCTAAAAGCACAATGAAAACACAGGAATGACCAGAGATGTTACACTGGCATTAGAACAGGAGTTCCCTTTCAAGGGAACTCGAGCTGCGTCAAGCTGTGGGAACGCCTCTGCGTTGTGCGTCCTGAAGCACGTATGGAATCAGCCCAATGGAGAGATGGAACGTCATAGGCGGGTGACGTCATCGACCAGGAAACTATAAAGCACCCCATAAACACAAGCGCAATAGCTTCTGTGCCTTCAGTCGCGCTATATGTGAATCTGTCCCTGTGTGAATATTGTCTGTCCTTACATACTCTGCACCACACAAACAATTTATATATATATATATATATATTAAGAGAGATATGGCGAACAAACAGCAGTTTAGGGAGTGTGTCCCTCCCTGCTCGCGTTATTTAACGAGTGGGGATACACACGTTCTTTGTGTTGTTTGTTTGGGAGTGTAGCATGCCCAGTCAGCTTTCGAGGGAGCTGATTGTGAGCATTGCGAGCGTCTGCCATTAAGGACGCTCTGCTCCCGCCGGGCGCTCTTCGAGGAGAGCGGTTCGGTGCGCGCTCCCCGCGGTTCGGGTCCCGCTCTTGCCGAGGCAGAGCGACGACGCGTATCGTGGGGATCGCATATGGATCTCTCAGCGGGGTTAGAGACGGGCTCTGCCTTATCTCTCCCTTCACCTGTGAGATCCAGTGCCTCAGTCCCGTATTCGGAAGCACGCGCTGCGGTTTCTTCCGCTCGGGCTGAGGCACCAGTGTTGCTTCTATCCAGTTCTGAGGAGCTGGATGTTGCTAGTATATATAAGGGAGATGTGGAGGATTCGCCACCTTACACTCCCGAAAGCGATGAGCTAGTGGAGGTATTAACAAGAGCTGTAGAAAAACTCAGCATTGTATGGCCAGTGACTAGACAGGAGTCTGTTTCTAAATTAAAATTAGATGAGAGATTTTCGCCGTCACGAGTGCAACCTCCACGCCGGTGCGTGCCGTCTTTTTTTCCCGATCTCCACACTGAGGTGTCGAAATCGTGGGAAAAACCGGTGTCATATAGAGAAAATGTTTAGTCCCCAGACTTCAACATATTTAAATATGGTGGGGGATAAATCATATGGTTGTTCGGCTATGCGTCGCGTGGTAGAGACGCTTGCGAGTTTTCTCTCCCTCGAGGCTGCGTCATCTGTTAAGGCACCGGCATTACCCACCAAGCCTCTTATGAATATTTCGTTTTTTGTGGGTAAAGCGTATTCGGCAGCAGGTCATGTCTGCGTACTATGTCTGTTATGAAGAGAAAAAAAAAAAACGGGCATACCAGGGTGACCTGCTGAGGGACGTGAGTGAGAGTGAGGAGGTCAGTGCTGACGTGGTTCGCGAGTCAGGCGGCTGATTTTTCCCTGCGTGGCCGTAGAAAGACATCTGTGGTTAAATCAGACAAATATAAAAGCGAAAGGAAAATCTTTCCTTTTAGACACTCCTCTCTCCCCCCTGGGTTTATTTGGCGATGCTGTAAATTCTGTCATCAATAAATTCCAGGAGAAGGAAAAGCAAATAACAGCTTTTAACAAATTTCTCCCTTTTAAAAATTCATGTCCCTGGGACTGCTGGGCGGGAGCAGCCCCGGCCGTCTGCGAGCTCATCACATAGGGCGCTGAAGCAGAGTGTCGCGTCTCGTGCTCCCCCTGCTGGACAGTGGGCTCAGCCGCGGCACTCTCAGCCGAAATCTCCCAGTAATAGAACTGATCTGAGGAGAGTTATATTAGCTAAGAAGGCTTCGGCTGAGAAGAAGTCCTGGCGCCACGGCGCGCAGGACACTGAGGGTGGTTCCCGCCGAGGCGGAAAGGTGTTCACCTCTTTCTACGGTGCCCATTCCTCCTCGGTGCCCTCAGGGGCCCGTTCTGCCAACCCCGCCTTAATGCCGGGGCGCAGACGGTCCCAGCGAGCGATTTCCCGAGGGACGCTCTCCCTCTGAGGAGGGTTTCAGAGCGGTTAAACCAGTTTTTCCCTGCCGGTGTGCCGTTACAGGGTGCTGCGTTTGCTGCTCAAGTTACACCAGAGGCCAGTCTCGAGAGACTGGTACCCTTAGTAGAATTTCTGGCAGAGGGGAAAAGCCTTCCAAAAATATCTCATTGGGTCCTGCAGACAATAGAAAAGGATTATGCTATCCAATTCAGGTGTCATCCACCAAGATTCAGAGGGGTTCTGCCTACAGTGGTGGGCTCCGAGCAGGCTCTGGTTATGGAACAAAAGGTGAAAGCACTCCTTCAAAAGGAGGCTATAGAACGGGTTCCTCCTCCCAGTGTGGAGTCAGGCTATTACGGACGATATTTCATCGTTCCAAAGTAGGATGGGGGGTTGCGTCCAATTTTAGACCTGCGCCTATTGAATCGCTCGGTAGGGAAGCCAAAATTCAGGTTGCTCTCTATCAAGCAGATCGTGTCACAGATCAGATCCGAGGACTGGTCTGTCACGATAGATCTAAGGGACGCGTACTTCCACATTTCCATCCTTCCACAACACAGGAAGTTCCTGAGGTTCGCCTTCGGGGGCGAGGTGTACCAGCACAGGGTTCTTCCGTTTGACCTAGCTTTATCTCCCCGCACTTTCACGATGGTGGTTCGGTATCGAGATGTCGTTCTCGTTCATATCAGGAAGTTGGGGTTGAGGCTGAACGCAAAGAAAAGTGTATTATCTCCTTCTCAGAAGACCACTTTTCTGGGTGTCGTTTGGGTTTCGGTTTCGATGCAGGCGCGACTCGCTCCGACCCGCATCGCTTCGATTCTCTCAGCTGTGAAACAAGTAAAGCTAGGCAAGCTACTTACTGTAATACAGTTTTAGAGACTGTCGGGTCTGATGGCAGCAGCGTCCAACGTTATACCTTGCGGCCTGTTGTACATGAGGCCGCTACAGTGGGGGCTCAGGACCAAGGGGTTCTCCTCGAGGGGAAATCCGCTCCGCACGGTCAAAGTCACACGGCGCTGCCTTCGTGCTCTGGTCATGTGGAAAGAAACTTGGTTCCTGTTCAAAGGTCCTGTGCTGGGTCGCGTGGCGCTAATGGCGGATGCTTCCCTCACAGGGTGGGGGGCGGTCACGAGTGGTCGTCCAGCCTAAGGTCTGTCTCAGGACCATCATCTATCATGGCTTATAAATTGTCTAGAGATGTTGGCGGTGTTCCAGGCTCTGAAACACTTCCTAGCAGACCTGAGAGGTCATCATGTGTTATTTCAGTCAGACAACACGTCGGTGGTCTCTTATATAAATCATCAGGGGAGCCTGCGGTTTCGCCGGCTTTACAAGTTGGCCCGTCAGATCCTCCTGTGGTCCCAAGGGAGGTTACTATCTCTGACAGCAATGTATCTTCCTGGGTATTTGAATGTGGTAGCAGTCTCCCTGTCGAGGCAGGGGCCGAGGCCGGGGGGTTGGAGTCTCCACCCCGAGGTGGTGGAGCTCCTTTGGTGAGTTTCGGTCGCGCCGAGGTGGACCTATTCACTTCCAAGGTGACCACGCACTGTCATCTGTGGTTTTCCATCAGCCATCCAGCCCCTCTGAGGTTGGACGCTATGGGGCAGCCGTGGCCGAGGTCACGTCTGTTCACCTTTTCCCCGATTGCTCTGCTACCTGGAGTTCTGGAGAGGGTTCGCCGGGACGGGGTCAGCCTACTACATAGTAGCCCCGTTCTGGCCGGCCCGAGTATGGTTTGCGGACCTGATTTCTCTCCTGGACGGTTCTCCTTTGGAGCTCCCGGTCAGGAGGGATCTACTCTCTCAGGCGGGCAGCATGATATTTCACCCCCGCCCAGTACTGTGGGCTTGGCCTCCGAGGGGGCCCAGCTCATGAACTCTGGTCTCTCAACCGAGGTTGTTGAGACCATTCTTCACTCCAGAGCTCCATCCGCGAGGAAGCTTTAGGCCTTGAAGTGAAAACTTTTCACTTCTTGGTGTGGAGAACACCTGCAGGACCCGGTTAACGGCCCAGTGGGTGCAGTGCTGGATTTCCTGCAGGAGCGCTTCTCCACAGGGCTATCCCCCTCCACACTAAAGGTGTATGTGGCGGCACTGGCTGCTCACCACGTCCCTTTCAGTGGAGTTTCTCTGGGGAGACACCCGCTTATAACTCGTTTCCTTCGTGGCACATTGAGGCTGAGGCCAGCAGTTCGTACGAGGGTGCCGGCCTAGGATCTGGCCATCGTATTAGAAGGTCTTTCCCAAGCTCCTCTTGAACCTATCGAAGAAGTTCCTGAGAAGTTTCTCACGTTTAAGACTATCTTTCTTCTTGCTATCTCCTCACTAAAGAGAATCGGTGATTTGCAGGCTCTGTCGGTTTCACCCTTGTGCCTGGAATTTCGCCTGGCATGGTTCAGGCTCTTTGACCTACAGTTCTGCAGGCCTTCTGTCCTCCTTCATTTCTGTCGTCTGACCAGGAGAAACTTAATTTACTCTGCCCTGTTAGGGCGTTAGACTCCTATATCCACAGAACTGCCCTGTGGAGGAAGTCAGAACAACTATTTGTGTGTTTTGGGCCACCCAAGAAGGGCGTCCCGTGTCTAAACAGAGAATAAGCAAGTGTGTGGTCGAGGCTATCTCACTTGCCTATAAGTCGGCTGGTCAGCCTTCACCTTGGCTGTACGAGCCCACTCTATCAGGAGTATGGCGGCTTCTAAAGCCTTATTGTCAGGAGTTTCCCTCAGTGACTTTGTGATGCGGCTGGATGGTCTTCACTGCATACTTTCATTAAGATCTATGACCCAGACTTAATTCCTTCCCCTGGGGCACAGGTGCTCTCGCCCTCTGTGCGCTAGTTCTCACATGGCGGTCACTTGGTCCTATGGCGACGCGGGTATTAGCGTTCCCACAGCTTGACGCAGCTCGAGTTCCCTTGAAAGGGAACGTCTCGGTTACGTATGTAACCTTAGTTCCCTGATAGGGAACGAGACGCTGCGTCATCCCACCATACTCCCGGCATTCCCGCTAGCGCTTCCTTCAGGCTATCAGAAGCTATTGCGCTTGTGTTTATGGGGTGCTTTATAGTTTCCTGGTCGATGACGTCACCCGCCTATGACGTTCCATCTCTCCATTGGGCTGATTCCATACGTGCTTCAGGACGCACAACGCAGAGGCGTTCCCACAGCTTGACGCAGCGTCTCGTTCCCTATCAGGGAACTAAGGTTACATACGTAACCGAGACGTTTTTGTGCGTGTGCAGAACTCGTGCTGAACTGAAGTCATTAACTACTTCAGTGATGAAAACGTTCTTTTCTCTTCATTATACAATTTATTTACAGTTTGAATGACTTTTGTTTTTCATGCTGCTAAGATAATCAATGTGAAATCTTGCTTTTGTAATGCGTAAAGACAATCTAAATGTTGATTATTTGTATAACTAAGAAAGTGTGTAAAATATTGGAATATCAGTTTTATTTCATAAATTAAAAACCGCTTCAAAACTGTACAACCTGTAGATAAGCTGCTCTAAAACATCTATTAAAATGCTATTGATCTCGCATATTAAAATAAAGTGTTGGATAAAGGAATATGATCTAGCCTGGAAAAGGTTAACATCCAGAAGATATTTGCTTTAATCCCTGGGTACTACTTCACCTGCTTAGTTAAAAAGTCAAAAAGTTTTTTTCTTTCTCACCATAGGTATGGGCCCATATGATCTCCTAGCCAGGCACATGGTTACAGAACTCAACGCAGTTATTGTATCTGTAGAGTAAGTATCTAATGTTACATTACAGCCACTAAATCGTCAACTCAATAAATATCATCTGTAACCCAGTTTTTAATAAAATAGTAATATTTCGTAATAGAATTCCCTCAAATTTCCTTCTTTTTAAGCAGGTCCTTTTAGTAGCTTTATCTGAATTAATACTACACATGAATATGCAAAAAATGTGATGGCCAACAAATGGTTATTTTCAGCAACATTAGTTGAAACCATCATGTATTCTTCTCAACAGTGATGGGAAGGCCGGGGGGGGGGGGGGGGGGGGGGGGGGGGGGGTTGGATGGGGCTTACATTCTTCATGAGGCACGCACGCACGCACATTTGCGCACACACACGTAAGGTCGCTCTCTCCCTCTCTGCCGTGCACGCGCTACACGGTTTGGACCTACATTGCAGGAGATTTGAGCTAATTTGCGGGCATCAGGGAGCCGCTATCAATATGCGGGAGACTCCTGGAACTTCCGGGAGACTTGGGATATCTGTGAACGCATACCTCTCTTTGAAAACTCTATTTTCTTCATCAACTTTTCTTTTCCTTGACAATGACATACTCCACACCCATTCAAACGCTTACTGCGGTGAAGTGTCGCGTTGCGCCCGATTACGTCAAAAGTCATACGCTCACTGGATGTCATGGCAACTAAATCACGGAGGAAAACTTTAAATATCTCGCCTTTGTTTTAATTGCGGACCATCTCAAAAAATAAACAAATAATTTTAACATGCGTTTATCAAAGTAGGAAATCCACACTTTTAATCCCTTGCACACAATTAGTGCTCTTGAAATACAAAATGGAGGCGGGTCCGGATTGAATTCCCCCCGGGTCCGGATCCGGACCGGAGTCCGGACTTTGAGAAGTACTGGCCTAGGACCTCAATACATTGCAGACATGCTCACTGAATATAAACCTAACAGATCACTCAGATCATTAGGATCACATCAGCTCAAGCCCGTAGGCAGGGGGGGTTCGGGTGGTTCGAACGAACCCCCCCCCCACTGCCAAAGGTCCAGAATTTAAGTCGTTTTTTTTTTTTTTTTTTTCATGTGATTATTGTCATCATTGTTTTAATCCAGGGGTCGGGAACCTATGGCTCGCGAGCCATATATGGCTCTTTTCCGGATTTTATATGGCTCTCCAATTTTCAAATGTTGACTGAAAATACACCCTCGAACATGATGATAAAATTATTTTGAAACAATTAGCATTTCTGATTAATGTATAATTATGAATGTGTAAAATTAAATGAAATATGTTCAAAATATTTAGGTAAGAGACTCGCAGCTTAATATGATTGACAGCGGCGTTTGACCTGTAGCTAGCCTACCTTTCAGAGTGCTGAATTTTAATTGGCCGACGGTTAGGCCTGCGTCAAGTCAAGATCAAGTTAAACAACTACCTAGCTAGCTGAATTAAAAATCATCATCAACGAGAGGAAAATGGCAAAAAGAAAAAAAGACAACGATTACCGTTCATTTCGGCCTGAATGGACGGATCAATTTGCATTTGTGGAGAAGTTAGGGTCCGCAGTGTGTCTCATTTGCAATGAACGTATTGCGTCGCTCAAAAAGTCAAATATTAAGAGACATTTTGAGACGCACCATGCAGCATTCGCCACAAAACATCCCGATGGAGAATGCAGGAGAAAAGCTTGCGCTGAGCTTCAGCGGAGAATGGAAACCGGACAGCAGCAGCTGCTATCATGGACTAATAAAGGCGGGAATCTGAATTCTGCGAGCTTTGCTAGTGCTCTGGAGATTGTGCGGAGTGGGAAACCATTTACAGATGGAGACTACATTAAGGTTTGCATGCTCAGTGTTGCAAAAGAACTGTTTAACGACCTCCCAAACAAGGATAAAATTATCCAAAAAATCGAAGACATGCCTTTCTCTGCAAGAACTGTTCATGATCGTGCACTGGTGATGGCACGCCAGATAGAGGAGATGCAAATCAACGACATCAGTTCAGGTAGTTACTTTTCTCTTTCCTTGGATGAGTCTACCGATGTGAGCAATATAGCGCAGCTAAGCATAATCGGGCGGTATGTGACGGGTGATACAGTGCGTGAAGAGAGTCTTGTTGTTTTGCCGATGAAAAATACAATAAGAGGCAAGGATGTGTTAAAATCTCTGATGGACTTTGCTGCAGAGAAAAAGCTCCCACTGAATAAGCTTATATCTGTGTGTACTGATGGAGCACCCAGTATGTTAGGGAAACATAAAGGATTCGTTGCCCTTCTGTGTGAGCAAGAGAAGCGGCCCATCTTAAACTTTCATTGCATTGTGCATCAAGAGGCACTGTGTGCTCAGTCGTGTGGAGAGGAACTTCGCGAAGTGATGTCATTGGTCGTTCGCATTGTGAACTTCATTGTGGCCCGAGCTTTAAATGATCGCCAGTTTAAGGCCCTGTTGGATGAAGTGGGGAGTAATTATCCAGGGCTGCTACTGCACAGCAATGTGCGTTGGTTATCCAGGGGAAAAGCACTTGCCCGTTTTGCTGCCTGTTTAAATGTAGTGAGGGCATTTCTGGAAATGAAAGGAAATCTTCATCCCGAGCTCAATGACATTGAGTGGCTCCTGAAGTTTCACTACCTGGTGGATATTACATGTCATATGAACCACCTCAATGTGAAAATGCAAGGCATTGGAAACACAATCTTGTCCCTGCAACAGGCAGTGTTTGAAAAATTTCTCAAAATGTTTTTGTTTGTTTGGCTCTTCTTGGTAAAAAGGTTCCCGACCCCTGTTTTAATCAATGCTTGTGAAAAATATTCTGGCTTGCTGTTTCAAATTAATATGATTATTGTCTGGACGTGTGTGTGTGCCGCGCGTGCAGTTCAGAGAGAGTTCTCGCCAGGGGCGGAGTGGCAATCGGGAGAGTCGGGACTTTTCCCGGTGGGCCGGTTGTGTTTCGAGGCCACGATGGCCGGTCTGATAATAGTTATACATTGCAGGTTCTGAGCAACACCATCCGGCGGCCTGGTGTGCGGCCGCTACCCGCTTGTCAAACTGTGCAGCCTCTCTGCTCAACGCGTAAATAAATGCATCGATCTGCCTATTTTTGAGTTGTTAAATGGTCTAGTGGGAGATCTTTTGCCAAGCGTGTCAGAGGTTACTGGTTCTATAGTTTTTTTTTCTTCTTTCATCAAAACTGAATATGTTCATCAGTGGTTAAAGACAGTCTAGGCTATATCAAGCAGGGACACGTTTGTGTGCATTTTATTTTGTGATTTCACCAGAATGAAGAGAGAGTCCCCGCAACGGCGATAGATTGAAGCGCGCGTCAGTGAAGACCTCATACAAGAGAACCCATCCAACCGATTGCCGCGGCAACGAGCGCTCAGCTCGAGTTCAAAAACAACACATTTTAGCGCTAGATCTCTTATTTAATAGTATATTAAATAATCTCAATCCTAAGAAAAAGTGGTGGGACACTTCACTGAATCTAAACAAATCAATCTAACCATAGATGTGACCAGTAGTGGTGGTTTTCTTAGTCTATTGAAAATAATTTTGCAAGGGTTCTTGCAAATTTTTATTTATTTTTTTCCCAAAAAATACTGGCCGGTGGTCTACGAAATTTCCCGGTAGAATTTTTGGGCCCACTCCGCCCCTGACAACAAATGCAGTAAATATTTTAGGTGCATCAAAAACCGTGCTCGTTAACCAGCAGACAAGCTAATCCAGTGCAAATTAGTGCATAAAAGGTCACCAAAGTGAAGTATATGAACCTCATAATTAAATACAAAAGGAGGAGAAAAACTGCAAAAAGGTCCACTTTTTGAAAAAAATAACCCCCCATTTCAATAGGCTGGCTACGGACCTGCAGCTAGAAATACCAAGGGTTCACTCTAAGCATGGCGAGACCGCCTTTAGCTACTATGCCAGTCGTAGCTGGAACCAGCTTCCAGAAGAGCTTCCTACAGTCACATTCACATCCAGACTCAAAACACATCTGTTTAGCTGTGCATTTACTGAATGAGCACTGTACCACTGTTCGTCCGACTGTTTGTACTGTATTTTATTAATTTTTTATACTAAACTGTTCTCATTTCTTTTGATTATTTTAATTACTTCAATGTAAATTTCTTTGAATTACCATAGTGTATGAAATGTGCTATATAAATAAACTTGCCTTGCCTAATAACTAGTAACAACAAAGTGCAGTAAATGCAAATAATATGATAACAAAAACCAGTATAAAGTAGCATGGCTGACTCTTTTTAATTAATTTGTAATTTACAATTCCCTGTGACGGACAAGATGGTGCCGGTGTATGGCATGCCGTCTGACGTCTCTGCTTCTCTGTGCTATATTTGTGTTTTTATCTGCATCAAACTGCTACTCGCTTCTGGTTTATGCTCACCAGTTACTTCTGGATATTCAAGACTATTTTGTGGCCACATACCCAGAGTGAAAAAGTTCAGTGGCTGGATCACAATCCTGCTCTCCAAACTCTACCTGGGATATTCCAGAATATCTGTGCAGTTGGCCTCATGGGGTTCCCTGCAGAAAGCGCCGCAGGAGACGCGCCAAGCGCGGAGGGGTTGCTGTCAAACTGAAAATGACACTACTCGCCGGCCGTGCGTCCAGCTTCGTCTCCATGACGACGTGGAATCTAGGCGTTGGCCGATGTGCGGGTTGGCGTTTGCTCGATACACCTGTTCGCTGGCTTCGGACCATTCTCCCGGATTCTCCTTCGACGATCCGCTGCTACCCTCCTATCCGTGTTCGTTGTGGTGGAGCTACTCTAGAGAATCTTCGTTTTTTTAATAGAGTCCTCTCTCTCGCGATCTCTGACTCGGTATCTCCTTCCAGGATGGCTCTGATTAATGCTCGGTCGCTAGTCAATAAGACGTTCATTTTAAATTACTTTTTAACTACCCACACATTGAATTTTATGTGCATCACAGAGACTTGGATGAAGGTTGGTGATTTAAGTCCTTTTGCTGAGTTGAATCCGGAAGGCTGCATATTCTTTAACTCTCCCTGCTCTTCTGGGCGCGGAGGTGGTCTAGCGGTAATAAAAAAAAAAAAACGTTTTAGTAGCTACTGTCACTCTGTTCCGTCTACATTCTACAGTAGCTTTGAAGTACATCTGTTGTGACTGGAATTTGACAATCCTGTTTTGTTAGCACTGGTGTATCGCTCCCCTCACCTAGTGAAAGATTTTATAAGTGAATTTACTGCTTTTATGGGCGAATGTGTAACTAATTATAGCAATATTCTTCTGCTAGGGGATTTTAATATTCATGTGTGCTGTCAGTCAAAGCCTCTAACAATGGAGTTTTTAAATCTCATCGACTCATTTAACATGGTTCACTGTGTGAAAGATCCCACACATACTCATGGACATACTTTGGACCTGGTACTCTCTCATGGCGTTTCCATTACTGATGTTGGGGTTTTTAAGACTCTGATCATATCCCTGTAATGTTTTCTATGTCCCTTTCTCCTACAAGATCGCACATTTCATCTTTTGCACAATGGACTCGTTCCTTTTCTCCCTGTTTCCATGAGGAATTTACTAACTCCTTTAATGAGGTGTGTCTGTCTCTTTTCCTGGAGTCACCCTTACCTGACTTGGATGCTGAAAAATATCTTAGTATGTTTAATACTGTATGCTCTGAGGTTTCAAATACCACTGCTCTTTTAAAAGCTAAGAAGTCAAAACCTAAGACTGAACCATGGCTCAATGATACCATCCGCTCTCTGAGGCGAGCATGTAGAAGAGCAGAATGTAAATGGAAAAGTGATAAGCTACAAGTTTCTTATGAAATGCTGAAAAACTCTCTCAGTGCTTTTCAGAAAGCTATGATATCTGCTAAGTCAAAGTATTTTTCTAATTTACTTTTAAAAAATCATCATAGTTCAAAAGCCTGTGTTAAAGGGATAGTTCACCCTAAAATGAAAATTCTGTCAGTATTTACTCACCCTCATGTTGTTCCAACCCCGTAAGACCTTCGTTCATCTTCGGAACACGAATTAAGATATTTTTGATGAAATCTGAGAGCTGGATCACTCCCCCATAGGCGTCTTCAGGGATTGAAACTTGCCACCCCCGAAAAAGTCATTAAAGACATCGTTAAAATAGTCCAAGTGACTACTGTGGCTCAATCTTAAGTTTATCAAGCAACGATAATACTTTTTGTGCGCAAAAACAGACAAAAATAACGATATTAATTATTTATTAATTATTAATTAGATAAAAAATATTAATTTCCTTCTCTGTTGGCTTCTAGTTAGTTAACTTAGTATGATTGCGTAGAGCTACGTCACACGTAGGCTCACTATTGGCCGACGCTGGTCATGTGGGTGATGCGTGTGACGTACAACAACAGAAGCTTACGCTATTACACTAGTGAACTGACTCGAGGCCCAGAGAGAAGGAAATTAATAGTTGAAATAAAGTCGTTATTTTAGTTTTTTTTTGCGCACAAAAAGTATTCTCGTCGTTTGATAATCTTAAGATTGAGCCACTGTAGTCACTTGGACTATTTGAACGATGTCTTTAATGACTTTTCGGGGCCGGCAAGTTTCAATCCCTGAAGAAGCCTATGGACTAGTATGGAGGAGTGATCCAGCTCTCAGATTTCATCAAAAATATCTTAATTCGTGTTCCGAAGATGAACGAAGGTCTTACGGGGTTGGAACAACATGAGGGAGAGTAAATACTGACATAATTTTCATTTTTGGGTGAACTAACCCTTTAAAGTCTGCTCTCAATCCTCCTATAATTGTGATTTCAAATCCTTCAGTATCATTATGTGAAGGTTTCTCAAGGTTTTTCTGTGAGAAGATCACCTCTCTAAGATCTCAGTTGCAATCATCAGCTAATGTCTCGCCTGAACTGGGTTGTTCTTCACCCATATGGAGTGTCTTTGACCCTGTTTCTCTTCTATCTCTCAGAGAAATTGTTGATCATTTGAAACCTTCCTTCTGCTCTCTTGATGTTCTTTCTCCCCGTATCTTGAAGCAAACTTTTGATTTGGTTGGACCATATTTGGTGTCTCTTATGAATAAATTATTGAGCTCAGGGACTATCCCTGATATACTAAAACAAGCTACTGTTACACCTCTGCTCAAGAAACCTTCACTCGATGTTAGGGATTTTAATAATTTTCGACCCTTCCGTTTATTACAAAAGCATTGGAGAAAACTTTTCTCAATCAACTCCAGTCTTATCTTAGCTCAAATCAAATTCTTGAAACTTTCCAGTCTGGTTTTAAGCCTCTGCACAGCACCACGTCTGCTCTATTAAGGGTTTCTAATGATATACTGTTAGCGACTGACTCTGGTGACTCTGTGATCTTATTACTGTTAGATTTAAATTCGGCCTTTTGATCATAAAACTCTATTATCCCGACTAGAATACTCTGTGGGCATCTAGGGAACTGTCCTCAGCTGGTTTAGATCTTATCTAACAAATAGAAGTTTCTCTGTTAAACTGGGTCATTTTTCTTCCTCACCAGCCCAACTCTCCTGTGGAGTGCCGCAGGGGTCTATTCTCACACCCATTCTTTTTTCCACGTATTTACTTCCTCTGGGCTCCATTTTCAGAAAGCAGGGAGTATCATTTCACTGCTATGCAGATGATACACATTTATTTCCCTCTGAAACGCAACAAAGATACTGCTCTAAAATCTCTTTTTGCATGCCTAGAAGAAGTAAAAATGTAGTTTTCTCAAAATTTCTTATTTTAGAATGAATCCAAAACAGAGGTTATAGTCTTTGGCCCCCATGACAACTATAATAGCAGTAACACTGATCTGGACTATCTTTATCCAACGTCATTTTGCATTAAGAACCTAGGTGTTCTCTGGGATCAGAACCTCAAATTTGAAAAACAAATCAATGCAGTGATTAGTTCTTGTTTTTTTTCAGTTACGTCTTCTCTTTAAAATTAAATCCTTCCCTTTCTGAGAAAACCTTAGAGATTGCTGTCCATGCGCTCATTACATCGCGGTTGGACTATTGCAAATCTCTTTACTATGGCATACCCAAACACTCTATTGCTCGTCTTTAATTAGTACAGAATGCTGCTGCAAAGTTCCTCAAAAGAAAACGTAAATTTGATCATGTTTCACCTATCTTAAAAACTCTGCATTGGCTACCTGTGCATTTTAGAATCGAGTTTAAAATTCTTTTATTTGTTTTTAAATCCGTAAATAACCTGGCACCAAGCTATTTGTCTGAGCTACTCTGCACACACAATTCCAATACGAAACCTGAGGTCTGGTGATCTGGGGCCTCATTTATAAAACTGTGCGTAGGATCCTTACTAAAAGTGTACATGCACCAGAAAGCCAAAAATGGCATACGCAAAAAAAATATTCAGACTTATAAAACTGTGCGTACGCCAGAACCTGCGCAGAATTCACTTTACCCAGATAGCACACTTCTATTTAATGTGATATTTACATCTGGAAGACGTATTTTTTAGAGTGTTTGCTCATCTGCAATACGTCTATAGGACGTTTCCTGTCAGATGTAAAATAGACGTTTAGAAGATGTCTTCAAGATGTAATGATTTAGAATGCATGTTAAACTGACATCTTTTAAACGTCTATTTGACATCTGACAGGAAACGTCCTATAGACGTATTGCAGATGAGCAAACACTCTTAAAAATACGTCTTCCAGATGTAATATCACATCAAATAGAAGTGTGCTATCTGGGTATAAATCCCAGTTAGCGGCAGATTGTGCGCACATGCGTCTCCTCCCCAAAACAACCATATATAGAGCTTACAACGCCTAGTTTTGCTATGCATATCCTCATCTGCATATCATTTGCATGTGATTATTCATCCACGTGATAACATGTTTAACGGTACGAGACATTAGGAAAATATGAAATGCGGATGTGCTGTCACATTAGTTACATTAATAAAAATCTATTAGTAGCCTATCCTTGCCTTGTTTTTGAATAAATAAATCAAATAGTGTAAAATACATTTCGGAGAAAGTTTTTCTCAATCTTTTCCACTGGCCAAGGAGTATTTTTAATTGATTTATGTTTTTAATGGAAACAGATAGACCTTGTTGTGCATTATTTGCACAAAACTATTTTCTCAGACAATCTGCTATTATCATGATAAGCAATTATCTCTGTAGTTAAACATTAAAACACAGCATGCCAGAGGAAAAGTGTTTGAAAGCATTGCATCGACAACAAATATTTCTATTTATTGAATATAAAAAATGTTGTAACTTCTCAGTAATGATTTCATGTAATTATTTAATCTAAATGTTTACATCAGAAGTAAAACAAAGTTTAAATCATTCTTTTATTTATTTAAACTGTTATTGTGAACATGCACTGTATTTATGAATAGGACTTATTAGTAAGATTTACGGTTTTAGATAGGCTATATATGCGTCAGTTTCACTAAACGGCCCAACACGCTCGCTGGCGCAGACATTTAAGAAGGGATGGATGTTTGCTTCATGTGATAGGCTTGGTGAGTGAAAATATATTTGTATTATCTTTCTGTATATGTATAATTTTCTTTAGATTTTCTGTCTAAAAGTGACCAAAAAGACATTTATCTCCAGCTCACCATCAGTGTCGCCAAACTGCTCCATCTCCAAAATGTTCGTACGCATGGGTCAGAGTTTGCGTGCAGGTGCGCAAATTTTCCCGTCAAGTTTGTTTTTATAAATCACAACTTGTGCGTCGGAAGTGGCGTACGCCCCTTCAGGGCCTGTTTTGTGCGTATAAATGAGGACCCAGAGACTTCTGTCTGTCCCCAGATCATGGTTAAAGAATAGAGGGGACAGAGCCTTTGCGATTGCTGGCCCTAGGCTGTGGAACAGTCTTCCGGTTTACATCAGAGCTGCTCAATCTTTAACTGTTTTTAAATCCTCTCTTAAAACCTATTTTTTTTCTTTAGCTTTTAATTCATTGTGAGCTTCTGTCATGAATGTGTGGTTTGTCCTTGTTCTTTATCTTGTGTATTGGTCAGCACTTTGGTCAGCCCTGTTTGCTGTTTTTAAATGTGCTATATAAATAAATACAAACTTGAAACTTGAAACTTTTTCTACAGGTAAAATAACTGGAAACGAATGGCTTTGTCACTTACGTTAAAATTAAGGTGGATAAAGTTTAACTGAAATATCTTTCAAAGTTCTCCATGCCACAGGGGTTGATAATTTCAACCAAAAAAATTAAAAACCCTAACATGAATCCCTATGTATAGAATTTGAGATTGTGCAAGTCCAACCCACCTGATTTTTTATTTTTATTTTTTGTAAAGTTACCTTCTTGACGCTTTCACTTTCAAATAAACCTTGAGATCACTTTATGCATTTATTTACAGCATCCAACAGGTGGAGGAAGTGGTAACAAACAATCAATTGTCTTTTTATATATATATATATATATATATATATATATATATAAACAATCAATTGTCTTTTTATATATATATATATATATATATATATATATATATATATATATATATATATATATATATATATAAAATCAACGTGGTGGGCCAGCCCGATCAGAAAATTGGACTGCTTTCTGTGTTAGAGGTTCCTGCCACTCATGTGCCTCGGGGCCCAATGCAGGGAGATTAGTCTATAACAAAAAGTCAATTAGCTGTGGCCATTCCACATGTGCTTCCTGTTTCTGCAGATGCCAGAGGCTCTCTGTAATCAGGGAATGTTTTGGCTTAGGCAGATCAGCAGATCCCAAAAATAGCACGGTTAACGCCCTTAGCAGAGTACTGGGCCACATGGCAATGCCTGCCCGAGATCTCACAATGGCTGACATTAAAGTCCATTTTGTCTCATATTCAAACCGGAGTTTGGTTTGTGACCAACAATTTAAAGGTTGTGTACTTCCACATCCAGATCGTAAAAAGACACAGGAAGTTCCTCAGGTTTGCTTTTGAGGTTAAAGCTTTTATTATATACCAGATATTAGCTCAATCTCAGGATTTGGTAATAGTTCAGTGAGACTTGGTACTCTGTCATTTGAGGAGACTAGGCTTATGCTTAAACCTTTAAAATACCGTATTTTCCGGATTGTAAGTCGCTCCGGAGTATTATTGGCTTCGGAAAAAAACATAAGTCGCACTGGACTATAAGTCGCATTTATTTAGAAATTTATTTCACAAAATCCAAGACCAAGAACAGACATTTAATCTGGAAAGGCAAGTTATTCAACTACACAATACCACACAGAACAACAGGCTGAATAGGTGTCTGGTAAGTTAACGTAACACATATAGCAAAAAGAACATACCTGGGAGGCTGAATAGGCTAAATTAACATAAGCCGGCGAGTCCAACAAGCAAGTTACCGGTAAGCAAGTTCACCAAGCTCCCGATCTCATTTCACATCACTGAATCCATTGAATTCTTCATCCTCTGTGTCGCTTCTGAAAAACTCCGCAAACTCCGGAGGAAGATGAAGCGCCGTCTCCTCTTCTGCGGGGATGTTGTCAGACTCAGCATCAGTTCCAGTTATTCCAGCCTTTCTGAATCCCGACAGGATGGTTTCTGTTATCACTGAAGTCCATGCTGTGTCGTTCCATCCAAGGACTTGCTGGAAAGTTGCATGGCACATCCTCCTGGTTGCCGTGAAGCTGTGCTCTCCATCCACCATCCACTCCTCCCACACAGTCGACGCAAGACTGCCTTAAAGCTCCGTGTAGTTAAGTTCAGTGTGGGTGTGGACGGAAGGAAACTAGGGTCGGCGTGACTGGGTCTCGTACGGTTTTATTAAACACTCAGAACACAAAACAAAGCTGCGCCACATGCGCCTTCACCGTAGTAAGTACTACAGCAACGTTCCAAGAACACACTTCAAAAACTCTTTCCACTTATAAAATACTCAGTCCATTGATATAGTCCGCTCTCTGATCGCTGTAATCCGTACGAGTCCCCAGTCCTTCTCTCTCCCCCCTCCTCTCGAGTCAGCCAGCTTATATCCGGTCTCCCCACGCCAATCACTGCAATCAGACACAGGTGTTCCTCATTTTGCACTTGACCTACTTACTTACCGCTCGGCTCCCTGCTCGCTCTCTCACTGCAGACCTCGCCGAACCATGCCCCCCTCGCCACACTCCGGTTTACTGAGATGTCGAGTGGCTGGAGTACTTTGGTTAAGCCTCCAGGGATGATGACAGGTATGGAGTTGCAAGCTTTTATTTTATCTTTGAACTGTGGCGTTATGTGCGCTCGCATACTTTCCATCACAAGCAGGGCTTTGCGTGTTTTAAAGAAGCCATCAGGATGCTTAGTGTAGCTTCTTTGTAAGCCAAATGTTCATCATTTCTTGATTCATCCACTCTTTCTCATTCACGGCCACGACAACTGTGGGGGGAGATTCGTCTTTTGGCATGGTTTTCCGTTTGAAAATGACCATCGGTGGCAATTTCGATCCATTTCCACAACATGTCAGCACCACTGTGAAGTTCGATTTCTCATGTCCAGTTGTCACTATATTCACACTTTTCTGCCCTTTCTCTGCGACACTTCGGCCCATGGGGATGTCAAACGTGAGGGTGACCTCGTCCATGTTGATAATATGATCTGGTGACTCATTGTGTTCAGTTACCTGCTTTTCAACGAAACCCACGGAAACTGTCGACCTTGGCTTGGAAGTCTGCAGGCAGTTTCTGACACAACGTCCGTGCTTGCAATTGTATTATTAAACTAAAAATCAATAGATAAAGTAACACAAACATCCTGTCACCATGCGTACTTATAGTGGGTATCATGGTGGCCTATTGGTATCACATGCTAATTGTTAGCTTTTTTTGCATAGTAAAATAAAACCTGTAGCTGTAGTTTGCCTTTTTTGCCAAATAATTTTGTCAGATAAATATAAACTATAGAGTTATATATCTTTTATAAGATATAAAACATTTTCCTCATATTATGATGGTTGCATCAAACTTGTAGGGTCATTAAAAACTAATATCCAGTTTCAGGACATTCCATTGTATGAAGACGGCTTTGATCAGGGTTTTAAATGACTTAGAGCTGTGTGTGAAGGCTGCATCCTTCAAAGGCCGCAGACTTCGAAGGATGCAGCCTATGCGTCCTTCAAAGGACGCACCATGTAGCCTTCGTAGGATTTCCTAATTGCATAACCAGGTGTTCCTGATTACCACTCCTGGCGCCAAGCAACGGTGCGAGAGGACAGCTGCCATCCTGATAATTAATTTGATATAATTGAGTAAACAGCTATGGAGCCAGAATTGGCTATTGTCATTTATATGTTTTATATTTTACTGGAAGACATGTTGAGGATGTTTCAGCCCCGGCGCCGCCGGGTCATGTATTTGCGGCTTAGCTAAAACCATGGCCAGGTAAATTAAGCTGGTTTGCTGCGTCCCAATTCAGAGGCTGCGCCATGAATTGCCGGATTACTGGATTGCCGAATTAATTGCCGGAAAGAAAACTTAACTTACATAGGCCTATATATATATATATATATATATATATATATATATATAGTAGGGGTGTAACGGTACATGTATTCGTATTGAACCGTTTCGTTTCGAGGCTTCCGGTTCGGTACGCATACAAACCGAACGATTCCTTGGACCATTTTTCCTGCCGACAAAATTCGCGCTGGCGCGACCACCACAATGTTGCGCAACATCAAATGGCAAGCGTAATGAAAGCGGAACGAAACTGCCCTACCGCTTCACGGATCGTTTATTAGTTTGGACCAGCAACTGTGCAGCGTGAGCCGATCTCGATCAAGCGACACTGTTACTACACAGCGCTAAGAGATCCAGTAAAGAAAACATTTGAATTCGCCACTGAAGTAATAACATCGCTGCAAGATCTAGTGAGAAGCATTTTCACATTTCTCCGTTATTAACTGTAGATCTCTATTAGATCAAACAGCGCTGACGTGGAAACCAGGAGAAACATTGTGCCGTGAATGAACTAGTAATACTTTACGTCCACAGTCCAGCAACATTCACCATGGATTTAATATAGTAACACTAACTGTAACCAGTTTGGCTGGAATAGTGAAATGCTTTCAAGTACTTCACACATCTTTTGTTCAGCACTTCAAAACTCAAATATTATATAAATAAATATATATTTAAATGTAATTTTTAATGTGATGACCAAAACAATATTTGTTCATCCTTCAAAGATGACCCCCATTTATAAACCTGAAAGTATGTAGGAAAACTCACACTTATTTAAAAAAATATTTTTTCTTTTAACAAATAGGAAATTTCTCTGGCATTTCTTTCTTTTTGCAGTATCGAAAACGTACCGAACCGTGACTTTAAAACCAAGGTACATACCGAACCGTGATTTTTGTGTACCGTTACACCCCTAATATATAGGCCTAAGTTTTCTTTTCATATATCATTACATTATTTACGTAAGTTAGCATATATTCACTTATATCTTACCTTGATGCGATTTTGTAGGCTAGTGTATTATTTTTATTATGTACATAAATGGACCATGGTGAACATATTTACACAGATTTTTAACCCTGTTTGAATATAAAACCCAGTTGAATATAAAAAAGTCCAGTGTAAACGTTAAAGTTGCTAGGCAACGAGAACAATCCTCCGTAGGCTAGACTGGTCTGAGTGCTTCATATGCGCCCTTTGATATGGGACGCAGCTATAGTTAGCAACAATGTGTTAATATTGTGACAATAGGCCTACATTTTGTTACTTTAATTTTCAAAAGAATCGGTGGTGGAATGTAAGGAACTACATACTTCGTTAAGTATTCACTTACAAATGTGAAGTAATCTACTGAAGTACTTCTTTTCCCTCACAGGACAACAACACTACAAAATTATGTTCTTTTACAATATGATTTTTTTTAAGTAATTGTTTGCACATCCCACCTTCTGGCAGGTGCAGGACAAAAGGAACTTACTAAAGTGAAAAAAATGTCCACAACACTGCTTTTAACTCCCATATTTAATATAAAGGCAACGTTTTGACCCTGCTGGGTCTTCTTCAGGCAAATGGTGGACACATATGATGAAGGGATATATATAGGCCATACAATCAACTGACCCACCATGTGATTTCAATTAGTTTAATTAGGTCTAAACAAGCCTAATAGCCTCACACATTACTCAATAAAGAAAACACATACAGGTTTTTTTTACAAACTAATACATCTCAGAAGGGGGCTTTTTAAACTTCAATATCCCCAAAAGAGTACATAACATAGCTCTCCACAGAAAAGAAAAAAAGAGAAAAGTAAAAAGGAGAACAATCAGTGGAAGAAACAATTCCATATATACAAGCCAACCCCAAACAAATAAAGAAAATTACCCCACATATTCATAAAACCTGCTGAAATGTATTGTACAAAAAATATTTTTATAAGAATGGTTTTATATCAAATTCTTCATTAAGACCATGGGGAGACATTGTATTTAAATAATGAATCCAAAAAGTTTCCCGTTGGAGAAGCCTTTTATCATGATCTCCTCCTCTAGATGGTTTGTTAACCCCCTCCACCCCGATATATCTAATTCTGGTCCGTAGCGCTCTTGTTATTTTGCCCACATATGCTAAGCCACATGGGCAGCAAATTAAATAAATAACATATGTGGTGCTACATGTAATGACACCGTGAATGGATAATGTCTTGCCAGTGTGTGGATGATTAATTTTTTTTGCATTTATGTGTGTACGAGCACTGGACACAACTGCCACATCTATAGTTACCGTCTGGCATACTAAGAAAGGACTTCGTGAGTTGCGGACGTATATAATTTTTATATAACTAGTTTTTTATATAACTATAAAAATGATTTCCATTACACGAGAGTAGATGTTAAAACTTCATGCTGATTTGTACTCGGCTTTCGCCAAGATAAGCACCAACTAAGACATAGCTTTACAGTAACCTATGCTTCTCCATCCATTTACGTTTCTTTCCATATGGTGATGTAAATCTCCTTCTGTCTAGTGTTAACACGCGTCAGCACACACAACGGCTGGAACCACAGTGCGGTCCCCCCATGACAATCGTCTGGATTGAGCTGAGTAGGGGACATCTCTAGGGTCTTTCAAGTGGGCACCTTCCGTCCTCAGTGTTTCGTCGACTAGCACACGACACCTCAAGAGGGCTCGACAGTGACTCTGGCGTCCCAGAGTCAACCCCCTCCGTCCCCCACTCAACTCAGCCCAGCTTACTGACCTCTACATCCCTCCTGCTGCTGAGACCTAACCACAATCTCTCCGCAACCCAACCATACGCGCCAACCCGTTTGACTAAGGCTGTCGAGCCCCACTGGTGCGTTAATATGCAGTTTCAGTGGCAACGGTTCCGTATGGCATACCACCTACCGCAAAACACAATATCTGCCCAACCACCCGTCATTCACGCAAAATACACAGGAACGTAATGACTGTAAATACTATACAACCTATACAAATAAACCTACAGACTCTTCAAGTTTTCAAGAATTCTACGAAACCGTAGCATGGCGGCCTGTACACAGCCAGCTAGAATCTTTCCGATTCAACCACAGCCAGTTGCTGCTCCTTTCTGCTGCTTCAGATAAGTTCTTTACTGTGCGACTCAACTCTTGGCCACTGAATCCGACGTCTCTGAGGAACCAGGTTGTAGAGTGTGCCACAAAACCTCGACAACGCACTTCCACTGGATAAACCTGGACTCTCCATCCTCGCTGTTCTGCTTCAGTGGCCAGATGAGCATACCGCAGTTTCTTCCTCTCATATGCCTCATCTACCGCATCCTCCCATGGCACTGTTAACTCTATCAGTTGAACAATGTGTGCTGATCCAGACCACAAAACAATATCTGGTCGTAGGTTAGTGGTGGCAATCTCAGGTGGAAAAATAAGTCGTTGATCAAGATCAGCAAGCATCTTCCAGTCCCTAGCAGCTTCCAGTTGTCCTGGGCGAGAACTGGTGTTAGCACCTTTTCTTGGTGGTTGCTCGCCTGGGTGGAGGAATATTGTCTTCTGTGTGTAATGTTTTGCTAGAACAGGCGGCAACTTATTGGTCATACTACGCTTGCCTTCCAATGCTAAAGCCAAACATCGCAATACTTGGTCATGGTGCCAAGTAAACCAACCTTGGCTAAGAGCCACCTTACATCCTGTCAAAATGTGCCTTAAAGTGGCAGGTGATGAACACAAAGGACAAGAGGGATCCTCTCTTACCCAGAGGTTTAGGCTCTGCGGTGATGGGAGAACATCATATGTTGACCTAATAAGGAAACTGATCCTACTCTCTTCCATTGACCAAAGGTCTTGCCAGCCCATTTTGCGTTGTTCCACACTCTCCCATCTCATCCACTCTCCCTGCTTGGCCTGGGAAATGGCCTTTATACATATCATCCTCTCCTCCTGCTTTCGCACCTCGTTGACTACCAGCTTCCTCCTTTGAGCTGGGCCTGCCTTGTGCCATTTAGGAGGAGCTAAACTGAGCCCAAAACCCCCTCTTCCATGCTGTACCTGTCCCACGATATCCCCAATTTGAAGGTCAGCCTTTGCCTCTACTACAGATTTCTTTGCTGACCACTTTCTACCAGTTTTTACCACAGGCCTCCCTTACACATTTGTCGCGTGACTCTGCTAAAGTAATTTCCAGTCTGACCTTGGCACACTTAAACTCCTCGGTTAAAGCAGAGACTGGCAGCTGCAATACTCCTTTACTATAAAGTCCCACTCTGCTGAGTCAACGTGGAACTCCCAACCATTTCCTGATGTATGAACTTATTAACGCTTCCAGCTTATCCACTGTTGTCAAAGAAACCTCGTACACAGTCAGTGGCCACAGCAACCTTGGCAGTAGGCCAAACTGAAAGCACCAGAGTTTTAGTTTGCCTGGTAGAGCACAGCTGTTTATGCTCTTCAACCCTTCCACTGCTTTTCGTCTAATTTCTCCCACTGGAACTGTGTCCTTTAGATCCCCATCGTACCATCTCCCAAGACTCTTCACTGGCTTGTCAGAAACTGTTGGTATTGCCTCACCATTAATGAAGAATGTTTTATCTACTACCTTTCCTTTAACTATCGAGATGCTCCTTGATTTAGAGGGCTTAAATTGCATTCGTGCCCATTCAATATTATCTGTTAACTTCCCCAATAACCGATTAGTGCAGGCTACTGTTGTAGTCATGGTTGTCATGTCATCCATGTATGCTCTGATTGGTGGTAGTCGCATCCCAGGAGCCAAGCGCTCTCCTCCTACTACCCATCTTGATGCCCTAATGATTACTTCCATTGCCATGGTAAAAGCCAGTGGAGAAATGGTGCATCCTGCCATTATTCTAACCTCTAAGCATTGCCATGCGGCAAGTTTGGAGTTGAGAAACTAAATTGCAAATCTCCAAAATAGGCTTTCACTAAATTTGTTATTGACATTGGTACTCTGAAAAAATCAAATGCTGCCCTAAGAAGCTCATGTGGCACTGAACCATATGCATTAGCCAAATCCAGGAATGTCACATGGAGCTCCTTCCTTCCTCCTCCTTTTTAGCTGATTTAATTCGTTGCCAGATAGGTAGGTTGACAATCTCTGCGCAATAATGCTGAAGAAAATCTTACCTTCGACGTTTAATAGTGAAATAGGACGAAACTGACTGATGCTTGTAGCATATTTTTCTTTAGGTATAAAGACTCCACCTGCTCAGCGCCATGCTCTAGGTACAACCTGCTTTTCCCATGCCACTTTTATCAATTTCCACAGAATTCGTAGAACTCCTGAAGCACTCTTGTACACTCTGTACAGAACTCCATTAGGCCCTAGAGATGATGAAGCCCTTGCCTTTCTCACAACCTGCTCTATCTCTTTCCACTTAGGTGCTCTAGTATATAACTAGTTGGTCTTTTAACCCTCCTATTATCCTTGGGGTCAATTTGACCCCATTCAATGTTTAACGTCTGTAAATACATTTTTTTTTTTTTTTGCTTCAGATTTAATGACTTTTCCTAATTTAATGGGGACAACTCTGTAAACATAAAATTAACCTGCTGATATTTTTTCAATGTCCTGTACACATTTTGTAGCATCGGTGTTCCTTGGGGTCAATTTGACCCCAGGCTCTTTTAGCTGTATAAAACATAAGAAATATTAAAATTTCACACACATTTGTTTTGGTTGTTTTATTGAGGTCACTATAACATGTTCTAATTGTATAATGTTCATTATAATTTTACATAAATTTATTCCCCCCGTGCCGTGAGGGAGGGGAAAACATAATTCTCATGGTTTACCAAACAAAGGAGAGGAGCAAACATTATAAAAGCATGAACAGAAGCCTTCTAAACCATTTCTCTTTGTGCTCTGTGTGCTCTCTATGTTCTCCATCTCTCTCATTTGAAAATGACATCTAAACACCCTTGGCACCCTCGTCCTGATCTTTGGAACCTCCACGTGTGGCTCCTGGACGGGATGAGGCAGGTTGAGTATCCTACTACCAGCGGAGGTGGTTACCATCACTTCCGCTTAGCATCGTCCACGAGACATGTCTACGCGTTGAAGTGGAACCTCTTCGTCAACTGGGCTCTTCTCACCAAGAAGACCCCCGGAGATGTTCGATCAGTGTCGTGCTTTCCTTCCTTCAAGAAGGGTTGGAGCGAAGGCTGTCTCCCTCCACCCTATAAGTATACGTTGCCGCTATTGCCGCACACCATGTTACAGTGGAAGGTAAGTCCGTAGGAAAGCACGACCTGATCGTCAGGTTCCTGAGGGGAGCGAGGAGACTGAATCCTCCTCGCCCTCCTCTTGTTCCCTCTTGGGACCTCTCAGTGGTTCTAAATGCCCTGCAGAGTGCTCCCTTTGAGCCTTTGCAATCAGTGGAGCTTAAGTTCCTGTCAATGAAGACAGCACTCCTGGTTCCATTGGCCTCCATCAAGAGGGTAGGGGACCTGCACACATTCTCTATTGACGAAGCGTGCCTGGAATTCGGGTCGGCTTACTCTCTCGTGATCCTGAGACCCAGGCCTGGATATGTGCCCAAGGTTCCTACCATTCCCTTCTGGGACCAGGTGGTGAACCTGCAAGCTCTGCCCCTGGAGGAGGCAGACCCAGCCTTGGCACTGCTCTGTCCAGTACGTGCTCTCCGCTCTGTCCAGTACGTGCTCTCTGCGCCTATGTAAACAGAACGCAGTGTTTCAGGACCTCAGACCAGCTCTTTGTCTGTTATGGTAGGAAGCTGAAGGGAAAGGCTCTCTCACTGGAAAAGATAGTGGACGCCTTTGCTTTGGCATACCAGCAGCAAGGTCGACCGTGCCCCCTTGGTGTGACTGCCCACTCCCCGGAGTGTGGCGTCCTCTTGGGCTCTAGCGCATGGTGCCTCGCTAACAGACATCTGCAGAGCTGCAGGCTGGGCGACACCTAACACATTCGCTAGATTCTATAATCTCCGAGTGGAGCCTGTGTCCTCTCATGTACTCGCTTCAACCAGCTAGTACTGGACCCACTCAGGTGTCTTCGCTTGCTCGCCATTCCACTCCACGGACTGGAAATGTGCGATATTCTCCTCAGGTGAGCTTCCCCGAAAGCCCTGAGTTCCTCCAGCACTCCTGACGTCTAACGTCGGCGCCAGTGTCTATTGCCTGCTCGTCGGCTAGGTGCCTCCCGTGTGCATGGTCCCTCCTCTGAGCGACCCCCACATGTGTATTTCCACTGTAAGCCTCTCTGAGCATGTGTCTTTCCCTTGGCAAGCCACCTTGCCACCCCTGGGGTTGAAATATTCAACCTGCGGCTGGACACCCCAGTGTTCTCCATATGCATCCCTCCGGATCATATGTGTATTCTCTAAGTCCCCCCATACTCCCAGAGTATCCTCCACAGGACGCTGCGAGGGACACAGTCAAATGCCTTTTCCAAATCCACAAAGCACATGTGGATTGGTTGGGCAAACTCCAATGTACCCTCCAGCACTCTGAAGAGGGTATAGAGCTGGTCCAGTGTTCCACGACCGGGACGAAAACCACACTGTTCCGCCTGAATCAGAGTTTCTACTATTGGCCGAATTCTCCTCTCCAGTACCCTGGCATAGACTTTCCCAGGGAGGCTGAGAAGTGTGATCCCCCTGTAGTTGGAACACACCCTCCGGTCCCCCTTCTTAAAAAGAGGGACCACCTACCTGGTCTGCCAGCCCAAAGGTACTGTCCCCGACCACCACGTGATGTTGCAGAGGCGTGTCAGCCAAGACAGCCCAGCAACATCCAGAGACTTGAGGTACTCAGGGCGTATCTCATCCACCCCCGGTGCCTTGCCACCGAGGAGCTTCTTGACTACCTCGGTGACTTCAGATAGGGTGATGGACGAGTCCACCTCTGAGCCCTCAACCTCTGCTTCCTCAATGGAAGATGTGTCGGTGGGATTGAGGAGATCCTCGAAGTATTCCTTCCACCGTCCGACGACATCCCCAGTTGAGGTCAACAGTTGCCCACCTCCACTGTAAACAGTGTTGGTGTAGGGTACTGCTTCCCTCCCCTGAGGCGCCGTAGGGTTTACCAGAATCTCTTCGAGGCCAACCGGTAGTCCTTCTCCATGGTCTCACCGAACTCCTCCCAGGCCCGATTTTTTGCCTCCACAACCACGCGGGTTGCAGTCCGCTTAGCCTGCCGGTACCTGTCAGCTGCCTTAGGATTCCCACAAGTTTGGGTCTGCCGAGTCTGTCCAGCTTCTTCCCCCACCATCGGATCCAACTCACCACCAGGTGGTGATCAGTTGACAGCTCCGCCCCTCTCTTCACCCGAGTGTCCAAGACATACGGCCAGAGGTCGGATGAAACGACCACAAAGTCGATCATGGACCTCCGGCCTAGGGTGTCCTGATGCCATGTGCACTGATGGACACCCTTATGCTTGAACATAGTGTTCGTTATGGACAAGCTGTAACTAGCACAGAAGTCCAATAACAGAACACTGCTCGGGTTCAGATCAGGGTGGCCGTTCTTCCTAATCACGCCTCTCCAGGTGTCACTGTCGCTGCCCACGTGAGCGTTAAGGTCCCCCAGTAGAACGATGGAGTCCCCAGTCGGAGCACTTTCCAGCACCCCTCCCAGAGACCCCAAGAGGGCCGGGTACTCTGCACTGCCGTTCGGCCCGTAGGCACAAACGACAGTGAGAGACCTCTCCCCGACCCGAAGGCCAGGGAAGCGACCCTCTCATCGCTTCCGTAAACATATTAATGGCAAAGGTGTAATTACACTCTATTTAGCACAAACAGGGCTACCATAATATGTGAGCAACATGTATACATGTTTGTATTTTTGAGAGAATATTGTTTAAACATGGTTATTGAAAAAACTAAAACTTATAGTTTCTGAAATAAGGCCACAAAACAGATACTAAATATGTGTCCACAAGACTTCAGACTAATGGTTGTTGTCGCCTAGAATTTTTGCTTCAAAAGGATCTGAAAATCATCCTGCCTAATCATTCACAAAAAACAATACATTGACACTTTTTGTTTGGAAAGGCAATATGCGTGGAGGCGTGTTCACACCTGAGAAGACAATGACCGCATAATGTGCCGCATAATGAGCCTTTCACACAGGTGTGTCACTGGGTACCAAAGAATGCGAGGACAAAATAAATGATTTATATATATATATTACAATTAGAAATTGTAACCAATTACAAATAGGTTACAATTACAACAACAATTACAATTTTAACAATATTTCAATTTTTATTCTTTATATTTATTCTTTCTTTGTAAAAAGTATACATTTTATCATACGTATTTCAAAGGTAAGGATTCATTAGTATGAATATTGGAACAAACACTATAATAACAACTTAGTTGATAATTCAATATACCTACTTTATTTTTTACAAAACATCCCATACTATATATTTAACATACGAGCAGAAATTGGCGAACAAAAGCTTATTTAATGTGGCAGTAGCCTTTTTTTTTTACAGTAGCCTAAAAACTTTATAATCTATCCAAAACTAATCAATGAAATCTTGTCTAAACATTCATATTTAGTCTTTAACATATAGTGTTTATGATATATTAGCACATACATGTTAATTTGCAATCTGTTGCATACAGACATTTTATTTTAACATATCTCAGTCTATTTTTACTCTTCTCAGTAGGCTATAGCAATATAGTTTGGATGTGTACATGTAAAAATAACGTTTACTAATGTATGTGCGAGAGTGAATGAACGGCACAGACACGCGCTGTATAACTGTAGTAAACAACAGCTCGTGCGCACCTGTGCTGTTCATTCATCATTCACACACAAACACGCAATTCATATTTAAACAGTCTTTTTGTGGTTTACAGACACTATTCAATATCACGATTAGAACAAAGCATTTAAGAATAAATAACTTACTACATCAGCTGGATCTGTTGCTCCTCGAAATGAAACTACCAGCACTTCTGGTACATTTTCCAGGATTATTACGATAGTTTAATTCCTCACAGCGCAGCAAGACGAGGTAAAGTACACGATTCTTCTTAAACTTGATGTGTTTTATCAGCTGATGTGGGCGTTGGCATGTTTGCATGGCTTGCCTCAGATCATTTGCGTTTGAAAAGCGCGCGCTCTCCGTGGGCGTGTCAAATCAACACTTAATGAGCTATAATGAACTGATAAGAAAAATACCGACATCTCTCTCTTTTCATACAGATTACATAAACTGAGAATATTTGTTTTTTATATAAATTACTTAATTTAAAAGAAGAGAGTTCAAGCTTCATAAAGAAAAATCTCTCATGCCTGTATGAAAAGTATTCGCTGAGTTACAGTTGTTTTTCGGACGCTTTTCAGAATGGACTTTACTGACAGAGAGAAGGCAAAACTCGCATCATGTTTATTTTTCTTTATTTGACAAAAAGCACAACACTTTGTTTTTATTGTGAGTATACACAAAAAAATAGACACTTAACAGGATCGAATGATGTATAACACTTATACCGTATAACTTCAAATAATAGCCGAGTCCCAAATAGACGCCTGTCTCTTTTACACGCCTGGTGTGGCGACAGGTTTGGGTAAATAAAGGCCGATCTCAAATAGAGGCCGGGTCTGTTTTTTAGTTTCGGGTTGTATTTAATCTTCTAAAACCCGTCAGATCGTCCGTTTTTTGGCGGCCGCCAAAGCAAATTTGTGTCCCGCCAAAGCCTTTTTTGATTGGTGAGTGATGTAATAGAATGACTGCTGCGCTTGACAGGGCGCAAACGAGCAGAGAGAGAGTGCCCCGGCCGCGCGCACTCTCACGTCTTCAAACAACACGAGCTCTGTCTTGCTCTCTCTCCCTCGCGCATATTAATCAAAATCAATTGACACAATAGTAAAAGGTCGGAAGACCGCAGTTTCACGTGGAGCATTTGGAGATTTTTAGAGATTAGAGACTCTAGGAACAACATCTCAATGAACAACATCTCAACACTAAATTATAAAGGCCTGTCTCATATAGACGCCTGTCCCAAATACAAGCCGGTGCAGGTCAACGATTTGGGAAAATAAAAGCCTGGGCTATTATTTGAAGTTTTACGGTATGTAACATAACAATCAACAGAGTATTTTGAGTCTCTTTTGCTCTGATAAGAAAAAAAGTAAGACTATCGCGCCGGCGTGATAACCGAAACCAGGGGGTTAAAAGAAAAGGGGATATGCTGAAAAGGGGATTGCCTGTTGCTGTAGTTAAGCAGCCGGAGACGCTGATGGACAAGATTCAGAAGATGACGTGGTCTACGAGTGATCGAAGAGGAAGAAGCAGTAGTAATAGAAGAAAACGTAGGAGATGAGCAGACCAGTCGGTAGTAGAAAAACTCCCAACAATTCAGACGTGAACCCGCTGAAGAGTGTTAATCCACTGGCACGAACGCACTCGGTAAACTAAGTGCTGTTTTTTTCTATGCCAGATAATCACGAGTTCACAGCATGGACTGAATTTCTTCTTATGTTATGTAAACTCGGGTACACTTAGTTGAGTGACTGATTCGCCAGGACATTTTATTTCTTTTTTCGTTTTGAGAACCAAGACCGCACCTTTGATTTTAAAGACTTGGATACACAACGTGGACCTTTTTTTGTTGTTG
This sequence comes from Gila orcuttii, assembly GCA_026230005.1. Lineage (NCBI taxonomy): Eukaryota > Metazoa > Chordata > Actinopteri > Cypriniformes > Leuciscidae > Gila > Gila orcuttii. Next base: position 1,439,577 of record JAPDVR010000009.1, on the reverse strand, counting down.
TTGTTTTTTGTTTTGTTGTGACATCAAATGTCTGTTAAAAAGAAAAAACAGGATCGGGAGCACCGTGAAACTCACTAGCCAGAAGAGATGGGTGATTATCACAGTAAGGTGATCTTGGAGGGCCCTCCTGTGGTGAAAAGAGAGACACCCTGCTCAAAACTGATTTTCCCAAACACAGTAAGGGTTATTTTTAGAACCTCACTTCTGGAAGTCCTAAAAGTTTGGATTCAGATTCTTACAATGTTCATGGTACAGTTCTTTGTTCTACTTTGCATTGTTTTGTGGCTGATGTTCATTGCAAGAGGATGTTGCACAGAAAATGGATATCGTAAAAGAAGTACAGGTATTAGGTACAATTTTGAGATGGAGACCAATATGCAGAGACTGAGAGTTATCTCTTTCAATGTTAATGGTGTATTAAACCCTCAAAAGCGGACAAAAATACTCTCTAAACTAAGAAAAGAAAACTCAAATAGCCCTTATACAAGAAACACATTTAAACGAAACTCAGCATCTGAAACTTAAACAAGGGGGATTTATATATTTATTTTCAACTTCTTATAAATCCGGACACAGACGGGGGGTGGCGATTCTTATATCAAATCAAGTAACTTACGATCATTTGTCGGAAAGGAAAGATAAAGAAGGTAGATTAATCCTTATTAAAGGGAGAATAAATGGGGATTTAGTAACTATACTCAACATCTACGCCCCTCCGGGTAGTCAATGGTCTTTTTTCAGGCAAATATTTAATATGATATCTACAGAATCTGAGGGCATACTTATATGTGGAGGAGATATGAATATTCGCTTGTCAAAACTGGACTATTCAGGGAACAATCCTATACCTCAAAACCGGGTGAGCAAGAAAGTCAATATCATGTTAAGAGAAAGTAGTATCATTGATATTTGGAGAAATTTTTATCCAACTGGACGAGACTATACACACTTTTCAGCTCCCCACTCAACGTACAGTCGAATTGATTACTTATTTACTTTTCTTAAAGACAGACACAGAATCCACTCATGTGACATTGGAACAATTGATATATCAGATCATGCACCTATAGTAATGACAATACATATTAATGACAGTATAAGATCAACCCTTTGGAAGCTGAATTCAAGTATACTAAATAATCCTTATGTGAAATATTGGAAGCTGAATTCAAGCATACTAAATAATCCTTATGTGAAATATTGGAAGCTGAATTCAAGTATACTAAATAATCCTTATGTGAAATATTGAAATTGAATCTTACTTTAATGAAAATGATAATGGAGAAGTATCACCAACAATTATATGGGATGCCTTTAAAGCAGTCTTAAGAGGGAAAATTATTGCTTATACTGCTTCACTAAAGAAAACGAGACGAGGGAAAATTGAAAATTTACAAACACAACTGAAAGAGGCTCAACGGGTTCATAAAAGAACAAACGATCCTGGTGAAAACAGAGAATTCAAAGATTACAGAAAGAGTTAGATGCCATATTAAGAGGAAATTCAAAAGTCTATGAGACTCTTAGCATATAAACTAAGAAAACAACAAGCAGACTCAACAATCTATAAAATAAGAAACCCTCAAACCAAGGTCATACATTATAAATTGAGAGAAATACAGCAGAGTTTTGAAATTTATTATTGAACTTTATACTCACAACCAACAATGCAAAATGAACAGCATATAGAAATTTTCCTTAATTCCTTAAACTTGCCAGAAGTCACTGAAGAGCAGAATGCTAGCTTAACAAAAGAAATTACAGAAATGGAAATAAATAAATTGATAGCAAGACTAAAAGCTAACAAAAGCCCGGGGACAGATGGATACATATTTGAATGGTACAAAAGCTTTCGAGAACAGATAGTCCCAAGACTTCAAACTGCGTGCAACTGGGCTCTTCAAAAGGGGGAGATTCCCCCTTCCTGGAGGAAAGCTACAATAACAATTATTCCTAAAGACGCAAAAGATAAATTAGAGTTAAAAATGATCGTCCAATTTCAGTTATAAACATTGATTTTACACAAGATTATAAAATATACACATCGATTTTGGCTAAAAGACTGGAGACTATATTGCCTAACCTTATTCAGTTAGACCAATCAGGGTTTATTCGTCAAAGACAGACACAAGACAGCATTAGACAAACATTACACATCCTATGGCATATACAGCATCACAAGATCAATTCTATGTTTCTGGGATTAGATGCAGAAAAAGCATTTGATACAGTTAGATCAGATGGCTGTATCTCTATAAGGTATTAGAAAAGTTTGGCTTTCATACCACTATTATTAAAGCCTTCCAAGCACTATACAATAAACCAACAGAAAGAATTAAAGTTAATGGAAATCTTTCACAAGCGTTTATCTTAGAAAGATCATGTAGATAGGGATGTCCATGTTTCCCTCTTTTGTTTGCTTTATTTGTAGAGCCGTTAAACCAATATATAAGACAAAATACAATTATTAAGGGAATAGACATAAATAGAGAAGAACAGAAATTATCACTTTTCGCAGATGATATATTAGTTTGTTTAGGACAACCAAACAAATCATTTGAAGTTTTGATGGAAACATTAGTTTTGTTTGAAGAGTTATCAGGCTATAAATTAAATGTACAAAAAACCCAGGTCTTAACTTTTAACTTTTTCTAGTCATTTGAAGGGAAAATGTAAGTTTAAATGGGGAGAGGACTATTTGAAATATTTTGAGGTTCAAATACCCAAAGATATCACACATCTATTTGATGCAAATTACAAGCCACTGTATTCTACAATCAAATCAGATTTGGCTAGATGAAATCTTCTGCCATATCTAGGATTATATGGTAGAATTGGATCAATTAAGATGAATATACGTCCACGATTTTTGTATCTTTTCCAAACACTTCCGATAGAACAGTGGTTCTCAATCCTGGTCCTGGGGACCCACAGCTCTGCACAGTTTGTATGTCTCCCTCATTTAACACACCTGATTCAGATCATCAGCTCGTTAGGAAAGAGCTCTGAACTGAACTGGCTGTGTCAGATAAATGAGACATATAAAATGTGCAGAGCAGTGGGTCCCCAGGACCAGGATTGAGGACCACTGCGATAGGGATAAGTAAACAAAACTTTATTGAATGGGATAGATTGATATCACGATTTAAGACACTACAAAGAAAGAAAAAGGTGGCTTTGTCTTGGCATGTTTAGAAGAGTATTATCGTGCAGCCCAATTACGACCTTTATTATGTCTATGTAATCCAGATTTTAAAGCCAGATGGAAATAAATAGAAAACGTCTCGGTTACGTATGTAACCCTAGTTCCCTGATAGGGAACGAGACGCTGCGTCAAGCTGTGGGAACGCCTCTGCGTGTGTGCGTCATGAAGCACATATGGAATCAGTCCAATGGAGAGACGGAACGTCATAGGCGGGTGACATCATCGACCAGGAAACTATAAAGCACCCCCAAAACACAAGCGCGACAGCTTCTGATAGGCCTGAAGGAAGCGCTAACGGGCATGCTGGGAGTATGGCAGAACGACGCAGCGTCTCGTTCCCTATCAGGGAACTAGGGTTACATACGTAACCGAGACGTTCCCTTTCAAGGGAACTCGAGCTGCGTCAAGCTGTGGGAACGCCAATACCCACGTCGCCATAGGAGCAAATGACCGTCATGTGGGAACTAGCGCACAGAGGACGAGAGCACCTGCGCCCCAGGAGTGGAACTTAAGTCAAATTCATAGAACTTAACAAATGTATGCGGTGAGGACCACCCAGCCGCATCACAAACATCACTTAGCGATACTCCTGACAACAATGCCTTAGAAGCAGCCATACTCCTAGTAGAGTGGGCTCGTACAGCCAAAGGTGAAGGCTGACCAGCCGACTCATAAGCAAGTGAGATGGCCTCAACTACCCACTTGCTCATTCTCTGTTTAGACACGGGTCACCCTTTCCTGGGTGGCCCAAAGCACACAAATAACTGTTCTGATTTCCTCCACAGGGCAGCTCTGTGGACGTAAGCATCTAACGCCCTAACCGGGCAGAGAAGGTTAAGTTTCTCCTGATCTGATGACACAAAAGGAGGAGGATAGAAAGCCTGCAGCACTGTAGGTCTAACAGCATTAGTAGGGACCTTAGGGACATAACCTGGTCTAGGGTATAGAAAAGCATTAACCATACCAGGCGAAAACTCCAGGCACGAGGGTGCAACCGACAGAGCCTGCAAATCTCAGATTCTCTTAAGTGAGGAGATTGCAAGCAGAAAAAGACTTTTATACGTGAGACATTTCTCAGAAACTTCCTCAATAGGTTCAAAGGGGGCCAAAGAAAGGCCCTCTAGTACAATGGCCAAATCCCAAGTCGGCACCCTCATACGAACTCCAGGCCTCAGCCTCAAAGTGCCACGAAGGAAGCGAGTTATAAGTGGGTGTCTCCCAAGAGAAACTCCACTGAAAGGGACATGGTAAGCAGCTAGTGCCGCCACATACACCTTTAGTGTGTAGGGGGATAACCCTGCAGAGAAACGCTCCTGCAGAAACTCCAGCACTGCACCCACTGGGCCGTTAACTGGGTCCTGCCGGTGTTCTGCACACCAAGAAGTGAAAAGTTTCCACTTCAGGGCATATAACTTCCTCGTGGACGGAGCTCTGGAGTGAAGGATGGTCTCAACAACCTCAGTTGAGAGACCAGATTCTATGAGCTGGGCCCCCTCAGAGGCCAAGCCCACAGTTTCCACAACTCAGGGCGGGGGTGAAATATTGTACCGCCCTCCTGAGAGAGTAGATCCCTCCTGATCGGAATCTCCAAGGGAGAGCCGTCCAGAAGAGATATTAGGTCAGCGAACCATACTCGGGCCGGCCAGAACGGGGCTACTAGAAATAGGCTGACCCCGTCCCGGCGAACCCTCTCCAGAACTCCTGGTAGAAGAGCAACCAGGGGAAAAGCATACAGACGTGACCTCGGCCACGGCTGTACCAGAGCGTCCAACCCCAGAGGGGCTGGCTGACTGATGGAGAACCACAGATGACAGTGCGTTGTCTCCTTGGAAGCGAATAGGTCCACCTCGGCGCGACCGAAACTCAACCAAAGGAGCTCCACCACCTCGGGGTGGAGCCTCCATTCCCCCGGCCTCGGCCCCTGCCTCGACAGGGAGTCTGCTACCACATTCAAATAACCAGGAAGATACATAGCTATCAGAGACCGTAACTTCCCCTGGGACCACAGGAGGATCTGACGGGCCAACTTGTAAAGTGGACGTGACCGCAGGCCCCCCTGATGATTTATATACGAGACCACCGACATGTTGTCTGACTGAACTAGCACATGATGACCTATGAGGTCTGCTAGGAAGTGTTTCAAAGCTTGGAACACCGCCAACATCTCTAGACGATTTATATGCCATGATCGATGATGGTCCTGCCACAGACCTTGGGCTGGACGACCACTCATGACCGCCCCCCACCCTGTGAGGGAAGCATCCGTCGTTAGCGTTACGCGATGACAAAGAGCCCCCAATACAGGCCCTTTGGATAGGAACCAGGTTTCTTTCCACATGACCAGAGCACGAAGGCAGCGCCGCGTGACTTTGATCGTGCGGAGGGGATTTCCCCTCGGGGAGAATCCCTTGGTCCGGAGCCACTACTGCAGTGGTCTCATGTACAACAGGCCGCAAGGTATAACGTTGGACGCTGCTGCCATCAGACCCAACAGTCTCTGAAACTGTTTTACAGTGAGTAGCTGGCCTAGCTTTACTTGTTTCATAGCTGAAAGAATCGAAGCGATGCGGGTCCGAGAAAGTCGCGCCCGCATCGAGACCGAATCCCAAACGACGCCCAGAAAAGTGGTCTTCTGAGAAGGAGATAATACACTTTTCTTTACGTTCAGCCTCAACCCCAACTTTCTTATATGAGCGAGAACGACATCTCGATACTGAACCGCCATCTGCTCTGTCTGAGCTAAAATCAACCAATCGTCGATGTAATTGAGGATACGAATGCCCTGAAACCTCAGGGGCACTAAAGCTGCATCTATGCATTTCGTGAAAGTGCGGGGAGATAAAGCTAGGCCAAATGGAAGAACCTTGTACTGGTACGCCTCGCCCCCGAAGGCGAACCTCAGGAACTTCCTGTGCTGTGGAAGGATGGAAATATGGAAGTACGCGTCCTTCAGATCTATCGTGACAAACCAGTCCTCGGATCTGATTTGTGACACGATCTGCTTGATAGTGAGCATCTTGAATTTTAGCTTCCCTACCGGGCGATTCAACAGGCGCAGATCTAAAATTGGACGCAACCCCCCATCCTTCTTTGGAACGATGAAATATCGGCTGTAAAAACCTGACTCCAAACTGGGAGGAGGAACCCGTTCTATAGCCTCCTTTTGAAGGAGCGCTTTCACCTCTTGTTCCATTACCAGAGCCTGCTCGGGGCCCACCACTGTGGGCAGAACCCCTCTGAATTTTGGTGGACGACACCTGAATTGGATAGCATAACCCTTTTTTACTGTGTGCAGAACCCATTGAGATATTTTTGGAAGGCTTTTCCACTCTGCCAGAAACACTACTAAGGGTACCAGTCTCTCGAGACTGGCCTCTGGTGTAACTTGAGCAGCAAACAAAGCGCCCTGTAACGGCGCACCGGCAGGGAACGACTGGCTTAACTGCTCTGAGACCCTCCTCAGGGGGGGCGAGCGTCCCTTGGGAAAGCGCTCGCTGGGACCGTCTGTGCCCCGGCATGAAGGCGGGGTTGGCTGAACGGGCCCCTGATGGCACCGAAGAAGAGCGGGCACCGTGTAATGCGGTGAACACCTCTCTCCCCCGGCAGGGACCACCCTCAGCATCCTGACGCCAGTGGCGTCAGCACTTCTTCTTTGCCGAAGCCTTCCTGGCCATAATAACTGTCCTCAGATCAGTTTTGCCAGAAGACTTCAGCTGAGAGTGCCGCGTCTGGTCCCACTGTTTGGAAGGGGGAGCGCGAGACGCGACACTCTGCTTCTGTTGCGCCCCATGTGAGGAGCTGACTGACGGCCTGGACTGCTCCCGCCCAGCAGTACCGGGGACATGAATTTTAAGAGGCATAAATTTCTGAAACGCTGCTGACTGTTTCTTCTCTTCCTGAAATCTATCTATGACAGTATTGACAGAATCACCAAAAAGACCATGAGGAGAGAGCGGAGCGTCCAAAAGAAAAGCTTTGTCTTTTTCTTTCATGCCAGAGAGATTTAACCATAGATGCCTCTCTGCTGCCACCAGGGCTGCCATAGTACGGCCCATTAGCTTGGCCGACTCCTTGGTGGCGCGCAGAGATAAATCTTCAGCCTGACGCAGTTCGCGAACTACGTCAGTGCTGACCTCTTGAGTGTCACTCACATCCTTTAATAAGTCAGCCTGGTATGCCTGCAAGATGGACATCGTGTGCAGGCACGCCGAGGCTTGACTGGCCACCGAATACGCCTTACCCACTAAAGCTGATGTACTTCTAAGGGGCTTAGAGGGTAAAAGTGGTGCTTTAAAAGAAGATGCAGCTTCAGCAGAAAGATGACTAGCAAGCGCCTCTTCTGCTTTGGGCATCGCCCCATAACGATGAGATTTAGCCCCCACAATGTTTGAATAAGTGGACGTTTGAGGGCTAAAAACACGATAAGAGACCGGCTTTTTCCACGATCTCGAAACCTCTGTGTGGAGATCAGGGAAGAAGGGCAAGCACCGGCGTGGAGGTTGAGAATGGGAAGGCAAAAATCTTTCATCTAATTTAGATTTTTCTCTAGACTCCTGCCTAACAGCTGGCCACTCGATGCTTAATTTAGAAACAGCACGTGTGAGCACCTCCATAAGCTCCTCACTTTCGGGAGAGCGAGATGGCGAATCATCGACATCTCCCGCATCCAGACTAACAACATCCAGATCCTCAGAACTGGATAGTTGCAGTACTGGGGTCTCAGTTCGGGGGGAAGAAACCGCAGAGCGTGCTTCCGAACCCGAGACTGAGGCACTGGATCTAACAGGTAAGGGCTGAGATAGGGCAAAGCCCGTCTCAAGCCCCGCTGTTAGATCCATCTGTGATCCCCACGAATGACGTCGCCGCTCAGCCTCGGCATAAGCGGGATCCGATCCGCGGGGATCACGAACCGAACCACTCTCCTCAAAGAGTGATCGGCGGGAGCGGAGCGTTCTAAGAGGCAAACGCTCGCAATGCTCACAATCAGCCCCCTCGAGAGCTGACTGGGCATGCTGCACTCCCAAACAAACAACACATAAGCTGTGTGTATCCCCGCCCGTTAAATAGCGCGAGCAGGGAGGAACACACTTCTTAAATTGTTGTTCGCTCGCCATTGTCTCTCAATATAATACATATATATAGTTTTTTGAAATAGTGAAACTCCTGCTTAGTGACAGACAAAAACACTTGAGACAGATCCACATATAGCGCTTACTGAAGGCATAGAAGCTGTCGCGCTTGTGTTTTGGGGGTGCTTTATAGTTTCCTGGTCGATGACGTCACCCGCCTATGACGTTCCGTCTCTCCATTGGACTGATTCCATACGTGCTTCATGACGCACACACGCAGAGGCGTTCCCACAGCTTGACGCAGCTCGAGTTCCCTTGAAAGGGAATGCTGACCTTAAAAGACCTCCAATACAAGCTATAATGGCAGATGAACACTTGACTAAAATGTACATACAGGAATTCAATCCGTGGACAAATAACTTATTAAAGATTTGGCAAGATACAATTAAAAAAAATAATTTGATAGACCTGGTACCAATATTGAGATGGCCCGCTTATGATTCAACATTTGGTCCAAATACTATAGACGATAGCTTTAAAGCTTGGACTAAACGAGGCCTCACAGCATACTGTACGTTTTTACATAAAGGACAAGTGTTGTATTTTGAGACACTCAAATGTGAACACTTGTTATGTAATAAGGATTTTCATAGGTACTTACAAATAAGACATAAAATTAATAATATTATAAGGGAATATAATGACAAGGAAAACAATATTCTTACAATGTTTATTTCAATTTATAAAACTTTTAATTTCTGTGCCTGCAAGAAACAAGGCTCTTGTTTGTCATTGCTCCTGGCTGGCGAAACAAGATCTGGATAAGTTGAACACTATACACGTGAATTTCCATGGGGCTGGATAGTCTACTACCGATCTCAGTACAAGGCTGGTTCGAGGTAGGATAGCTGGTGGTGTAGCTATACTGTGGAACATTAAATATGACTCAATGGTGAATGTGGTGTGCCAAAATGTTGACTGGGCCATAGGGCTAGAGATTAATTTTAATAAAAAGACATTTACTGTTTTAAATGTTTATACACCGTATGAATCATATGAGCATGAGGACGAATTTCTGAACAGGCTAGCTTTTATTCTGTCATTCATAGAGGATAATAGCTCATCTTGTGTTTGTTATGGGTGATTTTAATGCTGACATGTCAGATAGCAAATCTTTATTTGCAGCACATCTGCAGCAGTTTTGTAATGAGTCTAAATTAATTCTATCGAGTTTAGCTTTGTTGCCTGACACACGTTTTACTTATGTTAGTGAAGCCTGGAACACAACATCTTGGTTATTTATTTATTTATTTATTTAACAGGGACAGTGTATGGCATTCAGCCATACCAGAATTAGCTACAAGCTAAATTTCATCTGTAGTCCCTGGGCAGGAAAGGAAAACATACAATTAACAATCCAACAAACACATATAAATATACCATAAAACATCATCACACAAATCACCTCTCAGACAACAAGTTTCACATGATTAATGGATACATGACTGTATAGATTTTAACCATAAGTTTACTTTATATTTAAAACAAGTGAATGTACTAATGTCTCTAATCTCTTTTGGGACTAAATTCCAGTGCTTAGAGGCTCCAATAGAGAAGGCTGATCTGCCAAACTCAGTACGTCTGCGCTGTACGGCACAGTGACATCTACTGGACGCCCTAGTTGTTCTCCGGCTATCTGAGAGCAATATTATAAACTCCTCTAATGGGGGCGCAGCCAAATTATTAATTACTCTATACACTAAACAAACATTAGCAAAACACATAAAATTTTCAAAAGTCAAGAGTTTATGTTTTTGAATGATATTGCAGTAGTGATAACCTGATGGCTTTTTATCCAATACTTTAAGAGTTTGTTTATATAGCGTTTGTAATGGAGCAAGTATTGTTTTTCCGGTTTGTGACCAACTTGTAATGCAATATGTAAAATGTGAGACAATCATTGAATACATATACAATTTGGCAGCATCTAGAGGTAACTGATTACGAATGTGTCTAAAATTTCTTAAATTAAATTTAACAGTATTACAGACCTGCTTTATATGTTTCTTAAAAGACAACTGTGAATCAAGAGTAACTCCCAGATATTTAAAGTGTGACACAACCCGGATTTTTTCCCCATTTACAACGACAACTGGCTGATTTTCATTTTTCCTTATATAAAAATACATACACACGGTTTTACTGATGTTTAGCGTCATGCAAGACTCAGAAAGCCATGTGGCAATTTTAGCCATTGCTACTGTTAATTTGGTTGCCACTTCGTATCTGTCTCTTCCATGTGCCAGAATGACCGTGTCATCTGCATACATTTGAGTATCAACTTGAGGACATATTAATGGCAAGTCGTTAACATATAGACTAAATAACAAAGGGCCTAAAACTGAGCCTTGTGGGACGCCAACAGTACAGTTACTAAAAGATGACATTTTATTCCCAACCCTGGTACTTTGTCTTCTCATGGTAAGATAGGACTCCATCCATTTCACAGCAGCATCAGAAAAATTTAAATTTGACAATTTAGACAGAAGAACATTATTATTTACTGTATCGAAAGCTTTTTTTAAATCCAAAAAAACTGCTCCTACAGCACTCCCACTATCTAGTTTTAATTTTATTTTTTCAACAAAATAGCAAGTAGCCATTTCAGTCGAAAAATTTTTTCTAAAACCAAATTGCATTGGATGAAGTATTTGTTCAATATTTAAAAAGTCGGTTAACTGCTCAGTTACCACCTTTTCTGCAATTTTTGATGTCACCGGCAAAATGCTGATGGGTCTATAATTAGCAACATCAGTAGGTTCCCCTGCCTTGAAGATCGGAACTAACACTGCATCCTTCCAGGAAGATGGAAAAATTGATTGCTTTACCGATAAATTAACTAGGTGTGTAATGGGGGTGCTGAGGGAATGAATATTGTTCTTCAGAAATGTTGAATCCCACTTAAATGTATCTTTTGCCTTTGAGAACTTTAAAGTGCTTAATGTCTTACAAATTTTATTTTCAGGAACTTCGGTTATCTTAAAAACGGTCTTATTATAATCTGGTGTCACTATATTTTTAATTCTTGCACCAAAAGTGTCAGATAAATTCTGCACTGATGCGGTAAAATAAGTATTAAATACAGAAGCTATTTCACTAGGATCATTATTTAAAATTCCATTAATCTTCAACTCATATCCATTTCTCTGATTTTGCTTGTTGTCTTTTTTTATTAGTTTATTTATGTTGCTCCACATCAATTTACTATTTCCTTTTCCATCCTTAATAATATCCATAAAAAACTTTGCCTTTGCTTTCCTTAGTTCATTGACTACTTTATTACGAAGGTTTGTAAAAATGTGTCTGTCAATAATTAATTTTGACTTCAGTGCTACTTTCAAGGCAAAGTCACGTTTTTTCACCAGGTCCCACAAATGGTCATTAAACCATGGTAGGTTACCCTTACTCCGTCTGTTTTTAAAAGGTTTTGTATATTTATCTTTAAGTCTATTTATTGTACCAATGAAGGACTCACAGGAGGCACCTATATCATCTGTGAGTAAAACATCTCTCCAATCAGTTTGACTTAGTTCTTCCTTAAATGCATTCATGTCATGTTTCCCTATTCCATAAGAGTTTTTGATTATTTCTCGTTGGTAAATAATCCGATTTTTTTGTTAATTTCCTTACAATAAGAGTCATATTATGGTCTGACAAACCAGTGAGAAGATTATAAGATTTTATAATTCTCTCTGGTTTGTTACTAAAAATAAGATCAATTTGTGTTTTTGAGACATTTGTTATTCGTGTAGGTCCATCTATTAATTGAGTCAATTCAAATTTATCTGTAAGTACTTTTAACTTTTTTCTAGTTGTTTTTTCAGTCCAATTTATATTAAAATCACCCAGAACTATACATTCTTTCTTTGTATCCAATACTTTAAGCAGGTTTTTAAAATTTTCATAAAACGTGACATCATATGACGGTGGTCTATACACGCCGATCACATTAAATGACATCTGCTGAGAAAGAATAATAGTAATGGCAATACATTCAAGTTCATTTACACATGTTAAATCAATTTGTTCGCATCTAATGTTATCTCTCACATACATAAGTAACCCGCCGCCTCTTCCCTTATTTCTGTCCTTTCTGAAGACCTTGTAGCCAGGCATTGTAAACGAGGCTACAGGTGACGATTTGGATAACCATGTTTCAGACAGACAGAAAAAGTCCAAATTTGAGTCGGTAAAAAGTTTTTCTAGTTGTTCCGTTTTTGCTCTTACGCTACGAATGTTAAGGTGACCTCCAATGAGGCCCCTCGGCTTTGCCTGTGGATCCCAAACAATTTTGGAGTGCTGAACAGTTTGGAAGAGGCCAATGTTGAAGTGTTTTGTAACCGCCGGATTTCCATCTGAGTGTCTTTGTTGGTCGGCATTACCTGGAGTTATGAGCATGCTCGCCAGGAATTGATCTTGCACCACGACGGGTCCTGGGTTCAGCTGGACATCGCCAGCAAGAAGAAGTGTAGCAAACAGGTACGTGAGCAGCTTTCTGTAAGAGCGTGGAATTTTAGATCTATCACTCGCAGTGTTGGTTTGCTCACATTGGACTATTGCTCTTCCATCCCATAGTATTGTCGTATAAAGGGTGAATCGGCTCCATTCATTGTGTACAACAGGTTGCGCTGGTGATAGTGCGGTGTCTCGTGAGATCAGTTGATTGATCCCACAGCCACAGACAGAGAGGATCAGCAACAGTATAATATAGACCAAAAAGGTAAATCGCTGTATTAAATCCTCAGTCATCAGTACATACCGGTACTTGTTTTTTGTAGTATGGTTACAGTCATAGCATTTTCCGGCCACTTTAAACGATGTAAATGACGACAGACATAAAAGTTTGGTGAGCACACCTGCAGCTCCTGCCAAGCCGCCGCCCGCCATGTTACCCCTGCTGTTACCCCATGCTGTTAGATCATATTGTGACCACAGCTGATGCTCATGCCTCAGTGGTAAATGTGGAGATCTGCTATGAACTTGCTATCTCTGATCACATACCTATTGCCGCTCTGTTAGATGTTGAGATTGTCACTCTGTTGTCTAGAAATAATAATGCTGCTTCTCCAAGTAAACTAGACTGGTCAAAACTGAGTAAAGAGGTGGTGGCAGAATATTCATTGCGAACAGAAAGTTCTTTAAATAATATCGCTCTGCCTCATGAGGTCCTAATGTGCTCAGAAATTAATTGTAAGGATGTGCAACATGTTGAAAAACTCTGTGCCATGTATGATGATATTGTGAAATGTCTTAATGCTTCCAGTGTACCCTTTTGTAAAAGTAAATGTAAGGTATTTAACATCAGGCCTGGGTAGAATGAGTTTGTGGCTGAGCAGTATGCTGAGGCAAGAGAGGCCTTTAGACTCTGGTCAGAGGCAGGTAAGCCTAGACATGGGGTATTGCTAGATATGAAAAACGGACAAATGCTAGAGTTAAGTATGCACTCCGTTATATTAAGAAAAATGAAAACACAATGAGAGCAGACTCACTAGCCAGAAAGCTACAGAACAATAACCTTACTGACTTTTGGCAAGAGGTCAAAGTAATGAATTCCAATAAAACATCCTTACCGGCGGATATTGAAGGTATTAGAGGCCCAGAAAAATTAGCTGAGCTTTGGCGTGAGCACTACCGGGATCTGTTTAATTGTGTTAAAAGTAGCCTAGTTAGAATCAATCATGAACATATTGATTTCTCAGCAGATATGATAGTTATGGCAGCAGATATTCATGGTGCCAGTGATATGTTGGAGAACAACAAAGCCTGTGGTATGGACTGTATTACTGCAGAACGTCTCGGTTACGTATGTAACCCTAGTTCCCTGATAGGGAACGAGACACTGCGTCAAGCTGTGGGAACGCCTCTGCGTGTGTGCGTCATGAAGCACGTATGGAATCAGTCCAATGGAGAGACGGAACGTCATAGGCGGGTGACGTCATCGACCAGGAAACTATAAAGCACCCCCAAAACACAAGCGCGACAGCTTCTGATAGGCCTGAAGGAAGCGCTAACGGGCATGCTGGGAGTATGGCAGAACGACGCAGCGTCTCGTTCCCTATCAGGGAACTAGGGTTACATACGTAACCGAGACATTCCCTTTCAAGGGAACTCGAGCTGCGTCAAGCTGTGGGAACGCCCATACCCACGTCGCCATAGGAGCAAATGACCGTCATGTGGGAACTAGCGCACAGAGGACGAGAGCACCTGCGCCCCAGGAGTGGAACTCAAGTCCAATTCGTAGAACTTAACAAATGTATGCGGTGAGGACCACCCAGCCGCATCACAAACATCACTCAGCGATACTCCTGACAATAATGCCTTAGAGGCAGCCATACTCCTAGTAGAGTGGGCTCGTACAGCCAAAGGTGAAGGCTGACCAGCCGACTCATAAGCAAGTGAGATGGCCTCAACCACCCACTTGCTCATTCTCTGTTTAGACGCGGGACACCCCTTCCTGGGTGGCCCAAAGCACACAAATAACTGTTCTGATTTCCTCCACAGGGCAGCTCTGTGGACATAAGTGTCTAACGCCCTAACAGGGCAGAGAAGGTTAAGTTTCTCCTGATCTGATGACACGAAAGGAGGAGGATAGAAAGCCTGCAGCACTGTAGGTCTAACAGCATTAGTAGGGACCTTAGGGACATAACCTGGTCTAGGGTATAGAAAAGCCTTAACCATACCAGGCGAAAACTCCAGGCACGAGGGTGCAACCGACAGAGCCTGCAAATCTCCGATTCTTTTAACTGAGGATATTGCAAGCAGAAAGAGAGTCTTATATGTGAGGAATTTCTCAGAAACTTCTCAGAAACTCAAAGGGGGCCAAAGAGGGAAACGATACAATGATTACGGCTCTAATACAATGGACAAATCCCAAGTCGGCACCCTCATGCGAACTGCAGGCCTCAGCCTCAAAGTACCACGAAGGAAGCGAGTTATAAGTGGGTGTCTCCCAAGAGAAACTCCACTGAAAGGGACATGGTAAGCAGCTAGTGCCGCCACATACACCTTTAGTGTGGAGGGGGATAACCCTGCAGAGAAACGCTCCTGCAGGAACTCCAGCACTGCACCCACTGGGCCGTTAACTGGGTCCTGCCGGTGTTCTGCACACCAAGAAGTGAAAAGTTTCCACTTCAGGGCATATAACTTCCTCGTGGACGGAGCTCTGGAGTGAAGGATGGTCTCAACAACCTCAGTTGAGAGACCAGTTTCTATGAGCTGGGCCCCCTCAGAGGCCAAGCCCACAGTTTCCACAACTCTGGGCGGGGGTGAAATATCGTACCGCCCTCCTGAGAGAGTAGATCCCTCCTGATCGGAATCTCCAAGGGAGAGCCGTCCAGAAGAGATATTAGGTCCGTGAACCATACTCGGGCCGGCCAGAACGGGGCTACTAGAAGTAGGCTGACCCCGTCCCGGCGAACCCTCTCCAGAACTCCTGGTAGCAGAGCAATCGGGGGAAAAGCATACAGACGTGACCTCGGCCACGGCTGTACCAGAGCGTCCAACCCCAGAGGGGCTGGCTGACTGATGGAGAACCACAGATGACAGTGCGTTGTCTCCTTGGAAGCGAATAGGTCCACCTCGGCGCGACCGAAACTCAACCAAAGGAGCTCCACCACCTCGGGGTGGAGCCTCCATTCCCCCGGCCTCGGCCCCTGCCTCGACAGGGAGTCTGCTACCACATTCAGATAACCAGGAAGATACATAGCTCTCAGAGACTGTAATCTCCCCTGGGACCACAGGAGGATCTGACGGGCCAACTTGTAAAGTGGACGCGACCGCAGGCCCCCCTGATGATTTATATACGAGACCACCGACATGTTGTCTGACTGAACTAGCACGTGATGACCTCTGAGGTCTGCTAGGAAGTGTTTCAAAGCTTGGAACACCGCCAACATCTCTAGACAATTTATATGCCATAATAGATGATGGTCCTGCCACAGACCTTGGGCTGGACGACCACTCATGACCGCCCCCCACCCTGTGAGGGAAGCATCCGTCGTTAGCGTCACGCGACGACAAAGAGCCCCCAACACAGGCCCCTTGGATAGGAACCAGGTTTCTTTCCACATGACCAGAGCACGAAGGCAGCGCCGCGTGACTTTGATCGTGCGGAGGGGATTTCCCCTCAGGGAGAATCCCCTGGTCCGGAGCCACCACTGCAGTGGTCTCATGTACAGCAGGCCGCAAGGTATAACGTTGGACGCTGCTGCCATCAGACCCAACAGTCTCTGAAACTGTTTTACAGTGAGTAGCAGGCCTAGCTTTACTTGTTTCACGGCTGCGAGAATCGAAGCGATGCGGGTCGGGGAGAGCCGCGCCCGCATCGAGACCGAATCCCAAACGACGCCCAGAAAAGCGGTCTTCTGAGAAGGAGATAGCACACTTTTCTTCGCCCTCAGCGAACCTCAGGAACTTCCTGTGCTGTGGAAGGATGGAAATATGGAAGTACGCGTCCTTCAGATCTATCGTGACAAACCAGTCCTCGGATCTGATTTGTGCCACAATCTGCTTGATAGTGAGCATCTTGAATTTTAGCTTCCCTACCGCGCGATTCAACAGGCGCAGATCTAAAATTGGACGCAACCCCCCATCCTTCTTTGGAACGATGAAATATCGGCTGTAAAAACCCGACTCCAAACTGGGAGGAGGAACCCGTTCTATAGCCTCCTTCTGAAGGAGCGCTTTCACCTCTCGTTCCATTACCAGAGCCTGCTCGGGGCCCACCACTGTGGGCAGAACCTTTTTCTACTATGTGCAGAACCCACTGAGATATTTTTGGAAGGTTTTTCCACTCTGCCAGAAATACTACTAAGGGTACCAGTCTCTTGAGACTGGCCTCTGGTGTAACTTGAGCAGCAAGCGCAGCGCCCTGTAACGGCGCACCGGCAGGGAACGACTGGCTTAACTGCTCTGAGACCCTCCTCAGAGGGGGCGAGCGTCCCTCGGGAAAGCGCTCGCTGGGACCGTCTGTGCCCCGGCATGAAGGCGGGGTTGGCAGAACGGGCTCCTGAGGGCACCGAAGAACCCTCTTACCCTCTTGCTTGAGGGTGTCAATGATGGCCTTCTGGACAGCAGTCAGGTCGGCAGTCTTACCCATGATTGCGGTAATGAAACAGGCTGGGAGTTTTTAAAAGCCTCAGGAATCTTTTGCAGGTGTTTAGAGTTAATTAGTTGATTCAGATGATTAGGTTAATAGCTCGTTGAGAGAACTTTTTCATGATATGCACATTTTTTGAGATAGGAATTTTGGGTTTTCATGAGCTGTATGCCAAAATCATCAGTATTAAAACAATAAAAGACCTGAAATATTTCAGTTGGTGTACAATGAATCTAAAATATATGAAAGTTTAATTTTTATCATTACATTATGGAAAATAATGAACTTTATCACAATATGCTAATTTTTTGAGAAGGACCTGTATATTCATGGAACCCATCCAATTTAGTTTTTTAACTCTATACTTTGGTCTTACAGATCTTAAATCAGAAGACAAATCTGATAAATATTTAATGAGAATTCTGTTGATAGCTTGCAAAAAAGCTATTACCAGAAAATGGTTGCAACCTGAAACACCGGAAATTAACGATTGGCTGGGAATTGTGTACAAAATTTACACAATGGAGAGGTTAACAATGAATCTTTGGCTACAGTCAGAGAAATTTGTCAAGCTATGGGGAAAATGGATAGACTACATTCTCCCACTAAGACCAGACCTAGTATAGAAATTTTGAATATTTTTAAGAAAAGTAGGGACATTTTAAGAATCATTGAATAAATAGAGATACAAAGTATATAAGGAATGAAAGAAGTAATGGTAGGAATAAACATAAAATAAATACCCATTTTGGGAATGAGAGTACTTCTGGAGTAAAATGTATCATCTTCAAGTTTTTTCTTTTGTATATAGTTACAACCCCAAATCAAGAAAAGTTGGGAAAATGTAAAATGCAATAAAATCAAGAATCTGTGATTTGTTAATTCTATTTAAACTTTTTTTAACTGACAAAAGTACAAAGAAAAGTTGTCCAATGTTTTCACTGACCAACATAATTGTATTTTGTAAATATGAACAAATTTAGATTTTGATGGCTGCAACACACCCCAAAGAAGTTGGGACAGAGACAAAATAAAAGTGAAAAGATTATCCAAATTAGATTATCCAACTATTTTGAAACAGTCCACAATGAGCAGGTGAATTGGTAATAGTTGTGGGTATCATGTTTGGTTGTAAAAGTGCTTCTCAGTCTTTTTAAGCAAAGATGGATCATGGCTCATCACTCTGTGCCAAATATCATGAGAGAATTGTCAAACAATTAAAAAAATCACATTTCTCAATGCAAGATTGCAAAGAATTTATGTCTTTTATCATCTTCCATACATAATATTGTCACAAGATTCAGGGAATCCAGAGAAATTTCAGTCTGTGTTAGGTAAGGCAATAGACCTCTGTTGAATGTGCGTGACCTTTGACCCCTTAGATGGCATTGCACAAGATACCATCATGCTAATCCGTTACAGACACGTGCTCAGGAGTAGTGATCGACCGATGTATCGGTTTACCGATATTTTTCCCGATATTTAAGCATTTTCCAATTATTGGGTATGATTTGGTCATATCGGATTCGCCGATAAACGGCGCCATCTTGTGGCCGTTTTGAGAATTCCGCCATTGCAGCCGCGTCTGAGGAGATCAGTCAACAACAACTCTGTGCACACGTAAAGTATATGTTCTACTTGCTTTGCTTTAATTATTCAATTTTATTTAACATTACAGACATGCAGAAATGAGATTTGAGACATAAATGCCTGATATAGTTTATTTATGCAGCTTTTTTCTAAAAAATTGAGACGAACTCATGGAGTCACGTATGGTAATCCGTCATGTCCTGCCCCAATAAACATTTATTTTAACATTTAACATTTATTTTGCCTATTGTTAACATTGTTGCTGCTGATGCTTATAAATTATATGTATAATTTAGATATAAATTATATAATGTAATAATATAAATGTTTTTATTGTAATTTGATTTATTTACCATTTATGAAAACAAACGAAGCAGGCTTACAGAGCAGAATGCTGAAAGACTGAAAGACTGAAAGAAGTTTTCTACACTACAACCTAGTTCTGCTTAACTGGGAGTATTAAGTTACACTACTAAAATAGCTATGCAAAAAAAAAAATTAAGGTAATTTAGATTTTTTCCCCCCAATATGTTAGAATAATGTTTGTGCTTTATTTTTTACCTCATCAAAGCTTTTATTTTTAAACAAAGACACTTAGTAACAGTGCACTTTATTTTTTGGACTCAGACCCCTCTATTTATTTGTGTATAAATATATATATATATATTTTTTTTTGTATGCAAGGAGAGTGATTGTTATAAATAAAATGGTTTGTTCAGTTCATTTGTGTTGTAATAATTGTGTCAAAAACAGAAGTATAACAGTAAATAAATATCGGTTCCCTTTCAAGGGAACTCGAGCTGCGTTGAGACGCGGTGGGAACGCTCTGCGTGATTGCGTCGTGAAGCACGTGTATAATCAGTCCAATGGAAGAGCTAGACGTCATAGGCGGGTGACGTCATAGACCAGGAAGCTATAAAGCACCCCTGAAAACAGACCACGACAGCTTCTGCGCCTTCAGCAAGCGATCTGTGTATTCTGTCCTTGTCATATTTATTGTTGTCTGTCAAGTTGCAATATATATATATATATTATGGCAAAAGAGAGCAAGCAGCTTTGTGTTGTTCCCTGCCCACGTTATATCACGGGTGGGGACACACACATCAGCTTTTTGTTACTAATGGGGAGTGGAGCATGCCACAGTCAGTTCTCGAGGGGGCTGACTGTGAGCATTGTGAGAAGCTGTCCGTGAGGACGCTCCGCTCCCGCCGGGCGTTCTTCGAGGAGGACGTTTCGGTTCGCGCTCCCCGTGCGGGTCCCGCTGTTGCCGATGCACGGCGGCGACTCACATTTTGGGGTTCGCAAACGGATCTGACAGCGAGAGTTGGGACGGGCCCCGCCCTATCTCAGCTTTCACCTGCCAGATCCAGTGCTGGCGATTTCCAGTTCCGAGGAATTGGTATCGTTAGTGTTTTGTTTAGAAAAAGAGAACAAAACAAATAAAGATATTAAAAAAGGCAGATGTTTGAGTTTTCAATAAATGAATAAATAAGTCAGCTCATAACTCTGTTGAATAAAGAGGAGCTTTAAAAGGAGGTTTATCTAGTGCTGTTGCTAGTTAAATATTTTCTGGCCAGCTGAACATTATGAGAGTAAAAAGAGTTTATTAGATGAAATATATCTAAAAACAGAAAAACTCTGTATCTCAGCCTCCTCGTCGGGGACTGCCGTTTTTTCCCTATCTCCACACCACACTGAGGTGTCGAGATCGTGGAATAAGCCGGTTTCTATTTTATGTGTTTAATGCCCAAATGTCTAACTATAGTAAGGCTATGGGTATTAAGTATCATGGTATGACAGTGCCTCGGGTTAAAGAGACGCTTACTAGCTTTCTCTCTCCCGAGTCGGCGTCATTATTTTTAACCCCGACGTTACCCAGCGCAAAATAAATTATAAAGACATGGATGAATGTGAGGTTGTCAGCACTGACGCTATTCGAGAATTGCGTCGTGCAAAAACAAAGAAAGAGATAATCTATACTGGGAGGGACGGTTTCGAGAAATCGTTTCTCCTCTGCGTCCTCTGGGGGGCGACTCTCTGAGGAGGGTCGCAGCACGGCCAGTTCGGTTGTTTTCCTGCTGGTGGCCACGGAGTGATATATTTATATATATATATATACATACGTTTTTCTGATTTAAAAATAAAGAAAAAACTAAGAAATAAACCATTCAGCGGCGTTCCAGAGGTTTCTTCCTCACCAATCTAATGTTCCTGAGACTGCTGGGCGGAGCAGTCTCGGTCTACTAAGCTCCTCGCAGCACAGAGTGCAAACGAGCATCGCCATTTGGGCTCCTCCACAATCGGGGGACTTGGGTGGCGGTAGCAGTCTAGCCAGTTAGAGATATGCAAGATCTGAGGACGTTTTTATCTCTAAAAAAGCTTGGACAAATAGGAAGCCCTGACGCCGAGGCTATCAGGCTTCTAAAGGGTGGTCCCCTCCGGGGGTAGTGATGGTTTTGAGAAATCGTTTCTCCTCGGCGCCCTCTGGGGTGCGACTCTCTGAGGAGGGTCGCAGCGCTGCCAGTTCGGTTTTCCTGCCGGTTCGCCGTTCAGGGCACCAAGGTGTCAGTGTCCCCAAATGATCCTCTGAGGGGGGTCGTAGAGCAGTCAGTTCGGTTTCCCTGCCGGTTCGCCGTTTCAGGGTGCAGAGGTGCCTGCTTTTTCCAATGATCCTCCGAGCAGGGTCGTAGGAACTAAGTTATTTAGAGGTAGGCAAGATCTGAGGACTGTCGTCATCTCTAATAAAGCTTAGACAGGAAGTCCTGTCGTAAAAAAAAAACAAAAAAAAAACGAGGCTATCAGGCTTCTGAGGGCTCCTCCGGGGCAGGGACCGTTTTGAGAAATCGTTTCTCCTCGGCGCCCTCTGGGGTGCGACTCTCTGAGGAGGGTCGCAGCGCTGCCAGTTCGGTTGTTCCCTGCCGGTTCGCCGTTCAGGGCACCGAGGTGTCAGCGTCCCCATACGATCCTCCGAGGAGGGTCGTAGAACGGTCAGTTCGGTTGTTCCCTGCCGGTTCGCCGCTTCAGGGCACCGTAGTGACTGTTCAACCAAATCCAGAGGCCAGTCTTGAGAGACTGGTTCCCCTAGTAGAATTTCTGGCAGCGTGGAAACTACTGCCACATATTTCTCGGTGGGTCCTGCACACTATAGAAAAGGGGTTCAGAATTCAGTTCTTGTCCGCACAGATTTCTAGGGGTCCTCCCCACTGTGGTGGACCCCGAGCAGGCTTTGGTTATGGAGCAGGAAGTACTGACACTTCTGCAAAAGGAGCTGTAGAAGGGGTTCCTCCTCCCGGCAGACAGTCAGGGTTTTACTGCCATTACTTCATTGTTCCGAAAGAGGATGAGGGGTTGCGTCCTACTCTAGACCTGCGTCAATTAAACAGCAGGTCTCAGAATCTTAAGTTCAAAGTATGCTTACGCTAAATATGATTGTGTCACAGACTCAGTCCGAGGACTGGTTTGTCACAATAGACTTAAGGACGCTTACTTATCTATCCATCCTCATCACAGGAGGTTCCTAAGGTTTGCTTTCAGCGGCGAAGCATACCAGTATCGGGTTCTTCCATTCGGCCTAGGTTATCACCCCGCACCTTTTACAATATGCGTGGATGCAGCTCTGGCTCCTCTGAGATTCCAGGGCATTCGCGTATTAAATTATATCGACGATTGGTTGATTTTAGCTCAGTCCGAGCTTTTGGCAGTTCAACATCGAGATGTCGTTCTGTCCCACATAAGGAGGTTGGGGTTGCGGCTCAACACCAAAAGAGTGTACTCCTCCCAGCTCAGAGGACCACTTTTCTAGGTGTATTATGGGATTCGACAACAATGCAAGCACGTCTGTCTCCTGCACGTATTTCTGCGATTCTCACAGCCGTAAAGAATGTAAAACTAGGTCAGTCACTCACTGCAAACAGTCTCTGAGACTGTTGGGGCTCATGGTAGTTGCGTCCAACGTAGTTACTTTTGGCCTTCTGTACATGAGACCCCTGCAGTGGTGGCTCGGGACCAAGGGGTTTTCTCCGAGGGGAAATCCGTTTTCGCATGGTCAAGGTCACGCGGCTATGCCTTCGTGCCTCGGTCATGTGGAAGAAACCTTGGTTCCTCGCCCAGGGCCCAGTCTGGGGGCTTCTTGTCGACACGTCACGCTATCGACGGATGCTTCCCTCACAGGATGGGGGGCGGTCATGAGTAGCCGTTCGGTGAAAGGCCTTTGGTTGGGGCTCAGGGCAGTTGCGTCCAACGTAGTTACCTTTGGCCTTCTGTACATGAGACCCCTGCAGTGGTGGCTCAGGACCAAGGGGTTTTCTCCGAGGGGAAATCCGTTTTCGCATGATCAAGGTCACGCGGCTATGCCTTCGTGCCTCGGTCATGTGGAAGAACCTATGGTTCCTCGCCCAGGCCCAGTGTTGGGGGCTTCTTGTCGACGCATAATGCTATCGACGGATGCTTCCCTCACAAGTCGGGGGCAATCATGAGTGGTTGCTCGGTGAAGGGTCCGGACAACACACTGATGGTCTCGTATATCAGAGCAGATATCCTGTTGAGGCAGGGGCTGTGGCCCGGGGAATGGAAACTTCACCCCGAGGTGGTGGAGCTTCTTAGGGAGAACTTAGGTCAAACTCAAGTCGACCTTTCGTATCGCTTGTACAATGCATTGCCCTTTGTGGTTCTCCCTCATGCATCCAGCTCCGCTTGGACTGGATGTGATGTATTAGGTGTGGTTCACGCTACAACTGTACGCATTTCCCGATATCTTTGCTCCTGGGAGCTCTGGATACTGTGGGCTCGGCCTCTGAGGGGGCCCAGCTCATAGACTCAGGTCTCTCGACCGAGGTCGTGGAGACCATACTCCAGTCTAGTGCTCCCTCCACGAGAAGACTAAATATGCATTGATATGGAAACCGTTCTCTGACTGGTTCAGAGAACGCCTTCTGAATCTTGTTTCTGCCCTGTTGGTACAGTACTTGATTTCTGTAATGAATGTTTCTTTGCTGGGTTATCTCTGAGGAGAGATCCTTAATTTCGTCTTCTCCGTGGTACATGAGGCTGAGGCCTGCACGTACTTGGATTTGCACCTGGTATGGTGATAGTATTTCTTCACCCCAGGTCAGGTTGTATCTCTAGGTCCCTACTGAATGTGCGGGTCATTTGTGCTGCAGGCCTTCTGTCCTCCACCATTAATACCCCAGATCAGGAAAAACTTAATCTGTTATGCCCTGTCCGGGCTTTGGATGCATATGTCCACAGAGCTGCTCAGTGGCTTATATCAGAACAATTATTTGTCTGCTTCGGGTCACCTAAGATAGGTTGCCCTGCATCTAAACAGATGATGAGCAAGTGGGTAGTTGAGGCTATCTCACTTGCTTATGAAGCGGCCGGACAGCCTTCACCCTATGGCTGTTCAGGCCCATTCTACAGAAGTATGGCTGCCTCTAGGCTTTAATTTCGGGAGTTTCCCTTCAGGATATTTGTAATGCGGCAGGCTGGTCCTCACCACATACATTTGTCAGATTTTATGACTTAGACCTCTCCACTCCTGGGGTTGGTTGCTTGTTTCTTAGTGTGCGCAAGACTTCACACAGAACGGGCATTTGTCTTTATGGCGTAGTGGGTATGGGGTTCCCACCGCGTCTCAACGCAGCTCGAGTTCCCTTGAAAGGGAACGTCTCAGGTTACGTATGTAACCCTGGTTCCCTGAGAGGGAACGAGACGCTGCGTTCTCCTGCCATACTTCCTGCATGCCCTAATCGACTTGCTTCAGGCTTATCAGAAGCTGTCGTGGTCTGTTTTCAGGGGTGCTTTATAGCTTCCTGGTCTATGACGTCACCCGCCTATGACGTCTAGCTCTTCCATTGGACTGATTATACACGTGCTTCACGACGCAATCACGCAGAGCGTTCCCACCGCGTCTCAACGCAGCGTCTCGTTCCCTCTCAGGGAACCAGGGTTACATACGTAACCTGAGACGTTCTGCATATCGGTTATCGGGCACATAAACAGGCAAATAATCGGTATCGGTTATAAAAAAAAATCAATATCGGTCGATCACTACTCAGGAGTAATTTGGAAAACCGTTTTCACTAAACACAGTCTGACTCTGCATTAAGAAATGCCACTTGAATCTCTGTTACGCAAGGAGAAAGCTTTACATCAGTTCTATGTGGAGATGCCGGCGAGTTCTCTGGGCCTGAGCTCATCTCAGATGGTCTAGAAGAAAGTGGAAATGTGTGCTGTGGTCAGATGAGTCCATGTTTCAGCTTGTTTTTGGAAAAAAAAATGGACACCGGGTTCTCAGTCCCAAAGACGAAAGGGACCAACCAGACTTTCACCAGCGACAGGTGCAAAAGCAAACATCTGTGCTGGTATTGAGGTGCATCACTGCAAACGGTATGGGTAACTTGCATTATTGTGAAGGTAACATTGACATTGAGGCATGTATTTGGATTGTACAGAGACATAAACTGCCATCAAGATGACATCTTTCCTGGGAAGCAAGATAATGCCAGGCCTCATTCTCCACATGCTAGAACTGAGTGGTTTCGAGACACTCTGCACCATAGAAGGGATGTGCCTCCTGTTTACTGCAGTCCAGATATGTCTCTTATGGGAAATGTATGACCCATCATGAAAAGGAGAATCAGGCAATGATGACCACAGACTGTTGAGCGGCTGTCTTGTATCAGACAAGATTGGGCAAATATTCCACTAGCAAAACTCCAACAATTAGTATCCTCAACTCCCAAATGATTAAAAAGTGTAATTACAAGGAAAGGTGAAGTGACACAGTGGTAAACATGTCTCTGTCCCAACTTTTTTTGGGTGTGTTGCAGCCATCAAAATCAAAATTTGTTCATATTTACAAAATACAATTATGTTGGTCAGTGAAAACATTGAAAAACTTTGTACTTTTGTCAGTTAAAAAAAGTTTAAATAGAATTAACAAATCACAGATTCTTGATTTTATTGCATTTTACAAAATGTCCCAACTTTTCTTGATTTGGGGTTGTATAAAAAATAAAACACACACACAAGAAGTCAAAACTGATCGGATCTGGTACCCAAACTACCGGCAGAGTAATACATATATAACTATATAGCTTATTGAATTACAAAAAAAGCTGTAATACTGTGTTGGCTGACATTGCCTTGCAACATACTTTTGCACTTTTTTCTTTCTCTTATAATTTTGGATACTACTATTATGGATGTAATATCTGTTTCACAAAATTTGTTTTGCTGGGGGGGTTTCTCTTTCAGCCAATATACCCAATTGTTGAATGTCTTTACTAAGATTTCAGGTACCATCCAAATGTAAGGAAATGTTATAATTACTGTAATAAAAACTTAAATAATAAAACAAAGAAGGGAGGGTAACCACTTCTGATTTAATAAAATAATCAACGAAAGCAGATATATTTTCCGTTAGGCTACCAATCCCACTGACAATAGGTCTTCCCTTCAGAGGGATATCTAAGCCCTTGTGTATTTTAGGGAGTGTGTAAATTACAGGGATCACTGGATGTTCAACCTTAAGCTACTCAAAGGCATTTTTGTCAAACTCGCCATTGTTGAAGTGATGTTCTAGTTGGGAATATACCCAGATCTTCAACCTATTAGTAGGATAAGAGGATCATTTCTCATAGAAAGTCAAATCACTTAATTGTCTTTTAATTTCATTTTCATAATCCACAACATTTTGCAAAACAACAGCTCCCCCCTTATCAGCAGGCCATACCACAATTCTATTATACTTACTCAGATCCATTACAGCTCCTCTTTCCTCTTTAGACAGATTATTGTACACTTTATATTCTTTTTTTCTTTTTTAGTAGACCCTTTACATCAGTGGTCTCAAACTCGCGGTGATATTGTGTGGCCCCCTACTTGACATTAAAGTTTAATGTTAGTGCGGCCCGTCGTTGCGTGTGCCGCGTTTTTTTATATATATATTTTTTTTATCCCTTATGGCTTACCATAGATAGTCTCGTGACAGCTTACGGTGGGTTTGTTGTCAATAGTTGTCATAGACAACCGCGAAGTACAAACATACTGCGCCTGGAAAAAATGAGCGCGTCGCTTCAATTATGAGCGCGCTTGCCGCGCGCCTACATTTGAAATAACGAACTTGAACGCGTGCAAAATATGTGAGCGCGATATGTGAAGATGTGAACAGGCCTCTTGGCGAGGCCACGAGCTACTGGTAGCTCGCGAGCGACGTGTTGGAGATCACTGCTCTAAAACAATGTGAGAATAATCATTTTGAGCTTGTAATATGTGTTCAACAGGTTGATAAGAAGGTTTGCTTTGATTTGTGCAAAGTCAGTAGTTTGCCTGAGACACTATACATGTGTAGAAAGAATTCAATAAGACGGGCAGACATGACTGCAAATATTTGTATTTCAAAAGCAATAATTGTTTTTTTAAAGGTGCATTGTATAATAAATTGAAATGTGCCTTCCAAAAAAACATTCAATATCATATTGTATAAAGAAAATAAAAAGGACATGAGCAAATAAGTATCACAAAGATGTGTTATAAGAAAAATAATGTTTGTAAAATGAAGCATCACAAAGATGTTGTGTATAAGGAAAAAACAAAGAAAGTTTGTAAAATGAACTTCAACTGTCAGAAGGACAGCTCATGAAGAACCAATCATGTACAGAAAGGAATGTTCAAATTCAGAGGAACAGTTCAGAAGAAATGTTAATAATAAAGATTGAGAAGATTGGATCAGTTGTGCTCCTTTTTTGGATTACTTGAATACTATTTTTTGTGGAATACTTGATGCGGCCCAGCCTGACCCAGACTCTACCTCCAGCGGCCCCCAGTTAAGTTTAGTTTGAGACCCCTGCTTTACATCATTCTCAACTAAACGGCAGTACGTGTCAAGAGAGGTGTTGCGGTGCTTGGGAGGAATGAATGTAGACCTTTTCTTGAAGCAACTATGGCCCGAGTCACTAGGGGCAGAGATGGCAGACGAGTGGACTTGGTCCAAAGAAGAAACACTCCTGGTTAGACTGTCTCTCATATCAGAATAGAAAAACTCCCTCAATCTTAGATTATGAAAAAAACTTCTGGAAATCAATAATAGTCTCAAAGACTTTTAGCCAATGCTGTCTTACACGCACTTCATGAGGCACACACGCACACTAGCACACACACACGCAAGGTCTCTCGCTCTCTACCTCTCTGCCGTGCGCGCGCTGCATGGTTCGAACGTACATATTCACGTAGCCTTTCGAAAACCAGGACATATTCACATTAGGGTTGGGCGATGTCTACCAATATGGTATCAGACGATGTCTACAGTGAAACATCGCGATGGACGATGATATCGGGAGGGAGGAGGGGTAACATTCTCATTTTCCACTAGATATTTTCCTCTATATCTCATCAGCAATTTCGATTTCAGCAAAATCTACAGCAGCTGACCACTAAGGAGCGAATGTACAGTGACGTGACAACTGCCAAATTCAAACTGTGCTTTCGCGCTATGGCTGGCGCTGAGCCAAAGACGGACGCGCTCAGTGCTTGTCATAGGCTCGCGATGCCGGCTAAACATCGTGATGTCTGTCAGCCATCACGATGGACGATGATATCGTCCATCGGCCCAACCCTAATTCACATAGCCTTTTGAAAACCGGGACACTCTCATCAGATCAAAGGAGCATTTGTTTAATATTTCGCACCAGCGTGTGCAAAAAGTCATCATGGGTTTCTTCCTCTGACATGGCTTTGTTGTCAAAGGAACAAATGATCTATCAAGGGAGACAAAGGGATTACTACCTAAGTAAAGTTACAATATTTTTTAAAAAAGTAACTGTGTGCACATCCCACCTTCAGGCAGGTGCAGGACAAAAGGAACTTACTAAAGTGAAAAAAATTTAAAGGAACACTTCACCCATTTGCATTAGACTTTGTATCTTTAGAAACCCAGTCACTTTTTCGAATGGTCATGGTTTATTCCCTTATTTTCCCCTGAGATGGGAGAAATAAGGATTTAAGTGTTCCACTTCCTGCTTTTTATGACGCAAAAATCGTCATTTTGCGTCATAAAAAGCAGGAAGTCCAATTTCTTTGAATAAGGGTAAGACTACAAACACTAGCTCCTCATTTATACAGGGGGTGGGACCCACTCACGCTACAGACCTATTACAGATCAGTGGGTGGGACTTCACTTGCAGATACAGAAAGCAATATCCGCCATCTTGTTTGGAAGCTAAGCTAACAAGCGCTGTGGAATTACGAGGTTATGACGGAAGAGACAAAACAGGACATGGATGAAGAGGATTTTGAAAACCTGCTGCTCGAATCCGATGTTCGTGGTTATCTTTACGAGCCGCAATATAGTGAAGAGCAGCTGAGGCTGATGGAGGAACAGGAGGCGGCTTCTGCAGCCGAGGCAGAAGACCTGGCTGTCGTGGACGAGGAGCCCGGACTAACGTTACTTCGAGCTGGGGCGGACTGGTGGTATATAGAACATTTCTGAAGCGTCTTTCTAACGTTACATTGCTAGTTTGCTCCTTCACTGTTGACGATTGGATTTTTAGTGATGACGACACATTACCACTAGCAATAAAAATATGCGGAAGACGGCAGATTTACATTGTAAACTGCCAACATATATACAACCAACTCATTTGTGATGCCCTACTTTACTGCAGACGACTGTATTTGTGTGATCAGAAATAGAGTCAAGCAACTCTTACCTCCAAGCGAATGCGTTTAGCGCTGCTAGTGCCAGATGCTCCAGGCTGTTCATCGTCATCTTGAAACGTAAACACCGACGGAACTGCGGTATCCAAAAGAACGACTTTCTTCATTCCCATGACATTTATTTGGAAGTCTTCATTTTTGAAATGTAGACTGCAAATCTTCTTATATTTAAGGTCTTCCATGGCAGTGTCTTGCGAATACATCGGGTGGTTAATCGCTCTTAGCCACTGTTTGCATCGCTCAGCATCTCTCGGTAGGAAATGAAAACTTACTTTTTTTCCTTTCCTTGTTCGGACTGAACATCCCGGTACCATGCAGTAATTAACCATTTCTAAATAAATAGTAACGAGGAGTATTTCGGCAACAAACTTGATATTTTCTCTGTGAAATGAATTTCAAACTCTGGCGGTAGATGTGCTTTCTCTGAATCTGATAGGCGGATACCTCAATATGCGTTGTTCTGGATTAGTGGGAGTGGCTTGCGGAGCTGTGCAAAGTGGTGCATTGTGGGAGTTGTGGTTTTCCATACAAATTCGCCCTAAAGTTACTTTCTGTCTTTACTCGGTCCAGAAGGCACCAAATTTGAATTTTTTGGTACAGTTCGACTACATATATGTCCCACTTTCAATAAAGATTAATGTTCCCACGGGTGAAGTGTCCCTTTAATGTCTGTGTAGTAATGTTTAAGATTCAGGGAAGAAGGAGGCGGGAACCGGAGAACAATCCAAATACTTTTAATATTCAAAATAAAAGAAATACACAAACAAAAGGATCCGCCAGCAGCCCCTTGCTGGCTACACAAAACAGAAATAAAACACGACATAAAATCAGGCCTGTTCCTCTCTCGATTTCCAGCGTCGTCGCTCCTCCTTTTATGCTTCCGCTCCTCCATGAGAGATGCGTGACCGGTGCGTCTCACGGGTGACGTTCATTATTACTCACGCCACCGGCCCCGCGCCGCTCTCTCACGTCCCTCGGCCTCGTCCTGCTTGCCACAGTCCGCAACACTGCTTGTATTGTATATATGGAATTGTTTCTTCCACTGATTGCTCTCCTTTTTACTTTTCTCTTTTTTTCTTTTCTGTGGAGAGCTATGTTATGTACTCTTTTGGGGATATTGAAGTTTAAAAAGCCCCCTTCGGAGATGTATTAGTTTGTAAAAAACCTGTATGTAAGTGTTTTCTTTATTGAGTAATGTGTGGGGCTATTAGTCTTGTTTTGACCTAATCAAACTAATTGAAATCACATGGTGGGTCAGTTGATTGTATGGCCTATATATATCCCTTCATCATATGTGTCCACCATTTGCCTGAAGAAGACCCAGCAGGGTCGAAACATTGCCTTTTTATTAAATATGGGAGTTAAAAGCAGTGTTACGGACATTACATTTTTTTCACTTTTACAGTATGATGCATTGTTTTACATTAAACTACACAAAAGTATATAGTTTAATTGTAACAACCTTGAAAATATTCTGAAGTAAAATGCAACATACGCAGTAATGCAGTAGTAGCCTAATATAAATGCAAAACCATCATAAAAACCCTGACAAAGAGTTTTTCCCCCTGCAGAATACATACCTTTAGTTCCCTTTCAGTCGCTCAAGTTCGACGTAGTCGACGTGTCGACTGATCGGGATCACGCTTAGGGAGCCTGTCACCTTCGAGTACTGTTAAAACGAGCCAATGCACATTGGCGTGCGTGAAATGGATCACACACTCCACCCCCGCGGCGCGCGGTATAAATATGGAAGTGAATGCACGCACTAGTTGTCTTTCGCTTCGAAGCTGATTGGTCTTCATGTCGATGTCTCTGAAGAGTGTTGTTATATTACAACGAGCGAGTGTGTCGGTGTTCTTCTGGAAGACTCTCCCAGTGCTGGTGGTTCTACAGCACGAGTGCAGCGGTGACCGCGAGCTTCTGAGCTCTCAACTGCTGTTTTAACAGCATCATTTTTGTGTGTTTGTTGACTGATGGTTCGAGGGCGAAGCAGTGAGTGCTTCACTGTTTCAGTTCACTGTTCAATGTTGCCGCGGTCATTCCCCTGTGTGCTCCGGCACTGGTGACGGGTCCCATTTCCTTGAGCAACATGGGTGCTTTTGCGTCTTTTTCAAGATGTCATTCCATCTGTGCGTTTCTGGATGCGGTCGTTCCCTGTTCCCCTCTGACGGTCACAATGGTTGCATCACGTGTTTAAAAAAAAGTTTTTATATAAAAATTAGGGCTGTCAAACGATTAATTTTTTTAATCGCAGAAGCTTCATAGTTAACTGTGATTAATCGCGGTTTGAATTGCACGTGTAAAATTATGTTATTTTGCATATCAAGGCAGTTCTAAGCCCATAATGTAGTATATCTTACCAGAGTTTTCATTGGAAATCAAAAGAACACATACAATTTCCTTTTTGACCTTTTTTTATTAAAAAAAAAAAGTGCAATGTAGACCAACTTCCAAATATTAGGAGGAATAAAGTAACGCAGTGCTTACTTTGAGAGATTACATTTATCAGGCCACTCTCTTAAGCTACTTCAAAAATAAACAATAACATCATTAGCAAAACAATTCCTAGCTGGAAATAACAGCAATCAAGTGATATGTAACACTGGTAGGAAATTTCTAACTCGCTTATGACAAACAGAACAGTCTAAAACACTGACGGCCACAGCGGGATATTTGTAACATTTTCTAGTTTTAAATGAAGAATGTCATCCTTGTAATTAACCTGTGCTGCACATGGATGAAAAAAAAAGTCCAAATGACAGTAAGATGAAATGAAAAATATTGCATGATTGGACATGAGATTCAGAACTATCTGAGTTCTAAGTTGTCTCTCCTATTTATTTTCTTTAACCCAATTGCTAATACACACCAGTCTGTTGACATTAAGGGTCTGCTGCGACGCCCGCACTCAGGAATAGTTCTTTGGCGAGGCTGCAGCTTGCTTGGCGGGGAGGCGTCAGGTGAAACACCGGGGTGTTTCGCCTGGAGGTGGTAACTTAGACTTGACGTGCTCCGATGGTAGCTGAACTCCTTGAAACAAATGCTGCATTGTACCTTAGTGTTGTCAACGGAACCATCTGATTTTTTTTTTAAGTTAAACAGGCTGTTTAAAAATCCGGTCGTACTTTTTCTATCCATCACCTTTTACCGCTTCACAAACCAAAGGGGCTGACTACGGGCTAGTCAAAGGGACAAAAAGGCGTTCCTTGAAATGCGATTAAAAAAAATTAGCGCGTTATGGATTGTTTTTAACTAATCGCGATTAATGCATTAACGCTGACAGCCCTAATAAAAAAAAAAATATATATAATATATATATATTTATATATTCAGCACGCTGAAGCAGCTTTTGTGGATAGTTCTTGTTCTCATTGCGAGAACATGACTATCGCGGTATTGAGATGGGGACTCCACCTTCAAGCATGAAGGCGAGTCTCGATTACCACGCCCTGCTACGGTGCCTTGTGGGATGGGTGATCAGAGGATCATAGTGAGGCTTAATCATGCCTGAGGCTTAATCACTGCCTAATTATTTATTCAAAACAATACATTAATATAAATTTTGTAAAACACTTTTTGTTTGGAAAGGCAATATGCGTGTGACCGTGAATGGTCCTGTCACGATCCCCGATCCTCTGGCCAGCAGAGAAAGCCCTTGCCCGAGTACTGATTTTCACTGGCACTTACATTCCCCATAAGCCTCTCTAATCACTCTCATCATCATGCCCAGCTGCAGCCTCTAATGACTCTCATCACCATGCCCAGCTGCAGCCTATCTAACAAACTATTTAACTGCACCGCGAACAGCTCTCAGTGCAAAGTTTTGTTTTGCTTTTGTGGACACTACTGAATACCCTGTGACTGCCTGACCGTTTCTCGACCCATTCTGCCTCTGACTTCTCCTTGCCTGTTGCCTTCCTACGCTACCTCTGCCTGGTTCACGTACTTTGCCTGTTCTCTGCCTGCCCTGATCTTCTGCCCGGTATTAGACCTCGACCAAGCCTTGCCTCCACTGCTGAGTTTGCTGTCGTTGACCTTTTCCTGTTTGACTATTCTCTAAATAAACTTGAGACTGGACCACTAGACTGGTGATTCACAACAGGTCCAACCCAATCATGAATAATTATGTGGTTCACACCTGAGAAGACAATGACCCACATACTGAGCTGCATAATGAGCATTTCAGGTGTCTCACGCACACAAAAAAAGACTATATATATATATATATATCCAAATGTAAATGAAAGTCAAAAGCACATTTTTAGTACAGTCATACCTGATAACAAATCCTGTTCAAATAGGCTATATGGGCCATTCTACAGAATTTGTTCAAAGTTAGAGTTGGAAACATCTTGAAAAGAAAATTGTCTTTTTCCATAAATTTCTTATAAAGTATTCTTTTTTAAAGTAGGCCAATACATTTTATCATACATATTTTAAAGTTAAGGATTCATTAGTTTGATTTAGCTTACATTGGAACAAACACTATAATAACATCTTAGTTGAGTTTATTTTTGACAAAACATACTATATATTTAACATATGAGCAGAAACTGGCTAACAAAAGCTTATTTGATGTCTATTTTAGAGTAAAAACTTTATAATCTGTTGTGGTGAAGAAAGAGCTGAGTCGCAAGGCGAAGCTCTCGATTTACCTGTCAGTCTACGTTCCTACCCTCACCTATGGTCATGAGCTGTGGGTCATGACCGAAAGGACAAGATCCCGGATACAGGCGGCCGAAATGAGCTTCCTCCGCAGGGTGGCTGGGCGATCCCTTAGAGATAAGGTGAGAAGCTTGGTCACTTGGGAGGAGCTCAAAGTAGAGCTGCTGCTCCTCCACATCGAGAGGGGCCAGCTGAGGTGGCTCAGGCATCTGTTCCGGATGCCTCCTGGACACCTTCCTGGGACGGTGTTCCGGGCGCATCCCACCGGGAGGAGGCCCCGGGGAAGACCTAGGACACGCTGGAGGGATTATGTCTCCCGGCTGGCCTGGGAACGCCTCGGGGTCCCACCGGAAGAGCTGGAGGTAGTGTCTAGGGAGAGGGAAGTCTGGACATCTCTGCTTAGACTGCTGCCCCCGCGACCCGGTCCCGGATAAGTGGAAGAAGATGGATGGATGGAACTTTATAATCTATCCAAAACTAATCAACGAAATGTTATCTTTCATATTTCGTCGGTAACATGGTAAACAAAAGTACGCATCTGTGCCGTTCATTCATTCACACACAGGCACCCAATTCCTATTTAAACAGTCTTTTTGCAAGCTGTAGGCTAGTAAACAACAGCGCCCATCTGTGCCGTTAATTCATTCACACACAGAAATGTGATTCAAATTTAAACAGTCTTTTTGCGTTTACAGACACTATTCCATATCGCGATTAGAACAAAGTACAAGAATCAAAAAACGTACTATTCACAATTCTCGGCTAGATCCGTTGCTCCTCGAAATGAAAATAAACCAGCACTTGTTCCTAGGTAAATGTCTCAGGATTATTCCTCACAGCCTCGCAAGACGACATAGTACAGTAATCTGATTAAATTTGGTGTGTTGTACCGAGGTGATGTGGGCGTTGACACGTTTACATGTGTTGCCTCAGATCATTTGCGTTTGAATAGCGCGCGCTCTCCGTGGGGTGTCAAATTAGCAGAATAATGAGCTGCGAGAACTATAATGAGAACGGCTGACATCTCTCTCTTTTTATATAGATTACATAAACAGAGAATATTTATTTTAGTTTTGAATTATAATCATTTAAGTTTGTACTTTTAAATTATCTAAAGAAATATTGCTCATGCCTGGGTAAATAGTATTCGCTGAGTTTTGTTTAAGTTTAGAGACGTGCTCCAGAAAAAAAGTTCACGGAGACGGAGAGGCAGAAAGCACACCCTGTTTATTTTCTTTATTTTACAAAAGCACGTTTTATTTCGATTGTAAGTGGACACATACAAAAGTAGACATTTAACAGTTTATTTTTTATATTTCTTAAGTCTGTATGACCAAAAATGACAGAGTATTATAAGTCTATTTTGCTGCTATGTGAAAAAAATAGAGCAAAACGCGCCGGCGCGTTTGCCGACCCCAGAGGGTTAACTATGGTATGAAATATATGACTAGTAGTTTTTCCCCAATGCGGTATTAGTAGTTATTAAAAGTAGGCTACTTTAGCGTAATAAAGTATCTCAATATTTATTACACCAATTAGCCTACTTGGTCATAGCTCTAGACAATTTCTCTTTCCCTTCTTCCCCGAAATCAGACTATAATCATTTACCCCTGTACTGCAGGATAAACCTTCATATCCCAGAAGACACGCGTCCTGATTTTCGGCTGAGCAGGGATGCCCTGACAGTGCTGCTGGATCTGCTGAAAAGTGAAACGGCAACATGGATGGGGTGCCACAATCAAGACCCTGGTCTTTCTTTTCTGGCTGGCGTGTGGTACATCATACAGAGTGGTCTCCAGAGCATTTGATATACCTCATTCCACTGTCCACCGCATTGTCCACCGGGTCGCTGATGAGGTGGTGGCCGTTCGCCACCAAGTAATTCACCTCCCAAACACCCCAGAAGACCTGGAGGCAGTTTGCCGTGGGTTTGGAGGGCTGGCAAACCTGTTGGTAGACAACGCAGTGGACAGTGTAAATATGCACTCAAACACTCTGGAGACCATCACAGATGATGTCCCACCAGCAGAGAGCTCTTACCAGGGTCTCTAATGTGGCAGCCTATCTCGGTCCAGCAGCACACCAGCCACCAGGGTCTCCCTGCTCAGCTGAATAAAAGTCTACATATTTTTTTTCTTATTTTATGTACTGTAAATTTAAATGTTGTTGATTTTGATATGTTTAACGTATGTTGTAAATAGTTGGGAAAATTACTTTTATGTAGCCTATAGAACAAATAATTTTCAATTTTATTTGAAAAAAAAAGGTATAGAATTAGTTTCATGTAGAAATTATGACTGTCATTACAAAAATAAACAATGTCCAGAACAATTAATTATCTTTTATGTACACAATTAAAATTGCATAAAAATAAATAAATGTACAACATTTTTTTTCCTTTTAAAAAATAAAAGTGAAAAAAGTTTAAGAATATATATATATATATATATATATATATATATATATATATATAAAAAATTCAATTATTCTCTCAAGAAGAAAAAACAGCCTGTCCATCCTCTCCTTACTCTCCTGTGCTCTCCTCGCCTCTGCCTCCCTAGGCAGAGTAGTTGCATGTCTTCTCTGATCAAGTCCAAAAACTCTTCCTCTCTGTTTCGCCTCCTTCGTGCTGGTGCTGGTGCTGGTGGTGCTCGTGCTGGTGCTGCTGGTGCTCGTGCTGCTGGTGCTGGTGGTGGTGCTGTTGGTCCTGCTGCTGGTGGTGCTCGTGCTGGTGGTGCTGTTGCTCCTGCTGCTGGTGGTGCTGTTGCTCCTGCTGCTGGTGGTGCTCGTGCTGGTGCTGCTGGCTCCTCCTCTTCACACACTGCTGAACTTGGTCCTGGTGTGTCCTCAGGGATGGAGGCAATTAGGACAGGGGGTTGGTGGAGAGGCTCTGTCCCACTTAACAATTGAAGCTGCACAGTGCTAACATTTGTAGTTTAAGTCAGAGTATGTGAGCGGACTGGTGCACCAACAATTTCCCATCTGTGTAAGTGTTCAATAATCACTCCGCTCCAGGTTCACCATTTCCCACTCCACGCTCCACTCCTCGCTCACTGATATCAGAGACAGCACTCTGTCTTCGCTCAGTGAGGAAATTTGAAAAATTACAGAAAACCAGAAAAATTACTCTGGTTTAAAAAGTGAAAGTTAAAATTAAGTTGATGTTTTTTTAAAAAAGACACCAGGCTTTTAACACTTGTTTGTCTATTTGAGTAAATTAAAACAATACTTACATTTAAAAGTCTAGGCTTCTGCCGCAACAGAATCACCCGCCATCCTGTCGTCACCGGCACGCAATGAATTCTGGGGTAGGGTAGGGCATGAAGGATCCATATTTGTATCCTTCATTGCCCGAGAGAAACAGAGGGTATATTTCAAGCCGCTTTCGAATTTTCGAAATGCGACCTTCGAAGGGTGCAGACTTGAATTGGGACAGCCTTTGTTGCGCTGCGGTGACGCAGTCGGCCTTTTAATGTGTCCTTCAAATGATGCAGCCTTTAAATGTGTCCTTCAAAGGATGCAGCCTTTGAATTGGGACAGCCTCCATTGCTCTGCGGTGACGCAATCGGCCTTCAAATGCGGCCTTCGGAGGATGCAGCCCTTGAATTGGGACACAGCTACAGACTCAGGGTCTTCAGCAGTCCTTGTTTTACTTGACATAAGCACATCATTCAATACCATTGACCATGAGACTTTACTTTCATGACTTGAAAATGTGGTGGGAATCAGTGGTACTGGCTCGCATGGTTTAAGTTCTTTCTTTCAAACAGAACCTTTTCTGTTAATGTTGGTCAAGATAATTCACAATTTGTTTCGTTGTTTAGACGGGTTCCACAGGGGTCAGATCTTGTATTTGTCACGGTTTATGAATTCGCTGACTCCTTTCTTGTCTTATGTGTGTGTATGTGTTATGGGCGGGGTCGCTGATCACTGCCGCTGATCAGACACCAGCCGCGTCTGATCAGCACGCCAGCTGCAGCTGATCAGCGAACCCTATTTAGTCCCTCTGTTTCTCCTTGTCTTTGTCAGATCGTTGTTGAATGTTCCATGTATCCTGCCTGTCTCCAGTTCCCATTTGGTGTTGCCTGTTCCAGTCCGTGTTTCGTCTGTTCTACACTCCTGCACTTCGTTCCGTCAGCTGCCTGTTATCCAGTCTTTGCTCTGTTTCCTGGATCTCCCGAACTACGGCCTTTACCTCATCATCATCTTCACCCTCTTTCTACCATCCAGTTGGGGTTGGACCTCAGCGTCCCTGTGCTGCCTTGTGCTTCTCTCACCGGACTTTACTACCATCAGCTACCAAGACTCATTCAATAAATATTTTACTTGCTATTGGATCTCCTGTTTATTTCCTGACAGAACGATCTGACCAAGCATGGATCCAGTGAGTAATCCAAATCTGGGTGAGTTCCTGTCCAAGAGCATCTCCAGAATGGACCAGCAAGAGTAAAATCTGGCAGTCACAGGACGTGCGGTACAAGCCTTGGTAGCACAGGTGTCCGAGCTTACCCAACAGCTGCAACATCTAGCTGGTCCCACTGCACCCAGCCCACCGCCTGTTCCCCCCACTCCACCAGCACCCAGCCGCCAACTGGAACCACGTCTTCCCACTCCGGAGTTATATGCTGGTGAGCCAAATTACTGTTGGGCATTTTTAACAAAATGTTCAATGTTCTTTTCCCTTCAGCCACAAACCTTCTGCTCAGAGGAATCTAAGGTGGCTCTGGTCCTCACGCTACTTACTGGACGAGCGGCTCTGTGGGGAACG
Source organism: Gila orcuttii (assembly GCA_026230005.1). Classification (NCBI taxonomy): domain Eukaryota; kingdom Metazoa; phylum Chordata; class Actinopteri; order Cypriniformes; family Leuciscidae; genus Gila; species Gila orcuttii. The sequence goes on along the minus strand of JAPDVR010000009.1, from coordinate 1,400,407 downwards.
GCATTGTGGGAGAATCGACATCATTGCTGTGTTCCTCGTTCCACGCACTGTCGGAGGAAATGAGACGGGTCTTCGACCGAGCGACGGCAGGGCGGGAGGCAGCTCGCCAACTCGCTGACCTTCGCCAAGGTAATCGCTCCGTGTCTGACTATTCCATAGACTTCCGTACCCTGGCTGCCGAGTGCCATTGGAACGAGGAAGCGCAGTGGGACATGTTCCTGCATGGGTTGGCTGACCGCATCCAGAAAGAGATCTTCACGCTGGACCTACCTGAGAAGTTCGACGGGCTCGTCGAGGTGGCGCTAAGGGTGGACGCTCGCCTTCATCGTCTGGAGTGACGGACCAGGGCAGTCCAGTATCCCATGAGCGCCGAAAGCCTCCAGTCCAGCGGTGATGCTGTCAGCTCGGCTTTTGATCCCGAACCCATGCAGGTGGGTAGAGCTCGGCTTTCTCGGGAGGAGAGAGAGCGACGGAGATCCCAAGGTCTTTGCCTCTACTGTGGTGGGGCCGGACACTACTTAAACATCTGCCCAGTAAAAGACCAAGCTCGGCAGTAAACAGGAGGCTACTGTCGGGTGGGATCTCCATGGACAAGACTTCATCCTCTACTCTCCTCCCGGTTAGACTGCTGTGGGCAACCCGGTCCCATCCCAGTCAAGCCTTTCTGGATTCGGGAGCTGAGGGTAATTTTATGGACTTCACTTTGGCTCGGACACTCGAATTACCCATCACCACTCTCAAGAACACCATTTCAGTCAGTGCACTTCACGGTCAGGAACTTCCAGCCTTAACACTCCGCACTCACCCTCTGACACTAGTCACATCCGGCAATCGCACGGAACAGATTTCATTCCTTCTTCTGGACTCACCTATGGCCCCCATTGTCCTCGGCCACCCCTGGCTGATACAGCATAGCCCGAGGGTTGACTGGGGACACAATTCTGTTTCAGCCTGGAGCACTCAATGTCTTAAGTCTTGTCTTGTGTCTGCCTGTTCATCTGTGTCCAGTTCTGTTTTTCAGAGGGAGGCGGTGAATTTATCTAACGTGCCCGCTGAGTACCGTGACCTGCAGGAGGTGTTCAGTAAGTCCCGTGCTGCTTCTCTTCCTCCGCATCGTCCCTATGACTGAGCCATAGATTTACTTCCAGGTAAGTCTCCGCCTAAGGGCAAACTATACTCGCTTTCTGTTCCAGAAAGGGAGGCCATGGAGAAATATATTTCTGATTCTCTAGCCTCCAAATTCATCCGTCCTTCCTCTTCTCTAGCGGGGGCGGGGTTCTTTTCTGTGGGTAAGAAGGATGGCTCTCTGTGACCGTGTATTGATTACCGAGGGTTGAACAACGTCACGGTAAAGAATACTTACCCTTTGCCGCTGATGTCTTCAGCCTTCGAGTGGTTGCAGGGATCCTCCATCTTCACAAAACTGGATTTACGTAATGCCTATCATTTGGTTCGCATCAGGGAGGGGGATGAATGGAAAACCGCGTTCAACACCCCCAGGGGTCACTTTGAATATTTGGTTATGCCGTTCGGGCTGTCCAACTCCCCAGCGGTTTTCCAGGCACTCGTCAATGAGAGACATGGTAGACCAATTCATATATGTCTACCTGGATGATATATTGATTTTTTCTTCTCTCCAGGAACACCTTCAACACGTCAGACAAGTGCTTCAGAGGCTGCTAGAGAATGGGCTTTTTGTCAAGGCAGAGAAATGCGCGTTTCATGCACAGTCTGTTCCTTTCCTAGGCTACATCGTCTCGTCTGAGGGAGTGCGCATGGATCCTGACAGGGTTAAGGTTGTGATAGATTGGCCAGATTCCCGTAAGGCCCTACAGAGGTTTCTGGGGTTCGCCAACTTCTATCGGCGTTTCATTCGCAATTTCAGCAAACTAGCCGCACATCTGACCACCTTGACCTCTCCCAGAGTGACGTTCAGGTGGTCCGATACAGCCGAGGCTGTGTTCGCCAAACTCAGAAGTCACTTTGTTTCGGCTCCCATCTTAGTCGCCCCTGATTCCTCACGTCAGTTCGTGCTAGAGGTCGACGCGTCAGAGGTGGGGGTAGGTGCAGTTCTTTCCCAACGCTCTTCCACAGACGACAAGATGCATCCGTGCGCGTTTTTGTCCCATCGTCTATCACCTGCCGAACATAACTATGACATGGGTAACAGAGAGTTGTTGGCAGTCCAATTGGCGTTGGAGGAGTGGCGTCATTGGTTTGAAGGGTCGGGGGTACCTTTTATCGTTTGGACCGATCACAAGAACCTTGAATATTTTAGATCTGCTAAAAGACTCAACCCCAGGCAGGCTCGATGGGCACTTTTTTTCAGACGTTTTGACTTTTCTCTCTCGTACCACCCGGGATCCAAAAATATCAAGCCCGATTCCTTTTCTCGTATTTTTGATCCATCTGAATGCCCGGTTACTCCCAAGTGTATTTTACCCGAGAAAGTAGTTATCTCCACACTCCCATGGGAGGTCGAGACGAAGGTCAAGACGGCCTTAGAAGGGGTAACGCCTCCGCCCGGTTGCCCACCGAGTCGATTGTTTGTGCAGGAGGAGTTACGGTCCGACATTATACGATGGGGTCATTGCTCCAACGTGGCTTGTCATCCAGGAGTAAACCGCACCAGCTGTTTAGTTAAGCAACGATTCTGGTGGCCATTAATGGCTCGCGACATTCACAGTTTTGTGTTGGCTTGCTCAGTTTGTGCCGTTGGTAAGACGTCTAACCGTCCTCCTGATGGGTTGCTCCAACCGCTGTCTGTCCCTTCGAGACCCTGGTCCTACATAGCGCTAGATTTTGTCACCGCCCTCCCGCCCTCTAATGGCATGACGGTTGTTTTAACTGTAGTGGACTGGTTCTCAAAGGCGGCACATTTCATCCCCTTGCCCAAATTACCCTCTGCCAAGGAGACAGTGGTGACTGTCGTAAATCATGTCTTTCGTTTACATGGCCTCCCAATGGACGTGGTTTCCGACGGGGGGCCCCAATTTTGTCCAAATTCTGGCAGGAGTTTTGTAGATTACTAGGAGCAACAGTCAGTCTATCTTCGGGTTATCATCACCAGAGCAATGGTCAAACCGAGAGAGCCAACCAAGATTTGGAGAGAGTGTTACGAAGTTTGGTGTCCAAGAATCCTTCATCTTGGAGCCAACAACTTTCTATGGTTGAGTACGCACACAACTCGTTACCAGTGTCATCCACGGGCCTCTCTCCGTTTGAGTGTAGTCTAGGGTACCAGCCACCAATTTTTCCAAGCCTGGAATCCGAAGTCGCGGTTCCCTCCGCTCATGCCTTCGTCCAGAGGTGCCACCACACATGGACCAGAGCCCGTGAGACTCTGCTCCAGGTGGGGGCTTGCACCAAGGCTAAGGCCGATCGCCACCGGTCAAGGCCTCCCGTATAGGTTGTGGGTCAAAAAGTGTGACTTTCAACCAAGAACATTCCGCTCCGCTCCGTGTCTAATAAGCTAGCTCCTAAATTCATCGGCCCGTTCCCTGTCACCAAGTTCCTTAGTCCGGCGGCAGTCCGACTCAAACTCCCTCTGGTGTACAGGAGAATTCATCCCGCCTTTCATGAGTCCAAATTGAAACCTGTATTTCATTCCCACCTTAATCCTCCGGCCCCGGTTCCCCCACCGCCGCACTCGTAGACGGGGAACCCACGTATTCGGTCAATCGTATTCTGGACTCGAGACGGAGGGGACGCGGATTTCAGTATCTGGTGGACTGGGAGGGTTACAGTCCGGAGGAGAGAAGTTGGGTTCCTGCTGGGGACATACTGGATCACTCCCTGATTGATGATTACACTCAACAGGTAAATTCTTCTGGGAGCGCCAGGAGGCGCTCCTAGAGGGAGGGGTACTGTCACGGTTTATGAATTCGCTGACTCCTTTCTTGTCTCGTGTGTGTGTATGTGTTATGGGCGGGGTCGCTGATCAATGCCGCTGATCAGTCACCAGCCGCGTCTGATCAGCATGCCAGCTGCAGCTGATCAGCGAACCCTATTTAGTCCCTCTGTTTCTCCTTGTCTTTGTCAGATCGTTGTTGGATGTTCCATGGATCCTGCCTGTCTCCAGTTCCCGTTTGGTGTTGCCTGTTCCAGTCCGTGTTTCGTCTGTTCTACACTCCTGCACTTCGTTCCGTCAGCTTCCTGTTATCCAGTCTTTGCTCTGTTTCCAGGATCTCCCGAACTACAGTCTTTACCTTCATCATCATCTTCACCCTCTTTCTACCATCCAGATCGGGTAGGACCTCAGCGTCCCTGTGCTGCCTTGTGCTTCTCTCACCGGACTTTACTACCATCAGCTACCAAGACTCATTCAATAAATATTATACTTACTTGCTATTGGATCTCCTGTTTATTTCCTGACAGTATTTTTGCATGGGATATCTTTTCATTTCTACACAGATTTCAAGCAGGTGTATTTCCCTCTGCAGAAGCACAACAAAAAGCAACTAGAGTATTTGTTGAATTGCATACTCAAAATCAAACTATGGATGTCGTTAAACTTTTTAAATCTGAATTAAAATAAAACTGAAGGTGTGTGGTTTGGAGTACCAGATGTAACCTTTTTTTCTTTTTGCAAGCCAGTAGTGTAGAACCTAGGAGTTTGTTGACAGTGATCTCAAATTTGAGAAGTAGATGTATTCTGTGTTTAAATCGTGTTTTTATCACTTGCGATTAATTGCGAAGGTAGTATAATTTTTGTCCCTACGTGATTTGGAAAAAAAATCATTCATGCTTTGTTTTTACAAGGTTAGATTACTGTAATTCGCTAAAAGTTGGTATTAACAAATCATTACTTAACCCTCTGAGGTCTGAGGTGTTTTCTGGGCCCTGGAGGTGTTTTGATATGCCCTGACATTTGTGATTATTTCTGTTACTTAGATTCTGTAACATTTTCATGGCTATTGTCAGATTACACTGTAGTCAGCAAAAACTCTGCTACAATAATATGTGAGCAGCATGTATGTAAAAGTTTGTAGTTTTGTGAAAATTGCGTTTATGCGTGAATTGTGAAAAAAAAATCACTGAAATAAGGCAATAAAACCCATACTGAATATTTGTTCACAATTGTAATTGGCCGACGCTGGTCGTGTGTGATGCATTTGATGCTGGGCAATAGTGAGCCTACGTTCTGATGTACAACCCAAAAGCGCTGCGCTGTTACACTACGTGAACTCACATCAGAGGCCCACACAGAAGAAAATGAATAGTTTAAATATAAAGTCGTTATTTTTGTTGGGGTTTTTTTGCGCACAAAAAGTATTCTCCTCGCATGATAAACTTAAGGTTGAGCCACTGTAGTCACTTGGACTATTTTAACGATGTCTTTACTAACTTTTCTGGGCTGGCAGATATCAATTAACTTGCAGCCTATGAAGAAGTGAGCCAGCTCTCAGATTTCATCAAAAATATCTTAATTTGTGTTCCGAAGATGAACGAAAGTCTTACGGGGTTGGAACAACATGATGTTGAGTAATTACTGACAGAATTTTCATTTTTGGGTGAACTAACCCTTTAAGGTCTGGAGATTGGCTAGGCCACTCCAAGACGTTAATGTGCTGCTTCATGAGCCACTCCTTTGTTGCCTTGGCGGTTTTGGGTCATTGTCATGCTGGAAGACCCATCCACGACCCATCTTCAGTGTCCTGGCTGAAGGAAGGAGGTTCTCGTCCAAGATTTGACAGTACATGGCCCCGTCCATTGGCCCCTCAATACAGTGTAGTCATCCTGTACCCTTAGCAGAAAAACAGCCCCAGAGCATGTTTCCACCTCTATGCTTGACTGTAGGGATGGTGTTCTTGGGGTCATAATAAGCATTTCTCTTCCTCCAAACACGGCGAGTTGAGTTGATGCCAAAGAGCTAAATTTTGGTCTCATCTAATCATAGCACTTTTTCCCAAGCCTTCTCTGAAACATTAGATGTTCATTGCCAAATTTCAGACGGGCTTCTACATGTGCCTTCTTGAGCAGGGGGACCTTGCAGGTGCTGCAGTATCTCAATCCATTGCGGCGTAGTGTGTTACCAATGGTTTGCTTGGTGACTGTGGTCCCAGCTGCCTTGAGATAATTAACAAGCTCCTCCCGTGTAGTTCTGGACTGATCCCTCACCTTTCTCATGATCATCCTTACCTCATGAGGCAGGATCTTGCATGGAGCTACAGACCGAGGACGATTTGATTTTTCATTTTGTATTTCTTCTATTTCCGAATAATCACACTAACAAGTCTCCTTCTCTCTAAGCTTCTTGCTGATCTTTTAGCCCATTCCAGCCTTGTGCAGGTCTACAATCTGGTCCCTGACGTTTGACAGCTCTTTGGTCTTGCCCATGCTGGTGGAGAGAATGGAAGATACACATTCTGTGGACAGAATCTTGCTGGTCGTTAGGGGATCAAATACGTATTTCACTTGATCAAATGCTAATCAATTTACAACCTTTATATAATGTGTTTTTCTGGATTTTTTGGTTGATATTCTGTCTCTATCCGTTAAAATAAACCTACCATAAAAATTATAGACCCCCTCATTTCTTTGTAAGTGGGCGAAAATCAGCAGGGGATCAAACAATTATTTTCCCCACTGTATCATTGCCAAGGTGGTTGCTTTTTCTTCTGCCATGAAAACTGCCCTGCCATCAGTAGTCAGTGATGGAGCTTGTTTTGGGGGAATCGCTGCATGATTTGGGGGAAAAACCTAATTGTGATTTTTCTGGTTAAAATTGCAATATAGATCTCTCTCTCTCTCTCTCTCTCTCTATAAATATAAATATATATATATATATATATATAATCCAAGGTAAACTCACAGCGCGTCTTCCAAACGCATGAAAATGAAATGAAAAGCAGAAGAATGATGAAGCTTGATGGTTTGTATATCGAGGTGATGGGGGAGTTTACAGGTTAGCGTGGCTCACGCATAGACAACTAACATGTGAATCGCTTGTGCGCATGTGGGTGTGGTCACATTACAGTTAATGAGTAGACGCATGAGAAACTGTACCTCTCGTTGGTTCCATACGTATTACATAAAGAGAGAATATTTGTTTTGATATGAATTGCTTCATTTAAAAGTAGGCATTTCCCTTGCTTTCTAAAGACATATCTATCATGTCTGTGTGGCAAGTATTTGCTAGGTTACAGTTCATTTTCTGACACGTTTTAGAATGGACTTCACTGAGAGAGACAGAGACGGCAGAACGTACATCCTGTTTGTTATCTATATTTTATGAAAAGCACAACATTTTGTTTTTGTGAGTGTATACAAATAAAGAAAAAAAGCGAGTTGGTCGTGCTGCCTACCCCAGGGAGTTAACCACTGACAACTGTTTAAAAATGCTGCTGCAAGACTTTTAACAGGTACTCATAAGAGAGGACCACATTACTTCTGTTTTGGGTTCCTTACATTGGCAGAATAGAATAGAATAGAATAGAACTGATTTTAGTTTATAAATCGCTACACAATTTGGCTCCTCCTTATTTGGTGGAATTTCCTGGGACCCAGTGGAAAACGGGTGGAGATCGAGCATTTGTGGCGGAAGTTCCTAAACTTTGGAATGATCCCATGCTAAGTGTTTAAGTACATTTCTCTGTATGTGGTTCATAAAATTGTACAGCGTTTTGTTAGACGGAATTCTGTTTATAATAGTGTTTAATTGAGATTGAAAAACAGCAGAAGAATTAAAAACATGTTGAGTGTGCATGAGAGCAGTTTCAGTACCTCCAGGAACAGGGTTGGGAAACTCTACTATTGTGAGTGTGTTGTAGGCCTTTGTTTTGTTGGTTGTTGTGTTTGATCTCCTCCATTTCACTCCCCATGCTATTCTCTCCCCTCTTCCAATCATCAGTCAAAATTTCCAGTTATACACACTCAGTTTTTGAGCCTTTTTTAAATCTGAGGTATGAACGAGCAGTGCAAAAATTGGATTTTAATGACCCTTAACAAACTTGCATGCCCTAATACCTATGACAGCACTCACTGATTGGTATATCCATACCAATTATATCTTCCTATAACCTCCCTAGTTTGATGACAAACCCGAATGATGCACTTCCTCAGCCCTAACACTGTTGGAGCATTTTCAACACAAGGACATCAATATGTGGATGCCCTGTTCTTAACAGAGGCTCTTGACTGTTCTTGCTGTTCACATATTAGCCTTTAGTCAAACACAGCAGGAATGGCTGAAATGAATTTGCTGATGACACAGCTGTGATCTGATAACCATGAACAATGAATCTGCAGAGAGAGTAAGCCCTCTCTGCATCTGACAGCACTTCAGCATTCTAAATCAGAATCACTGTATTATCATGGACTGCAGCAAAAACAAGGACATGTGATATTCCAGTGGATCATAGGCAGAGCCGATCCTGACCTCCCTGGGGCCCTAAGCAAAATTCTGTTAAGGGGCCCTCCTACCTGACCCATGAGCCTTGTAGACCATTAGCCATTGCCACACAGTCACACCTGACACCCCAGTGCTCCCACTACAATCCTCCCTCCTTTGTGGAAGCTTGTTTCCGCCACAAAATAAAACATTTTAAAAGATAATTGTGACTTTATTTCTCAGAATTGCGAGATATAAAGTCAGAATTGCGTGAAATAAAGTCGCAATTGCGTGTTATAAAGTCAGAATTGCGAGAGAAAAAAGTAACAATTCTGACTTTTTTCTTGCAATTCTGACTTTATATCACGCAATTCTGACTTTATAACACATAATTGTGAGTTTATATCTTGCAATTCTGACATCTTTTCTCAGAATTGTGAGATATAAACTCGCAATTGCGAGATATAAAGTCCAATTCTATGGAAAAAAAAGACTGACTTTTTTTCCCTCAGAATAGTTTATATCTCACAATTCTGACTTTATAACACGCAATTGCGAACTTTATATCATGCAATTCTGACTTTATATCTCCAAATTGCGTATTATAAAGTCATAATTGCGAGATATAAACATGCAATTCTGAGAGAAAAAGTCAGAATTTCAAGTATATTTCTCGCAATTGCGAGTTTATATCATGCAATTCTGACTTTATAACCTGCAATTGCGACTTTATATCAATCAATTCTGACTTTATATCTCGCAATTCTGACTTTATAACACGCAATTGCGACTTTATTTCACGCAATTCTGACTTTATATCTCGCAATTCTGAGAAATAAAGTCAGAATTGTGAGATGTAAACTCACTTTTTTATTTTTCATTCTGTGGCGGAAACAAGCTTCCATACTCCTTTAATTAGTACTAATGAAAATGTAATTCCTGATATCAGAAATAGAAATATTTTATATTAATATCAAGAATTCACATTTTAAATAGTACAAATGATATCATTATTGATATCAAAAATGCATCCTGTAAATGAATAAAAGCTAAAATGGCTTGCCATAGCATGTCACTGTGTTTTAAATGATAAAAGCAATACTTGATACTGGATGGTTATTATTTACTGAGTGTTGTGCATCCATTTTGACCAGTATGTCCAGCCAATCAACATTTTAAATGCAATATAGCCTATAAATCAATAGTCAATGTCAATACATTGCTTTCCATCTTGTTTTATTGCAGAGTTGTAACTAAACTGACTTGGAGACTAGATAATCATTGTCTTGTTTTACAGTTTTTTACAATCGCTATGACAATTTTTTGAATACTTTTAACAAATTTCCTAAACTCTTAACGCACCAACACACCTACAACACACAATTGGCAAAACAGTTAATTTCATGCTCAAAATCACACATTGTAAACTAAACTCCAACACTAATTTTCAAAATACAATAATACACTAGCAACAATACACTATGTCTACCAAAACACTGCAAACATGTCTCAAAATCAAATCATTTTTCAAAACACTAACATATATTCTCGTCCAACAGGAAGATTTAGTCAATCATAGCACAATGTCATAAAAACACTAACATCAGATGGAATTACAGAAACTGCATTATTTTATATGTGTTATGTATCCTTATACAACACACAGTATATTGTATTGATCATAGATTGTGTTTTGCACTGCAGTTTCTTTTGAAGCCTCTCTACATTTTTGTTTTGTTGGGTTTAGGTCTTTTGCTGCCGAAATTCAATAACAAAAGACCCATCTCAGAGTGCTTTATAGAATATACGGTTACTGTAATGAAAAAACGAAGACAGAGACAGAATTGCTGCAATAAAGAAAATAAATAAAAATAAATTTATATATTTGCATAATTCAATCAGCTGTTTCTCAGTAACAATAGAATAAAATACAGGGGATATATTTGTGTTTCAATTCACAATATAAACAGCTGTTTACCTTGACTTTAGCCTGGGTTAGGTTTAGAACATGGTGTTTTCTGTTCTGACATACAGTGTTAAAGCATTGGTAAATTTGCCAGTAAAAATCCATTGTTTTGGTCTTGTTTGAACTTGTGTGTAAAAGAAGTTCAAGCATTTTAAATTTGTGTTAATTGTAACACAATTTGTGTTAAAGCAACAAGAAATGTGTTAATATTATAGCTTACACAGACGGATGTAGTGCTAACTGTTAAGAGTTTAGGAAATTTGTTATAAGTATTGAAAAAATTGTCATAGCGATTGTAAAAAACTGTAAAAGTATGTGCGCCTATAATGAGGAGTGCCATCACACGCATATTGTAGCTAATGGTCCCCACAGATGTTTTGCTGGAAAGTGCACGTTACATTTTGTGCACGCGCATATGAACTCATGTTAACGCGTGACGCAGTCATCTTTTCCGAGCTGCAGTTTATAAACAAACGTTGCTCTTTGTCGTTTATCAAACGTTATAAATAGTTGTATTTTACTCTCACTTTTTTTGTCATGCACAAAGTCACAGAACACAGCCCTGGAAGTAGCCGGCATTAGCAAGGTTCTCTGCTGACATCAAACTTGGAGAGGAAAGAACACAAGTCTACCTAATTGCTGTTCCCGCAATTCACTCTCATGGTGTTTTTTTTTCTCTCTCTTTTCGTGACCAGAAGGATAGTTCCGCTTAATTTTCTCATTGATGTTGTAAACTTTGATTGACGCGCTTTGACACGAGGGGGAGGTGGGGCCTTGAGTAATTGAGAATAATTGATCGGCTCTGATCGTAGGAAAGAGATAAAGTTGAAACATAAAAGCCAAAACAAACTTAGTGAAGTACCAATAAAATGTTTGATAACCTTCAGACCAAAAGTCTGATGCTTTTTTTTTTTTTATCTTCTTTAAATATACACGTAGACTTGGCTGTCTGGCTTTCTGCTGCCAAACTGCCTATTGCTGTGAAACTAAACAATTCAACTGCTTGCCCATTGTCCAACTGTCAGAAACTATAGTGGAATATATAGTGGACTACAGGACGCACAAAACAGGACACACTAAACATGTTTTTTTTGTTCTTCAACATTATCTTGCCAATTAATGTTGGAAAAAATACTGACTGAAATTACAAGGAGATATCTAGGAATTCAGATAATGAACTAACTTGAACCCAACTCAGTTTTCCAGACAAATACTTTGAGCCTTGATACGGTCAAGGCTCTTGATATGGATTTGTTCTTAATACGAATAATATATATAGTGGTCTATGAAAATTTGTTTCTATTAGTCCTGGCTAAAATGTTTGAAGGGGGAGGGTGCTCAATCATCTTCCCACAGCCTGCATGTTAATCAATAATCAATATTTGAAGCTGCAGTCCGTAACTTTTTTGGGTTAAAAATTATCCAAAATAAATTTTTGAGCAAGTACATAACCAGCCAGTGTTCAAAACGCTCTGCTTGCCTTAGCTCGATTCAAAACAGTAAGCTTGTAATAATGTTTTTAATTCCAGTGGTACTGGTGGATTTCCGCGGGAAATTCGAGCATGTGTTTGATCATTACATCACATCTGTACACATAACGAAGGTGTCCCGGCTAGTAGGCTATGTTGCGTGTGAGGATGTTGGAGGTGGAGATTTATAGCCTTTTCTCACAGCACTTGATATAATTAAACTTAACAATTTGATGGTGGATCCAGAACGGTTCAAACGACAATCACCAGTGACAACTGGACATTCACCCATTGTAAAATGCAAAAGATCTCGGAGTGGCTACAGAAAAAAAGAGACTGCAACCGGCCCATGCGAAAACAAGGAAAAATATCGGAAGGGCATTAAATGTAGTCACGCAATGCTGATGTTGTTAACATTAACAATTTGAGAACAAAGTATAATTTGCACGGTTTGATGTGCAATTGTTAAGCGATTTAATCAGCGCGATTTACTGCAATGCTTTTTTTCCCGTTAGTTGGTCAGAACAAAAGTGGATGTTACTTGTTCAGAGGACATTTTCCAGTGAAAATTCTTATGTTGGTCATACTTCTAAAAAGAGTAATCTGTGATTGCAAATGCCAGTATCCACACTGGCGTGGCGACGTGACAGCCGCACATTCTCCTCAAAACATTGGATTCATCCGCGCTGTGCCGTGTCGAGGCACAACCCACGTAAAGTTGATAATTCCGCGAATAATAACTGCAATTGCAGATTTCTAACAGAGATGGCGACAAAGAGGAAAAACTACGGACTGCAGCTTTAACAGTAATTGTCTTTAGTGAGTGATCAAAATAAATATAGAACAAAGTGTGTACATGATTTAAGTCATTTTGGCTCCCATGTTCCTGCTACACTGCAAAAAATGCTTTCTTACTTAGTATTTTTTTTTCTTGTTTCCAGTCCAAATATCTAAAAATTCTTAAGTCAAGACGCATTTACTAGATGAGTAAAATGCCATAAGATATTATGTTTTGTTTTCTGGGGAAACAAATCGAAATTAAAAGAGTTGTGGCTTTACTATATTAGTAAATGCATCTTGATTTTAGAATTTTTAGATATTTGGACTGGAAACAAGACAAAAATACTAAGTAAGAAAAGCAGTTTTTGCAGTGTAGGGGTGTCTAGCATACATGTCCCTTTCTGCATGTACACGAAAACTGTTGTACCGTTAGGTGATCCATCGCATAGGTCAAGGAGGTCTTCTTTAGTCTCTCTCATGTTTAAATTCATATTTTAATACGAATTAGGAATCAGAATAAAGAATATTATTCAAACTTCTAATTGTCTCCAATGTTTTAGGAAAAAGATAGAAAACAGCGGCTCTCTGGAGAAATGTCACCTTGGCTTGGAGACAAAAAATAGTGTGTGTGTGTTTCCTCTGTATCCATCTTTCCATGTCCTTTATTATAGGATTGGGACTGGCGACAGAAATATGGGAGATGAAACAACTATGGAGGGGTCCAAAGGATTATAGACGGAGATGTATATATAAATATGCTGTTATGTGACATTCCTGGGTCTTTGTTCTTGCAATTTGATAATTGATGTGCTGACATGAAGGGAGTTCCTATGTTTAATCTATGTGTTAAACAATCAGAACCAATTCTTGGACACTTAACGTACAGTTATAATCAAAACTATTCAACCCCTATTGCAAATCAGGTTTATTGGCAAAATACAGACTTTCAGCTGTTTGCAATAAACAAATCAAACAAAAGTAAATTAAATAGCTCCACAAAACAAATGTGGCTTTCCCAAATTCAACTGAAAATGCAACTTTGAATGACTTCTGCAGTCTCAAAATTATTCAGCGTCTTCATTGCAAGCATCTTTAGTACTTAGTATAACACCCTTTTGCTGTTATGACCTGTTGCAAACGAGATGTATAACAGACACCAGCTTCTGGCAGCATTTTTGGGGAATCTTAGCCCATTCCTCATGAGCAATGGCCTCCAGTTCAGGAATATTCTTGGGTTTGTGTGCTGCAACTCCTTTCTTCAAATCCCACCAGAGCTTTTTTTATGGGGTTCAAGTCAGGTGTCTGTGATGGCCACTATAGACCCTTCTTCTGCAACCAAGCCTTGGTGGAATTTGAGGTATGCTTGGGATCATTGTCCTGTTGGAAGGTCCAATGACGCCCAAGCTTCAGCTTTCTCAGAGACAGCATGACGTTTTCTCCTAGGATTTCCTAATACTTCAATGAATCCATCCTGCCTTCCACATGCTGCAGGTTTCCATTGCCAGAAGTTGCAAAGCAGCACCAGAGCATCACCATGCTTAACTGCAGGCAGAGTTTTCTTTTCAACATGTGCTTCATTCTTCTTCCTCTAGACATACCGCTGATCCATAGGGATAAAAAAAGTTCTAGTTTTGTTTCACCGCCCCACAGAACAGAATCCCAAAACCTATGTGGCTTATTTATATGATTTTGAACAAATTGGAGCCGACTTTTCTTGTGCTTTTGGGTAAGTAGTGGTGTATGCATGCGTTTAGTACGCGCCTTACTGTGCAGCTGAAACCTGTTTTCAAATTTGACTGCATGTTAGAAATATGGCTCTCAACAAACCTAGCCAGTTCAGATATTTCATGTGTTGTAGCTCAGATACAATGAAGCCCTTGATTAGTTGCATCAGGTGTGCTTGAGACAACACCTGTTTTGCAAATGTGTGCTGTTGTGAGGGATTCAATTTGGGGGGTTGAATAATTTTGAGACTGCAGAAGTCATTAAAATTTGCATTCTTTAGTTGATTTTCCGGAAACCACTTGAAACATTTGTTGTGTTGAACTATTTCAATTAATTGTTTGATTTGTTCATTGTATATAGCTGAAAGCATATAAATTTAGCCAATAATTTTGATTGCAACTGGAAATCACTGAATCCTGTCTACTATAAGTTTAGCTATAATTCAATTGTAAAGCAGAAGCGGCCTAAAAACTCTTGTTGACTACTGCTCTTGATATTGCAAACATTTACTTTCATCATCATCATCATTATCATCTTCTTCCGCTTATCCGGGGCCGGGTCGCGGGGGCAGCATTCTCTAAGCAGAGATGCCCAGACTTCCCTCTCCCCAGACACTTCCTCCAGCTCTTCCAGGGGGACACCGAGGCGTTCCCAGGCCAGCCGGGAGACTTAATCCCTCCAGCTCTTCCCTGGGGTCTCCTAACTGACGCCCGGAACACCTTCCCGGGAAGGCATCCAGGGGGCATCCAGGAGGCATCCGGAAAAGATGCCCGAGCCACCTCAGCTGGCCACTCTCGATGTGGAGGAGCAGCGGTTCTACTCTGAGCTCCTCCCTAGTGACCGAGCTCCTCACCCTATCTCTAAGGGATCGCCCAGCCACCTTGCGGAGAAAGCTCATTTCGGTAGATTAACCGGTAAATCGACCCGCTTCGCCTTGCAGCTCAGCTCCTCCTTTACCACGACAGCCCGATACATTGACCGCATTACTGCAGAAGCTGCACCGATCCGTCTGTCAATCTCCCGTATGTAGATGATGCTGACTATGAACAGCCATGCTATCCATAACATCACTTCCTACTCATGTGATATTGCTTAGGTTAATCAGTATTTGAAGAATTGATTTATCCTGACAGAAAAATGTAATTAAGAGGAACAATACCAGCATGATTTGCTCTGTGCAGGTATCGTCTGGCCCCAGCTTATCATTTTCCTGCCCAATTTGAGGATGTGTATCGTGTGGTGAAGTACTTTCTTCATGTTGAGGTCTTGAAGGGCTACCATATAAATCCAGAACGGATTGCTGTGTCTGGAGACAGTGCAGGAGGCAACCTTGCAGCTGCAGTGGCTCAGCAGGTAAAATCTAAAAAAAAAGTTTACTTTTAAAAAGTGAGTTGAATTTTTATAGAATAATGTATAATCTTGATATGTTTTATATTTATTTATGTATAATCAGTTGCAGAAGGACCCACAACAGCATGTCCAGCTAAAGGCCCAGGCTCTAATCTACCCTGTCCTGCAAGCCTTGGATCTTAACACTCCCTCCTACCAGCAGAACCAATACATGCCTATACTGCCTCGCACACTGATGGTGAGGTTTTGGAGTGAGTACTTCACCAGCGATAAGTCATTTTTCAGAGCCATGATGGCAAACAGACACAATAACCATGAATCGGCTGCTTTGCTTAAATTTGTCAATTGGAGTTCATACTTGCCTGATTCTTATCGCCAGACATACAATTACAGTGCTCCACCTGTGGTCACTAGAAAAAGTCCAGTGCACTCTATTAGTCCCCATCATTCGCTTGCAGATCCACGAGCATCGCCATTGCTGGTGCCGGACACAATGTTGCGTTTCCTGCCTAAGGCCTATGTGTTGACCTGTGAGTATGATGTATTGCGGGATGATGGTTTGATGTATGTCACACGTCTGCGTAATGCTGGAGTTGATGTCACACATGAACATTACCCAGGTGGATTTCATGGTGCACTAATGTTCACTATGTGGCCCACAGACTTTGATATTGGACACAGGATGGTGGACAACTATGTAAAATGGCTTAAGCAAAATCTATAAGATGAATGTATAATGCAACAGTGATTTATGCATCAGTTTTGGTTGAACTAGGTTAAATATTTTGTTTTTATTTATATCATTTTCTTTTTCTGTTGTTTACAGTGCACCACTTTTTGTCTTAAAAAGGGCACACTTTTGATTGTATTAATCCATTATGGTACAGACATTCCTATTATGACCAAATCTGGTCTTAAGAAACACTGGACTATATTATTTGTAAAGGTCAATCATAAATGAAGAGTGTTGATGATATGTATCCATTGCTATCCCTTAACTACTGTATGTATGTTACTAATGAAGTTGTTCAACACGTAAGCATGA
This sequence comes from Gila orcuttii, assembly GCA_026230005.1. Lineage (NCBI taxonomy): Eukaryota > Metazoa > Chordata > Actinopteri > Cypriniformes > Leuciscidae > Gila > Gila orcuttii. Next base: position 1,383,740 of record JAPDVR010000009.1, on the reverse strand, counting down.
CAATAATATTTTTGTTGATCAATCTTCTTAACATTACACTAATATTGTTTTATTATTTAATTTATTATTGTACTATATATTGTACTGTTATTATTTCTCTAAATCTTTAGCAATTGTCACTGACTGCTTGACATTTTGACAGGTTTGGTCTGATATGCAGTAAACTGTCTGATGAATATCCTGGTTCTCTGAATTCTTTTCTAGCTACGTTTGATTTGTATAAACAAATTAATGCTTAGTAACTTATGTTTTTGAAAAAAAGACTGGCCAGTTAGTAAAAACACAGTCTGAGAAATCATGGAATGAGAGAAAATAATTATAAACAAATCTGAATTACGCAACCATGCGTCACAGCATCTCACAAAAATGTGTTCTTAGTATATTGCCTACAAACAATTTCAGTCATATGATGCTATGACACAGGAAGAGCTAACTAAAACAAGCATCAATATCAACCACATAGTAGTGGTAGTGTAGTCCTAACTATGTTCCTGCAGAGTGACTATTCATTATTCACAGCTTATAACATTTTTACCTTTTAAAGAGCAATCACCTTTTCTTCCATTGCTTCACCTAATGGTTGTTCTCAGGAGGTCTTGTATGACATTACATCCTTCAGAGTTTTCACAGCCACCTTTTGTGCACTTGGCTCATCATTCATTTTTAATTGTGCTTTCACATGAAATCCCTAGCATTAAAGCATGTCAGCATCCCTTCCAGTGTCAAATACATTTTCCAGCCAACTCAGGAACAAGCTGTATTTTGTGAAGTTTATCGCAGAATTCCTTCATGTTGTTTTCATGAAATCTGTCGTAAAGCACATAGTGTTCAGATGAGCCAGTTAATGGATGCCTATTCACATCAACAGGCATTTTCCTCACTTTAAGCCATTTCAATGCTTTGAATTGTCTATCCCCTCATTACTTACGTGACCTTATATTGTGCTATAATCTATCACATTCACTATGGTCTCAAAATGATAACCTGTTGGAAATTCCTAGAAAACACACAAAAAAAGAATATATATATTTTTCCTATTTGGCTCCTAAACCATTGAATAGTCTTCCCAGCACTGCTCAGGACTCAGACACACTCTCTCAATTTAAAGATTTTTTTTTTCAAGTGAAACATACACCTATTTAATTAAATAATCCCTCAATCTTTTTGCATTCCTTCCTACCCTCTTATCCTGAACGTTGTAGAGTCTGTCCGATGCAGCTCAGGCCCAGATTAAGGTTTTTATCTGATATCTACAAATTGCAACCTGTGCCAAGCAACTGGCGAGGGACATAATTTTACAGTTCACTAAATACAGTAACAGCGATGAAACCATAATCTTAAACCCCATTGTTTATGCGCATCAATAAACCGTGGCACATTGTGGGTAATTAGGCATTAAGCTATTACAAATATTAACACCATGAATTTATGTAAATCTGCTTTGAAACAATGTGTATTGTGAAAAGCACTGGGGCACGAAAAGAAAATATTTCATTTGTGACAGACAAAACACAATTTACTGTAAGAGTAAAACAATCTCAAATCTAGAATTTGGTAACAACTTAAAAGCACTAGACCAATTGTATTTCATCTTGGTACACTCAAAACAACAAAAAAATATCTCTGGCTGAACTTAACACAATTAAATTATGGCCAGTGGTGTATACTGTAATTCTGTATATTAACATTTAAGTATGAGGAAATAATGCATGTACAATAATAACTGGTTGCATTGTTGTAATATTATAAGCAGCCTGGGGTTTGACCAACGTTTGTAACCTTAAGCATGCATTAAGATTCCTTTCTGTGATAATGAGTACTGTGTGACTGAGATTAAAATAGTCTATTTCACTCAAGTGTTTCTACTGTATATGCTATTGCAGAACTGAGATGAACCAGACAATAGTGATTATACATTTGGCCTGTGCATAAATATGCTTTATACATTTATTTATGTTTACATTTAATATAGTTTTTTTTTATTTTCTTACTTACACATCAGTCTTATACTTTGCTCTGGGTACACAGAATGGAGTATACCTGACCAACTTTTTTTTTGGCCATAGGTTGCATTATAGATAGAAATGAATAAAATATTCCAAATGTGGCTGTATACATTACTATACAAATGGTGCTTGTCCAAAACATTTCTTTATGTGCATTGTTATCTTCTTCACTTACAAGTCTAGAGTTTTTATAGAATGCAACAGGAATCCTATTAGAAAGGTCTGTATCCTGCCAAATCACCACAGACAACAAGGTTACTTTAAAAGCTTTTTAATAAAGCTTGTGAACATAAATGAACATCAAATAACTCAAATGGGAAGCATCAACTTCAGTAAGGGGATAAAGGCCAAAAAAAGGTAAAAGTTTCGGAATAGTGAAACTCTATGCTGTTGATCTCGGAGATGAACTTACAACAAAGGAGACCTGTCCAATTTCCCCAGCCAAAGACTGGCTGTTGTTTCACAATTATGTTTGAAGAGATTTGAGATTTTGTGTCGTTGGGAACCATATTAAAAAAGTTACCAGGCGACTGTTTATATGTTTTGCTGCAACAAGAAGACAAGACTCTTTGGATATGACTGGCCTATTTCAGGGTCTGTGCATCACATGCACTATGACATGAGGTTTTTTGTTTCAATGTAAATGTGTGCATATGCTTAATGACATTTTTTTCATGTATCAAGAAGATGTTTTGATGGTGTAATGTATGAATGAGGCATTTATATATCGCTTTTATATGTACTACTGTCAGTGGTGTCAAAAGTATTCACATTCATTACTCAAGTAGAAGTATAGATACTAGGGTTTAAAAAGACTTCTTTAGAAGCTGAAGTATCAACTCAAGCTTTTTACTCAAATAAAAGTGTAAAAGTACTGGTTTCAAAACTACTTAAAGTATAAAAGTAAAAGTAATATAAGGAAAAAAATGACATTAAGGACAAAAGCTTAGGCTGTGCCACAGGGGCCTATAGTGCACTACCCCACCTCTTCAAAAAAACATTGTTCTAAAGGCCATAATGACTATAATGTTGTATTAAAATGTTAATGTTGAAAAATTTGGGATGCACTAAGCTACCTGTTTCAGCCGCATATATGCCCATAGAAAATGAATTTCAGTTTTATTTCAATTTCAATTTTAGTACAATGCAAATACATTAAAGAACCATACATGTGTACTACTGAGCATTAACCTGTTTCATGAAGCGGAAGATAGAATCACCTATCACAGAAAACTTTCTGCATTTTTACATTTTCACTTAGTCTGTTTATAAGCTGTAAAAAATAAATAATAATAATACCCACAAGGACAAGGATTTCGGATATTGCCATCTTTGTGGGGATATTTTAATGTAGGGTTGCACACACACACACACACACACACACACACACACACACACACACACACACACACACACACACACTCTCTCTCTCTTTTCTTCTCTCTCTCTCTCTCTCTCTCTCACACACACAGTCTCTCTCTTATCTCTCTCGCTCTCTCACACACACACTCTCTCATCTCCCTCTCTCTTACACACACACATACACAATCTCTTCTCTCTCTCTCTCTAACACACACACACACACACACACACACACACACACACACACACACACACACACACACACACACACTCTCTCTCTCTCTCTCTCTCTCTCTCTCTCTCTCTCTCCCTCTCTCCCTTACACACACACACACACACACACACTAACGATTATTTTTGCCACTCATCCCGTGATTGTCATACAGTTAATTGTAAAAACGGCTGTCCCCAAATCAATATTTGATGCAATTTGCCACGTATTCTTGAGCAGAAAACTGTTGATTTCTCCGTCGCTTACCGCATCTCTAGGTTTCCTTCGGAGGAGTTGTGCCGCTTCACACAACCAAATGTAACAATAGGCTCTCACAAGTTAGAAAAAAAAACACAAAGCCAATCAGTTTAGCGATGTGTGTTCAGGAGGCAGGACTCATACCTATTAACCGTGTGTGTTATTGGTCAGTTTTTTGAACGACGACAAGCCGGAATGACAACAAGCCGAAATAGGAGTAACGAGGCTATTTTTAAAATGTAAGGAGTATAAAGTACAGATAATTGGGTGAAAATGTAAGGAGTAGAAGTAAAAAGTCAGCTGAAAAAATAATTACTCCAGTAAAGTATAGATACCCAAACTTTCTACTTAAGTAAGGTAACGAAGTATTTGTACTTCGTTACTTGACACCTCTGCCTACTGTACACCCAAAGTGCTTTACAATCATATCAGGGAATCTCTCCTCAACCACCACCAGTGTGCAGCATCTACTTGGATGATACGACGGCAGCCACAGTACAACGGCGCCAGTGCGCTCACAATACACCAGCTGTAGGAGAGTGTGACAGAGCCAATTCAGTGAATGGGGATTATTAGGAGGCCATGATTGGCAAGGGCCAATGGGTGGAATGTGGCCAGGGCACCGGGGTTACACCCCTACTCTTTTACCAGAAGTGCCATGGGATTTTTAATGACCAAAGAGAGTCAGGACCTCGGTTTTATGTCTCATCCGAAGGTATGATCGCTACAGTTCCGGTAAGGTGAAGTTGTTGTGGGTATCATAGCTTGTTTATAATAAAAGTCTGCCCTCTTATGGTAACACAAGAATAACTGTTTGATTGAGCTCAGTCCGAGTTCAATAAATGATAATTGAACATCTGCACCAATCGTGTCGAGTGATTGTCAGCATTGTGCTTCTTGCATACACTACAAATTGGTGATCAGGATCAGATCAGCAACAACTGATGTGACAATGGGAAAGGAAGCTAATGAATGTGTAAAAACACTGTACTTCAAGGTTAATGCTGTTGTAGATAAGAAAGTGGCTGTCTTGCTGAGTCGGGGTCTGAACGGAGCATTTACAGCAGTCTCTCCTCTCTCACATGGTTAAGTGCAGAGAGTTCTCCTGGTTGCTTTGGTCTGCCTGTTACATCCCTAAGGAGGGTGTAGCGATGTGGTTGAAACAAGGGAGGAAGCAGGATCCACGTCCAGTAGTAGTATTTATTTAGATAAACTCAAAACTTGACAAACTCAGACTCAGACTAGGGAACAGGACTCGGGAACAGAACAACCAACATACAACATCATAACATTAAGAACTCACACAGACTGAACTAGACACAGGGCTTAAATACACAGGCAAACAAGCTAAACAAGATAACAAGGGGGCGTGGTCAATCAGAGACACCTTGGGAGAAAAATAGACATTATACATAACAGGAAAATGCTAAACATGGGACAAGACAGGGGAACACAGACTGGAATCACAACATTGCCCCCCTCTATGGGCGCCTCCCAAAGCCCAACAAAACCAAAAACAACAGTTCAGGAGGGATTGAGGGCCAGGCCCGTGCAGGGGAACGGGACCAGGACATGGCAATGGCGGGCCTGGGTTGCGAACCGTGGGCGGACCTGGGCCGTGGAGCGTGGGCGGACCTGGGCCGTGGAGCGTGGGCGGACTTGGGCCGTGGAGCGTGGGCAGACCTGGGCCGTGGAGCGTGGGCGGACCTGACAGTTCAGGGGGCCAAGGAGGCACAGCCTCTGAGGCCTTAATCAGGGACCTACTGCCCCTCCCCAACATTTTCTTGGGGGTAGCTATGGGGCTACAGGATGGAACAGACACCGGCACCGATGTGTGCGCAGCCCACACACACCACATGACTATGGCCATAATGGCCAGTGCTGTAATCACGAGGGGCTCAGGTGTGGCGGTGGTCATCTCCGCTGAGGGCTCAGGTTCTGGCGTGGCGGCCATCTCGGGATGAGACTCATGGGCCGGAGCCGATGCGTGTGCTACCTACACACACAAAATAGCTGTGGCCCCCACGATCAGCGCTGCATCCTCCAGAGCTGATGAAAGCGCGGGTGCCATCTTGTCCGAAGACACAGGCACAGCAGGCATGACGTGAACAGTCTCTGGCTGGGCAGGTACTACGTGAACAGTCTCTGTCTGGACTGGCTGGGCAGTGATTACGTGAAGAGTCTCTGGCTGGGCAGGCATTACATGAAGAGTCTCTGGCTGGGCAGGCATTACGTGAAGAGTCTCTGGCTGGGCAGGCATTACATGAAGAGTCTCTGGCTTGGCGGGACTGACGTGAAGCTCAGGCTCGGCAAGACTGACGTGAAGCTCAGGCTCGGCAGGACTGATGTGAAGCTCAGGCTCGGCAGGACTGACATGAAGCTCAGGCTCGCCAGGCATGACATGAAGAAACTCAGGCTCAGTAGATATGACGTGAAGGAACTCAGGCTCGGTAGACATGACATGAAGGAACTCAGGCTCGGCAGACATGACGTGAAGAAGCTCAGGCTCGGCAGGACTGACGTGAAGAAGCTCAGGCTCAGCAGGACTGACGTGAAGCTCAGGCTCGGCAGGACTGACGTGAAGCTCAGGTTCAGCAGGCGTGACGTGAAGAAACTCAGGCTCGGTAGATAGAATGTGAAGAAACTCAGGCTCGGCAGACATGACGTGAAGAAACTCGGCAGACATGACGTGAAGATCAGGCATGACGTGAAGATCCTTGTCCAATAACAACGCATAGTCAATAAATTCTGCTAGTGAGCCTCGAGGACCATCATAAATCAGTTTGGACTGGTAATAATCATTGAGCCCATAACCACAAAAGTTAATAAGTGCGAAATCTGGAAAGTCGGTGAGGTATGCAAGGTCTAGGAAATCTCGGGTGTGGTCCTCGAGTGGTCGGTTACCTTGACGGAGTTGAATGAGGCGTACTGCTGGATCCATAATTTTGGTGAGTTCTTCTGTAGCGATGCGGTTGAAACATGGGAGGAAGCAGGATCCGTGTGCAGTAGTAGTATTTATTTAATAAAAACTGCGGCACTTGGATCCAGCTTCAGCATCTGCTTCAGCCACATAATTACAGAGGGTATGAGGGAACATAACATTAAATAGTTAAATAAATTCCTGGATCTTTTAACCCTGGTAGACACTATCAATGAGCTGGTACAAAAAGAAAACAAGAACAAAGTGAGTTTCAATAGAGAAAAGGGAGACATTTATAAACAATAAAGCACGTTTACACACAATTAAGAGGGAGAAAATACTTATAAATCAGTTCTGATTCAGTTCTGTTTAGTTATAATGTAAAGTTCAATTATGAAATTAGTTTTTCACCTTAAAGTCACCTTAAATAAATAAATACAAAATCTGTTTGATGTATAGAGTGAGTTAATTATCATGTTAGTATTAGCAACTAGTGAATATGCAATTTCTGTTCATACTGCAGAGAGCAGACAAAGTTTGCTTTTTTGTTTTGTAACACTCCACTATATTAAAATGCGGGGTATTAACAAAATAATAGGAACCTGTCCTGTTTCTATGTAAACTCGTAAGGAGGAGAAAAAAATATTACTCAACACGGATACATAAACAACCAACCCAAGTGTATTTACAAATCAGAAAAGAATATGTATAATAATATAACGTTACAACGCTGAATATCACAGTGGTATATAGAGGTGAATGTGTGTGTGTGGGGGTGTGGCTATGTATAAAGTCATTAAATCCAGTGTGCACTAACACAGAGTCAGATCCGCCTCGCCAGCAAGTTTGCCCCGTCCTGGAGCAGGATCAATGTTGTAAGGTGACTGTTATAAGTCCAACGAGATGAGTAATCCAAACAAAACACTATAGGGTAATACTCCTCCAAGGATCGGCACCTCAGCACTCCAAAAATAGCCAGCAAACAAAGTAATCCACAACGACTCGGTGAAGTTTTGTGAGTGAGAGTAAGCTCTCTCGAAGACCGGAATACCGGTTCCTTATATGGAAAAACACATAGTCTTTTCCTGTTCCATGACGCGTCATCACTTGACAAGAAGTCTCGAGAAGTGATAGCGAGAACATATATCAGCGTCAATTTCACAACAGTAAGGGCAAGTACAGAATACCGGGCAAAGCAATGCAATAATTGACAACAACAAACTTAGTCTAGGTCAATTAATATAAATACGCTTTCCCTTATGTGGCAACGCTACATAAATCCCCCCCCCCCAGCAGCCATCCTCATTGGAGGAGAACGTCCGTACCAGCGTTTCAGGTTAACCACATTTACAATGTCTGTTTTATATGGGTCACCCCAACGAACTGTGTAATTTATTGGCCCCATTTTTTTTATTATTTCAGCTGGTCCCTCCCACTTGGGCGCTAGCTTGGCAGAGTATTTACTCGAGGCAGATGAGAGAGGGTGAGTTTTAATCCAGACTAGATCCCCCGGCTGAAACTGCGCATCCTTCCGTCGGGCATTGTAATATCTAGCTTGTCTGTTTTGCTGCACTCCTACAAGGAGCTTTACCTCCTCTGCTATGATTTTCTGTCTTTTAACTAGATTATACAAGGTTTGGTCAGGAGTGGGGGGTTTGAGGATTTACCTCTCTAGTGGACCGTGAAGCTGTCTGCCCAGCATTAATTCAGCAGGTGCCCTACCTGTGGTTTCTTGATGATTGATGTGCAGTTGATGTGCAGTGTTGATAGCAAACCTTAGCTCAGGTAACCACTGGTCCCAAGTTTCATGATTTTGTCCCACATATGACGCAATCATCGTTTTTACTGTCCTGTTTACTCTGTCTGTCAGGTTTGTTTGAGGGTGATAACTGGTAGTGAGTTTTTGGATGCTTCCCCAGGACTTACAGAGCTCTGACAGTATATTGGAGGTGAATTGTGCTCCCGGTCAGATATGATGTATTTCGGCACCCCCCATCGGGCAAAGATCTCTTCCCTGAGAATTTTGATGATCTTTGGGGTCTTACTATCTCTAAGGGGGAACATCTCTACCCATTTGGTACAATAATCGACTATCACAAACAGGTAAGAGTTTTGTTTCCTACTGAGAGGGAAAGGTCCCATAAAATCCATCCCCAAAGTGTGACCCGGTTCTGTCACTTGCGTATGCTGTAGGAAGCCGCTGGGTTTTGTATTGTCGTGTTTATATTTTTGACAGGTATCGCATCCTTTGACGTATTGCCAGACGTCTTTTCGGACAGTGGGCCACCATGCCACCTCCAAGAGCCTCAGCAGTGTTTTTAGTCATCCCAGATGTCCTCCCAGCGGGTTATCATGAAGGTAATGTAAAAATCCAGGTATTAATGCCTGAGGAACAACCAAGTGGAATTTATCTCCGTTATTCTTTACAGGTATCCGGCGATATAACACCCCCTGGTGGACCTTGAAGGTAATCTGTTGATCCTGTACCTTTCTGGTTTTTTGGGCCAATTGTAGGAGAGAAACAGTATTGTCACTACTTTGTGCTTGAGAGATTTGCAGCTAACATGTGAGGTATGTCTGATGCACATTTCGATGTTGTTATGGCCATACAGTGCACACTTTCTCTTTCCTTAGATTCACAGGCTCGTAACAAGGCATCTGGTCCCTCAGACAAGGCATCTGGTCCCTCAGACATCCTGTCCTGTGATGTACTTGGAAGATGAACTGCTGCAACCTAAGAGTCCACCGGGTCAGCCGAGAGGAGGTTTTAGGGCTATTGAAGGCCCAAGTTAAGGCTGCATGATCGCTGTAAAATGTCAAACTGTCTCCCTTCAAGGTAATGCCTCCATTTTTCCACTGCCCAGACCACAGTCAGACACTCCTTTTTAGCCGTTGAATAGGTCACCTCAGGTCCACGCAATGTTCATGATGCATAAGCTATTACCCGTTCCCCCTCAGGAGTTTGCTGGGTGATAATAGCTCCTAAGCCCACATCACTGGCATCTGTATATACCTGGAAAGGTTGATTGAGGTCAGGCTGCATCAATACAGGTGGGTCTTGCAATATTTGTTTGATGTTCTCAAGGCTGGTTTGGCACTCAAGAGTCCAATCCCATTTTACTCCTTTCTTTTCAGGTTATGTAACGGAGCTGTGATGTCGGCAAATTGGGGAATGCAAGGACACAAAAGAAATTATATATATATATATATATATATATATATATATATATATATATATATATATATTACAATTAGAAATTGTAACCAATTACAAATAGGTTACAATTACAACAACAATTACAATTTTAACAATAATCCAAGTGTATTCTTTCTTTGTAAAAAGTATACATTTTATCATACATATTTCAAAGGTAAGGATTCATTAGTTTGAATATTGGAACAAACACTATAATAACATCTTGGTTGATAATTCAATATACCTACTTTATTTTTGACAAAACATCCCATACTATATATTTAACATATGAGCAGAAATTCGCGAACAAAAGCTTATTTAATGTGGCAGTAGTCTTTTTTTACAGTAGTTTTGGATAGATTATAAAGTTTTTAGGCTAATCAACGAAATCTTATCTAAACATTCATATTTAGTCTATAACATATCATGTTTATGATATATTAACATATAAATGTTAATTTGCAGTTTGTTGCTTATACAGACATTTTATTTCAACATATTTCAGTCTATTTTTACTCATCTCAGTAGGCTATAGCAATATAGTTTGGATGTGTTCATGTACAAATAACATGTTTACTAATGTAGGTGCGAGAGTGAATGAACGACACAGACACGCGCTCTATAACTGTAGTAAACAACAGGGCGCGCGCACGCCTGTGTAGTTCATTCATCATTCACACACAGACACGCAATTCATATTTAAACAGTCTTTTTGCGGTTTACAGACACTATTCAATATCGCAATTAGAACAAAGCACTTAAGAATAAATAACTTACTACATCAGCTGTATCCGTAGCTCCTCGAAATGAAACTACCAGCACTTCTGAGGTAAAATGTTCCAGGATTATTACGATAGTATTATTCCTCACAGCGCAGCAAGATGAGGTAAAGTACATGGTTCTTAATAAACTTGATGTGTTTATATACAGCTGATGTGGGCGTAGGCATGTTTGCATGGCTTGCCTCAGATCATTTGCGTTTGAATAGCGCGCACTCTCCGTGGGCGTGGCACATTAAAGTGTAATGAGGTATAATCAGCTGAAAAGAAAACGACTGACATCTCTCTACTTTCATACAGATTACATAAACTGAGAATATTAGTTTTTTATATAAATTACTTCATTTAAAAGGAGAGAATTCAAGCTTCATAAAGAAAAATCTCTCGTGCCTGTATGACAAGTATTTGCAGAGTTACAGTTGATTTTCGGACGCGTTTCAGAATGGACTTCACTGACAGAGAGAAGGCAAAACTCGCATCATGTTTAATTTTCTTTATTTGACAAAAATCACAAAACTTTATTTTTATTGTGAGTATACAAAAAAAAATAGACACTTAACAGGATCGAATGATGTATAACACTTATATGTAAGATCAAAATCAATTGACAAAGTATTTTGAGTCTCTTTTGGACTGATAAGAAAAAAAGTGAGCTTGTCACGCCGTCTTTGGGAGGAGGATAGTCAGCAACCGCCCGGGTCTTTTCAGGATCGACCTCCACTCCTTTCTCTGAGACGATGTGGCCAAGGAACTTTAACTTTTTTAAAGAAGTGACATTTCTTCATGTTCAGGGTAAGCGATGCTTGGTTTAGTCTTTGCAGAATGGTGTTCAGATGTTGTACGTGTTCGTTTAAAGACCGTGAATAGATTATAATGTCATCAATGTAAACAAAACAAAACTTCCCTCTCAATTTTGCTAGGACCTTCTCCATCAGCCTCTGGAAGGTGGCTGCGGCATTCCGGAGCCCATATGGCATGGAGTGGAATTAGAATAGTCCCTGGGAGGTGATGAAGGCTGTTTTATCTTTACTTCTTTCCTCCATTTCTACCTGCCAGTATCCTGACTGCAAGTCCAATGTACTGAACCAGGAGGCGCCTTCCATTGATTCCAAGATGTCATGTATGATTGGTACTGGATAAGCGTCAGGTATGGTCTTACTATTCAGCCTCCTATAGTCCACGCAGAACCTGTAGGAACCATCAGGTTTGGGGACAAGGACTACAGGTGATGACCAAGGAGAGAAAGAAGGCTTGATGATGTGGTCTCTTAGCATTTGTTCTACTTGCTCATCAATAATCTTTTTCTTGAAAGGTGAGACCCATGTAAGCTCTGGATTTAATGGGCATTTCCTCAGATAGGATGATTTTGTGTTGTTCCACAGATGTTTTGCCCAGGACCTTGGAGGTGGTATGAGGCCAAGTATCCATCAGCTTCCGTAATTCCTCTTGATTGTCGGAGTCCCACCTGGGAGCAACTTCTGGGTGCAGGGAATAGAGTGGTGGTTTCCAGGTTGGAGGTAAGGCGTAATAGAGACTCAAAGCAGCAGTAGTGCATACTCTTTCACCCCCCGGATTCGTAGACAGCCCAGGATTTATAAGGGCGGTTAGGAAGGGATGGTAAATATATCCTTTTCCCATTTTCAGGCCATATCTCCCTTGTCCTACATCCACTATGGCTTCAGCGGCTCTTAGGAAGTCCAAGCCAGCTATAATGGGAAAGGCCAGGTATCCTTCATTATATAAGTATCCACTATGCATACCTTATCATGCCACTTATAACAGACGGTTTTCTGGCTAATAGCCTGGTGCACTTTTCCATCAGCCATAATGAACCATTGAAGGGGAACTGGAGGGTCAGGATTCGCTTCCCCTCCTAACTGTCTCCACAGGTTTTCCTGAATAAGGGTGTACGTGCTCCCTGTATCCAGCACCGCTTTCACCTCTTGTCCTTTTATTGTTACAGGCACTACCAAAAGGGAACTTATAGGGTGTGGTTGTGCAATGGATAATCCTGCTGGACCTTTGGAGATATTCCGTTCAGGTGGTTTTTTATTCACCTTGTCTTTACCATTCAAATTGCCCACTTTCTTCCAGTAATCTTTTGCACCCATCCAGTCCTTCTCCACCATAGATCCCACCTTCACCAGCTGTTCCACAGATTTCACCATCCCTCTCAGACAGCCCGCAACCCTTGGATTGATGTTGTTTGATTGATTGATTGATGTCAGGATTCTGCTCACCATCTCTTCTTCTGTGATTTCATGCTTCCATTTGAGGCAGAGAGCTCGGTAATCATAGGCGAAATCTCTCAATCGCTGACGTGGTTGCTGCACCAGGAACCTCAACTTGTCTTCCACTTCAGTGAGGTAATCCTCTGGGAGAAAAGCAGACATAGATGGAATCTTGCTTCATAGATAGAATCCAAGATGGCGCCGCGGATGGCTGCCTCGATGTGTTGCTCTCCAGCTATTGTGTTGTTTTTGTTTGTTTGTTCTGCGTTTAGTCATTCTTTTCCTATCAGTTTAACCAAAGACAAACTACTGGACATTAGGAAACACACACCAGATAACTTTTCTACAGTTTTTGATTATTTGGACGTCTTGCAGGACATTCTCGTCGGAGGGGCAGCGTTGTTGTTCAAACGCGCGGTCAGACGCAAACACGGGAAGCGAGCCGGCGCGCTGGTTAAACTCCGCGAGCGCGGCCTCCGCACTGCACTCCCCAGTATTCATCTCGCGAATCTCCGATCCCTTCCTAACAAAACGGACTAACTTCTTCTCCTCACCCGCACTAACAAGGATTTTTTAAACTCTGCTGTTCTGTGCTTCACTGAAACCTGGCTGAGTGAAGCCATACCGGACAACGCAATACATCTGCCGGGCTTCCAGCTGTTCCGAGCGGATCGCATCGCGGAGCTAACGGGGAAAACAAGAGGTGGTGGATTGTTTTTCTACATTAACGAAAGTTGGTGTTCAGATGTAACAACACTGAGGAAGATGTGCTCTCCTAATTTAGAGGCACATTTCATAAACTGTAAACCTTTCTACTCGCCTCGGGAGTTTTCCTCTTTCATTCTCGTGAATGTATACATCCCTCCAGACGCGTGTGTGAGCGCATCGCTACAACAGCTGGCTGAACAAATAGCTGAAACAGAACAAAGGTATCCTGACTCTCTTTTAATCATTCTTGGGGATTTTAACAAAGCAAATCTTTCCCGTGAACTACCAAAATACAGACAGCACGTTACATGTCCCACCAGAGACAGTAATATACTGGACCACTGTTACACCACAATAAAAGATGCGTATCACTCCGTCTCACGAGCAGCTTTGGGGCTCTCTGATCACTGTTTGGTTCATCTCATACCGACCTACAGGCAGAAACTGAAATCAGCTAAACCTGTAATAAGGACTGTAAAAAGATGGACTAATGAAGCAGAGCAGAATCTACAGGCCTGCTTTGCTTGCACTGATTGGACTGTTTTTGAAGCTGCTACCAACGATCTGGATGAGCTCACAGATACTGTAACATCACATATAAGTTTCTGTGAGGATACATGCATTCCTACCAGGACATTCTTATCATTTACTAATGATAAACCATGGTTTACTGGCAAACTCAAACACCTTCGTCATGCCAAAGAGGATGCCTACAGAAGTGGGGATAAAATCTTGTATAACCAGGCCAGAAACAGACGGACAAAGGAGATCAGAGTTGCTAAAAGAAGCTACTCTGAAAAACCAGTTTTCATCCAACGACCCATCATCAGTCTGGAATGGCCTGAGGAACATCACCAACTACAGGTCACCATCCCCCCGATCTGTGGACAATCAACACCTGGCTGATGATTTAAACTAATTTTATTGCAGGTTTGAAAAGAACTCATTCACACCACACACCGGCACCTGCACTTCACACATTCACCATCACCTCCTGCACTCCCATTACTCCCCCCTCCTGCCATCCTACCTGAGCTTAAGGTCTGTGTGGAGGACGTGAGCGAGTCTTCAAAAAACAGAAGACTAGGAAAGCCTCAGGCCCAGACGGCATCTCATCTGCTTGTTTAAAAGCCTGCGCTGAACAACTGGCCCCGGTCTTCACGCAGATCTTCAATAGATCATTGAAGCAGTGTGAAGTTCCCTGCTGCTTCAAACGCTCCACTATCATTCCTGTCCCCAAAAAAAAACAAAATCACTGGACTTAATGACTACAGACCTGTCGCTCTCACGTCTGTGGTCATGAAGTCGTTTGAAAGACTGGTGTTGGCCCACCTGAAGGACATCACTGGACCCCTGCTGGATCCCTTTCAGTTTGCTTACAGAGCAAACCGGTCTGTGGATGATGCAGTCAACATGGGACTGCATTATATCCTGCAACATCTCGACAAACCAGGGACTTATGCAAGGATCCTCTTTGTGGACTTCAGTTCGGCCTTCAATACCATCATGCCTGGTCTTCTCACTGCCAAACTGACCCAGTTCTCCATACCATCCTCGATCTGTCAGTGGATCACCAGCTTCCTGACGGACCGGCAGCAGCGAGTGAGACTGGGGAAACTCACATCCAGGACTCTCACCACCAGCACTGGCGCCCCCCAAGGGTGCGTTCTCTCCCCACTGCTCTTCTTCCTGTACACTAATGACTGCACTTCTAAAGACCCCACTGTCAAGCTCCTGAAATTTGCCGACGACACCACTGTCATCGGTCTCATCCGAAACGGTGACGAGTCTGCTTACAGACTGGAGGTTGAACAGCTGGCTGTCTGGTGCAGATATAACAACCTTGAGCTGAACACGCTCAAAACAGTGGAGATGATCGTGGACTTCAGTAGGAACAGCCCAGCACTCCCCCCACTCACCATCATGAACAGCAATGTGGAAGCAGTGGAGTCATTCAGGTTCCTGGGCACTTCCATCTCTCAGGACCTGAAGTGGGACAATCACATTGACTCCATTGTGAAAAAAGCCCAGCAGAGACTGTACTTCCTTCGCCAGCTGAGGAAGTTCAACTTGCCACAGGAGCTGCTGATTCAGTTCTACTCAGCCGTCATTGAGTCTGTCTTATGCACTTCCATCACTGTCTGGTTTGGCTCAGCTACCAAATCAGACATCAGGAGACTACAACGGACAGTCCGGACTGCGGAGAGGATCATTGGTGCCCCCCTGCCAAACCTCCAGGACCTGTACTCTTCCAGAGTGAGGAAGAGAGCAGGTAAAATCATCACAGACTACACTCACCCTGGACACCTCCTGTTTGAACTGTTACCGTCAAGACGGCGACTCAGATCACTGGCCACAAGAACATCTCGGCACAGGAACAGTTTCTTCCCACAGGCCATTTCCCTCCTGAACAGTTAACAGACCTCCCAAGGCATATGCCTTAAGTGCAATACTCCCACTGTTTAGTGCAATAACTTACAACTCAGGTGATACTTATATGTAGATTTATTTATTTATAATATTCAAAACACTGTAAATATGTTTATAATCTGTAAATCTGAAAATGTCTATTCCGACTAAACCCAACTGTGATACTTTTATTCTCATATATTTATATTTTTATTTTTTATTCTTATAATTTGTAGTATTATGTTTCTTGTTGTATTTGTATATGTCCACTGGGAGCCTCAGTACCAAAACAAATTCCTTGTGTGTGCAAGCACACTTGGCAATAAAGCTCTTTCTGATTCTGATTCTGATTCTGATAAAAGCATCTTTGAAAGATTTCCAATCGGTTACCTTGGCCTTTTCTGCCTTCCACCAGCTCAGAGCGGGTCCTTTGAGCACTGTACTCAGCGTTCCAACGAGCTCCACACTAGGAAGGGGCCTGATGTCCAGATAATTTTCACATTGTTCAATGAAATGAAGTACGTCCGATGTCTCACATGATTCACCGAAGGAAGGAAATTCCAGCCGGATCGGGGGTCTCCCACAGAAGGACGAGATACTGGGAACAACTGGAGGGTGAGTCATGTTCGTTAGTGGAGCTCCATAAGCGACATCATAGGTAGCGTTGACCCTATTGGCAGGGGGTCTTTAACTCTCGATGCTAGTATAGGAGATATGGAAGGTGCAGGGTTAAAAGTGTATTTGAGAGCGAGATGGGGTACTGGTGAATCTTAACTTTTTCATTTGACTCTCCCATCTGGCATCTCTCCGCAGAAAACAGTCAGCCACTGCTCTCTCCAACTTCTCTATAGACCTCTGGAAATGATCTTCTAAACCTGCCAAGCCAGTGTCCACTGCCTCCCAGAAACTGGTTTCTCTATTAAGGGAACTATCTACCGACTGTTTTACCTCCTGTTCATTATGTTGTACTTTAGCACTAAGAGCCAATAAATCCACCTTAAGTTTATCAACCTCTGTTTGCATCGTTTGTACAATATTTACATTCAATACATATCTTTCATCATCATCATGATCATCATCATCATCATCATCAGTTTTTTCATCATCATCAGAAATATACATTGAACTCAGCATAGATGTTATTTCAGCTGCCGGATTACGTCTGGTAACAAATGGGCCTGCAGTGAAATCAGCCGCTTGTGCTTCATCAGAGCTACACCTTAACTCATTTACATCAGTATCCGTTTCATCAGTATTTAGATTCTGATTAATTACTCCACCATTTACGTTTGTCTCTTCCTCCATATTTATGTACACAAAAGCAAACACTATAACAAAAAGAAACAGCACGTCCCCGTACGGGCCACCACTATGTAACACTCCACTATATTAAAATGCGGGGTATTAACAAAATAATAGGAACCTGTCCTGTTTCTGTCACAGTGTCTGGTTGTGTGTCCCTGGGGTTCACTAGAGGTCCTCGTTGTCACCGTGTCATTCACAATAGACTACATTTCCCAGCATTCTGTCCTGCCACTCATTATTCATTATCACACTCAGCTGTTCCCACTCACCTTGTTAGTGTCTGTCTACTTATACCCTGTCTGTTTTATCACTTGTTCTGGAATCCTTGTTAGATGTCCTCACACTCCTGGTTGGTTTCTTGTCTGTTCCTGTATTTTGTTATTCTTGTTGGATTGCTTACATGGTATTTGACCCTTGCCTGGACTGGATTACGCTTTATGGATTACCCCAAATAAATAGATCTAACTGCACTTGGATCTGCTGTCTCTCTCTCGTGTGTGTCGTGACAGTTTCTATGTAAACTCGTAAGGAAGAGAAAAAATATTACTCAACACAGATACATAAACAAGTATATGTACAATAATATAATGTTACAACGCTGAATATCACAGTGGTATATAGAGGTGAATGTGTGTGTGTGTGTGGCCATGTATAAAGTCATAAACCCTCTGGGGTCTGAGGTGTTTTCTGGGTCCTGGAGGTGTTCTGACATGCTCTGACATTTGTGCTTATTTCTGTTACTTGCAACATACCATTGGCCAACATGTAATTTTGCTGTATTCAGCACAAACTCTGCTACAATAATATGTGAGCAAAATGGATGTACATGTTTGCATTTTATAGAAAAAATCTATTATGCGTGGTTAGTAAGTTTTGGGAAAAAAAAGTTGTCACCGCAATAAGGCCATATAACGCGTCTACAAGACTTTTGAGTTACCATTCTTGTAGGCTATAATTTTTACTACATCTTTCTGTAGTAATCATTCTGATCACTCTTTCACAAACAACAATATAACAATTTAAATTTTGTAAGTCAGTTTTTGTGTCAGCACTGCTGTATGCGTGGGTGTGTTGATGGCCATGAATATTAATGTGGGGGACAAAAGGGGAGACTAAAGACACTCCTCCAAAGGCTAATGGCCCATCAAGGTGCTGTGAGGCAGCCTGAACAAAGAATGATTCACTGATGAATAAAAAGTGAAAAAGAACAGCATTTATTCAAAATAGAATATAACAATTTTCTAACAATGTAAAGACTTAAAGTCATTACTATCACTTAACACATCCTTTTAAAAAATATATTTTTATTTATCAAAGAATCCTGAAAAAACTATCACAGGTTAAAAACAATATTAAGCAGCACAACTGTCACACATCGTTATGCCACTCTTGAAAACAGTTACTGTTCAACTGAAGACATAAGTGAACATTGCATGCCATTTCCATGGTGTTAATTGCCTTTTACCACGCACTGTTGTGCAATGCACACAATTGCGGCGACCAACTGTGGCAACATCCCTGTCATCTGATGTCAGCTCAGCTCCTGGAACCGGTACATGGTCACTGTTGGTCCAGTTTGGTACAGATTTCTGTGACACACCACAGAGCTCTGTGATAAGCTGCTCCATAATCTATTTATGTGACAAGTTACCATGTAGCTCTTTGTGCAGAATGAAAGAATTGGTGGAAGCAATGTCCAAGAAGTGTAGAAAAATCTTCCTGTACCACTTCATGGTTTTGTGCTTTGTTGTGTAGTACTGTAACAGCTGATCAGACAGGTCAACACCCCCCATGTGTTTGTTGTATGCAGTCACAGGTGCAGGACATGGAAATGTCTTTGTCCTCCATGTATGTTGTGTTTTCACCCTCCTCTGCACAGTGTCTCCTGTATAAGCAGGATGGATGGTAGAACAGACCATCTCGTGAAACCATGGTTTCCATGAAACCTCTCGTGTGTCCATCCACTTCACAAATACAAGAGGTCCATCCCGAATGCACCTGATGGATCCCCTGGCACATTTTTTAGAGAGTGAATTAGCTGCATTCCGAGGGCAGTCCTTCCTGTGGTCCCTGTAAGTCCCACATGCACCAAACTTCATTGCAAACAAGTCTTTTAGGAGCTTTGGACTTGTATAAAAATTGTCCATGTACACATGGTACCCAGAACCCAAAAATGTGTGGTCCAAAAGAGAGGTTACAGCATCATATGACAGTCCATGGCCTGTGGGAAAGTTGTTCTTTCCTGTGTACACAGAAAAGTCCACAGTGTTTCCATTCGATGAGTCTGCAAGAACAAACAACTTGAAACCCCACCTGCTTGGCTTGGCTTTCATGTACTGTGTCATAACTGTGTGTGCTTTGCATGCCACCATTCTTTCATCCACAGCTAAGTTTCTTTTAGGATGATAGATGGCTTTACAAGCATGACGAATAGTGTCCATGAGAGGTTTGACCCTGAAAAGACAGTCATGTTCAGCTTTGCCGGTATCTGTCCCTGGACATAACTGTAGCTGGAAAGGGTATGGAGAAAACACTGCTTTGCAGCCAGTAGTCCCTGATGGAGCTCACCTTTACCATGGCCATGTAAAACAGCAGCCCAATGTAGCGGTACATCTCACTGATGCTGACATCTGTCCATTTATATTTGCAGCCCTTTGCAGTTGCCTTGGTAGCCTGAGCATTGGTGTTGTGGCACAGAGTTGACACGGCACTTTCTGAAAAAGTAGTTTGAAAAGACTCATGGGCGAATGTGAGTCTACAGAGCTCAGTTGCGGTCCAGCTTCCCGTGCAGGAAGCACGTATTTAGTGATACACGCAATGAACGGATCGTTCGCGAACGACACATTACTAAATTTCAAACATTTACACCTGTATTTACAAACATCAGTGCATAAGGCAGTATGTATGCATGATATGTAGTGTCATAGGCTAACCAAAACAGAATATTTATATATAAAAATATATTGTATTTAGACAGTATTGCATATTTTACTGGAGGCTGAAATATATTTGCACTAAATCACATTGTATAACCTAAGCAGATATTCGCAAACAAGATATAGTACGTATAAGGCAGTATTTACGCATGATAAGTAGTGTCATAGGCTAACCAAAACTGAACATTTATATATAAAAATATATTGTATATATATATATATGACACTAAACAACTTACTCTGAACTTTTATTCTCGGCGGGATCAATTCGTTCTTGAAAATCCGTTCGTCGTCTAAGTCATCTAAGTTGCAGTCTTCTGAGGTGAATTCTTCCTCGCTGTCCAGAATCATCTGAAGGGCCTCTTTACCGGAGTAGCGTGCCATCCTCAAAACGCGATGAACTATCAGTGAATCTGATGAAGAAACTTCGTGTTTTTATGGCATTGACCGGGGGGCGTGTGCGATGGATATAGATCACCTATTTACCATGTGAAAAGCGCCGGGGGCATGGCAGCCTCAGCTCATTAAAGATAATGAAGGGAGAACGAAAAAACTGTACCTCTCCTTGGTTTCAAATGGATTACATAAACTGAAAATATTAGTTTTTTTTTCATAAATTACTTCATTTAAAATAAGAGAATGGAAGCTTCATAAAGACACAAGTCTCGTGCCTGTGTGACAAGTAATCGCTAAGTTACCGTTAAGTTTCAGAATGGACTTCACTCACAGAGAGAAGGCAAAACGCGCATCATGTTTATTTTTCTTTATTTGGCGAAAAGCACAACACTTTGTTTTTATTGTGAGTATCCACAAAAAAAATAGACACTTATCAGGATCTAATGATATACAACACTTAATATGTAAGATCAAAATCAACAGAGTATTTTGAGTTTCTTTTGCACTGATAAGAATCGCCCGCGGCTAGAGGGTTAAATCCAGCGTGCACTAACACAGAGTCAGATCCGCCTCACCGGCAAGTTTGCCCCGTCCGGGAGCAGGATCAATGTTGTAAGGTGACTGTTATAAGTCCAACGAGATGAGTAATCCAAACAAAACACTATAGGGTAATACTCCTCCAAGGATCGGCACCTCAGCTCTCCAAAAACAGCCAGCAAACAAAGTAATGCACAATGACTCGGTGAAGCTTTGTGAGTGAGAGTAAGCTCTCTCGAAGACCGGAATACCGGTTCCTTATATGGAAAATCACATAGTCTTTTCCTGTTCCATGACGCGTCATCACGTGACGAGAAGTCTCGAGAAGTGATTGCGAGAACATATATCAGCGTCAATTTCACAACAGTAAGGGCTAGTACAGAATAACGGGCAAAGCAATGCAATAATTGACAACAACAAACTTAGTCTAGGTCAATTAATATAAATACGCTTTCCCTTATGTGGCAACGCTACAGTTTAACAACTTTTTTGTTTTTGGTTTGAATTTTAAGGTCACTCACTGTCTGGGACCAAGAATGTTATTTTAAAAAGTTTACGTTCACGGATGGGACCAGATTGGCCAACCCGTACACGCTCACGCACTGGATGGATGAACTACAGGATTACCTCCGGTTGAGTGGCCTAACATCTACACCTACCTGATAGAGAAACTGAGCGTGTATAGTAAAGAGAAACTGAGGTTGTATAAATCTTTAGATGCCTATAACTATGTGCTGAACGGACACGTTCAAGACTTAAAATACACAAATTTAAGAGATGAGTTTTGTGTCGTTCGATCCGAAGTTCTGCCAAGCCAGCGTCAAGGCCAGAAGACGACCATGTACCAGGCTTGGGTCATTGTAAACAGAACAGACAACTACATCTTGATGGCAAACTCTACTTGCATGGCTGTAATATCTGAAAGTTCATTTTTGAAACCAGAATTAAAGGTGGGGTAAGGCGTTTTTGAAAGACGCTGTTGGCCAATGTTGATATTTGAAATAACCCAAACAAACCCACCCCTCCCTTTATTGCTCCGCCTCCAAAACTCATCCTTCAATCAGCTCTGCTCCGAGTCGGTCTCAATACCCGATCCCCCTGGAAGCGAGCAAGTCGAGTGCACTAACAATGATGCTAAACACTGCATTCACTAGCAGTCGCCAAGGCAACTCTGACTAAGAGAGGATGTTTGTTTATCATAGCAGAAGCGCAACAGAATAATGCTTCACAAAAAAAGCGCAGATGATGAACAAATGACAAGGAAACACAAAAAATGAACGTAACAGTACACAATAGTAATTACAAACAAAACTTAGTTGTTAGTTGCCAACAGCACAGCAGCTCCAGACACACAATGACACTCAAACCCAGTGTTACTCACGTGTGGACCCGAATCAAAGCAACATCCGCGTCCTAAAGCTCTTGCCCAGACATGTCCCTTCATTTTCCAGTGATTTCTTCTGAACTTTTTTCTTTTGTATTGTGTCTCATCTCTATTTTTGCAGTCTTTCTTCAGTTCAAATCTCCCTCTTGATCGTTCTCTCTCCTCCACCGTCATACTGCTGCTTCTGCCACACTACTGCTGATTGGCTACACATTTGTTGTTGTGTCGGTCCGACTAACTTCCAAACAGAATAATTAAAAAAAGACTTACCCCACTTTTAATATAACGCTTATTATTTTGTTAACAGTTTTTCAGTCGCTCATGTTCGACATACTCGACGTGTCGATTGATTGGGATCACGCTTAGGGAGCCTGTCATCTTCGAGTACTGTTAAAATGAGCCAATGCACATTAGCGTGCGAGATCTGCATCTCACACTCCGCCCCGCGGCGCGGGTATAAATACGGAAGTGGATGCACGCACCAGTTAGTTAGTGAGTTAATTATAATTTATTGTCCCATTCTTGGGAAATTTGTCTTGGACAGCATGACAAGGCCAGTACACAACTTCGATCATGCACAACACAATACATGCATTAATGTGCGACAATAATTAAAACACATTACAATGAATTATTTAAAAACTAGCAGCACACAAATCTCTATTTAAACTTTTAATCGCAGTTGGAACAAAAGAGTTTTTATAACGATTAGACTTGCACAGTAAGACCCTAAATCGTCTTCCTAATGGTAGCAAATTAAAATACATATGTAAAATATGTGTATCATCAGAGACAATTCTTTTAGCTTGCCTTAAGATAGATGCCTCGTACAGTTCTTGTATGGATCGTTTTTCATCCCACCCTATAATTTTTTGAGCTGTATGTACCAGTCGTGCTAGTTTTGATTTTGATGGAACAGTCAGATTTCCATACCATGCAGTGATACAGTATCTAACTAAGCTCTCCAAAACAGACTGATAAAACAGAAACAAAATCCTCTGGTTTACTCCAAAAATGTTTAACCTTCGCAGGAAGTATAGCCTCTGCTGCAGTCTAGAGCAAAGAGTATCGATGTGAGGAGACCAGCATAGTAAATTGTCCATATAAACTCCTAAGTATTTATATGAAGAAACCTGTTCAATAATATTACCATGTATTATTACAGGGCTATGGTATCCCACAGATCTAGGATCAAAAATCATTTCAACAGTCGTCCTTTCATTTAAAACCAAGGAATTGTCACACCAGCTAACAAATCTGTCAACATCAGAGGAATACTGCAAGGGATTTGTATTCTTATTCAGTAAGCTCAGTATTGCTGTGTCATCAGAGAATTTGATGAAATATGTATCATCTTGACTCGAAACACACTCATTATTGTATAGAGAAAATAAAAAGGGTGAGCTAACACAAACCTGCAGGGCCCCTATATTGGTAATCTTAAATTAATCTCTAAATTATTAACTCTGACTTGTTGTGTCCGATTAGTTAAAAATGAATAGAACCACTTAATGCAGAATGGGTTCACTTCTAGCTCTATCAACTTCTTCATCAGTATATTGGGTTGGAGTGTATTAAATGCTGAACTAAAATCTATAAAAAGTAAACAAGCATATGCTTGGGGATCTTCTGAATGGCTATTCACCAAATGAGTGATGCAGTTAATAGCAATATCAGTGCCCCGTCCAACCTTATATGCAAACTGAAATGGATCGAGGAATGATTTAACCTGATCCTTTAAGACAGTTACAAAAAGTCTCTCATAACATTTAATAACATTGGAAGACAAAGCCACAGGTCTAAAATCACAATTTTCAGCTGGGCAAGTTTTCTTAGGAACAGGTATTATTATAGATTTCTTCCACAAAGATGGAATAATATGTGAGTCGATAGATTTCTGAAAGATAGGGCAAAATGCTAGAGTAAGTTCATTTGCACAGATCCTTAGCAAAAAGGCTGAAATTCCATCAGGACCCGTGGATTTTTTAGTACATATACCTCTAAATTGGGAGCATACTCTTTTTGGTGCTATCTCTAGCCTGTGACCTGGATTACATATAATATGGTCCAGAGTACACAATTGATGCATTGGTGACTCAAACCTTTGCTCATTTGCTCTTTGTTGGTCATTGCTAATTACAAGTCTCTTTCGAGGAGGTGCCATGTTAGTTACGACTTTCATAGCGTCCCACAACTTTTTGGAGTTCCCTGAATTAAAGTTTTGTTCTATAGTATCTCTATGTTTTTTCCTTGCCCCCTTCAGTAACAAATTTAATTCCTTTTGGACTGATTTTATTTCAATTTTGTCTTGATTAATAAAAGCCCATTTCTTTCTATTTAAACACTCCTTGACTTCTTTTGTTATATGACTTTTGTTATTAGGAAATACAGTTACAGCTTTCTTCTCCACAACTGTGTCCACACAAAAGTTAATATAATCAGTTATAGTCTCTGTAGCCATCTCAATGTCCATCTCATCATGGAAGATCTCATCAGTTGTCTTTCACTTCAGAGCCGATCGGTGTCGATGTCTCTAAAGAGAGTTGAAGTTTTCAACGAGCGAGTGTGTTGGTTTCTGGATGCGGTCGTTCCTTGTCCCCCTCTGATGGTCACAATGGTTGCATTACGTGTTTAAAAAAAAAAAAAAAAAAAAAAAAAAATATATATATATATATATATATATATATATATATATATATATATATATATATATATATATATATGTATGTATGTTTATTCAGCATGCTGAAGCAGCTTTTGTGGATAGTTCATGTTCTCGTTGCGAGAACATGACTATCATGGTGTTGAGATCGATACTCGCCTTCATACTGAAGATTTCCCGCCCGGTAACCAATCCCTGTGGGCCCCTCACTCCTCTATCACCACTCAGGCTCGAGTGGAATACTTCATCCCTAAGGCCTGTGAGTTCTCATCCATTCCAACGGACGCAGACTGAAGCCATCCGGCACATTCCTGCCCCGGCAGCCCGCTGCTGCCTCCACCCCGCCTGCTCGTCGCAGAGGTCGTCCTCCTGCCGCTGCTCCTGCCGGGTCCCTGTCCTCCACCTCGCTGCCCCACCCTGGGTACGTCTGCGTAACCCTGGCCCGGTTCGTAGAAGCCTGGAAAGTGCTTCCCAACCGGTTCAGTCGGCTCCTCCGTACCATCAAATTCGGCTGTACGATTCAGTTTGCCCGGCGTATGCCCAAGCGCTGTTTGTTATACTTCGGTGTTGAGCGCATGTGCCCTGTCATGCGTGCGGACATCGCACTCCTACTGGCGAAGGATGCGATTGAACAGGTTCCTCCAGCCGATATGAAGACCAGCTTCTATAGCTTGTACTTCGTTGTACCCAAGAAAGGTGGTGAGTTATGGCCAATCTCGGACCTGTGACTCTTGATTCGGGCCCTGTATAAGACTCCGTTCAAGTTGCTAATGCAGAGATGCATTTTAGAATGCTCCGTCCCCGAGATTGGTCTGCAGCGTTCGACCTGATGGACGCGTACTTCAGATCTCTATCCTCCGCACAAATCCTACCCTTCAAATGCTACATAGCCAGTTGGGTCTTCAGGTCAACTAGGAAAAGAGTAAACTCGCCCACGGGCTGAGGATCCCTTTTCCGATAAGAAACTGGACTCGGTCTAACACGCCTCACAGCAGGAACGTGTCTGGTCGTTGCATTCAGAAGTGAGAAAGGGTCCCACTGACAACCTTTTCAGAGGCTCCTGGGGCATATGGCAGCCGCAATGGCTTCCTCCATTTGATGATCGCTTCAGCACTGGCTTCACGGCTGAGTCCCGAGGTGGCCGTGGCAGAGCGGCGCGCTCCGTGTGACAATCACCTGGCCGGCTGCCGAACCCTCAGCCCATGATCAGACCTTTGTTTCTCCGGGCCAGCCGCCCCTAGAACGAGTGTACACCAATCACCAGCTGAGGGACCACGTACAATGGACATTCAAGAGTTGCTGGCAGTACATCTTGCTTTGAGACACCGCTACTCAGCAAGCTTGTACTGGTCTGTACAAACACTGGGACCTTTGCGCTATGCTTCTCTCGCATGTCGCAACTCGCCCACCACCTCCTCCTTGGAGTCAGAAGCTGCTGAGGTTGCTTCATTCCACTTAATTTTCCGGCCTGTTTAATCGTGCCGCCTACTAGGCCTCACGACAGCCTGGCACCCAGGGAAAAGTGGAGACTCCATCCCCAGGCGGTGCAGCTGTTCAAGGAACACTTTGGGGCTGCACAGTTACATCTGTTTGCCTCTTTGGGCTTGTCAAATTGCCAGTTGTTTTACTCCCTGACCGAGCACAACTTGATCGTCAGGTTCCTGAGGGGAGAAAGGAGAGAATCCGCCTTGCGCCCCCTCTATACCCTCTTGGTACTTATCTCTGGTGCTACTGCACTCAGAGACCTCCTCTTGAGCAACTTCAGGCAGCTGAATTAAAAACCTGTTTTTAAAAGAACAGTTCTCTTGCTTGTTTGGTCTCTATCGAGAGAGTAGGGTACCTGTACGCATATCGTGCCTGGGCCGGCCAACTCTCACGGTTACCTGAGATCCCGGCCTGGATATGTGCCCTAGGTTCCTACCTCTCCCTTTACTGGGACCAGGTGGTGAGCCTGCAAGTGCTGCCGTGGAGGAGGCAGACCCAGCCCTAGCTTTTCTCTGTCCCTTCCGCTCCTTGCGGGTTATAGCTGGACAGAACGTAAAGCCTCAGGACCTCAGACCAGCTCTTGTCTGTTATGGAGACCAGCAGAAGGGAAGGCTGTTTCCAAACAAAGGTTGGCCCACTGGATAGTGGTTTCCATCATCTTGGTCTGTTTACCCAAGGTGCACTGTGCCCACCTGGGTAGTGAGCCTCTCCAAAGAGAGAGTGTAGCTCCTTCCTGGGCGTTGACACAGAGTGCCTTGCTGACAGATGTTTTAGAGCTGCGGGCTGGGCGACACCAAACACGTTCGCTAGAAAAATAGCCTATGTGTCGAGCCGGTTGCTTCCCGTGGGCTCCCTTCACATGAAGCCAGTTTTACTGTAAGCCCGGTTCGAAGTGTTGGCTTGCTGCGCCATTCTCCTCCTATGGACTGGATATGTGCTCCATTCTTGCTCCAATAGAGATATTCTTTAGCCGAACCCTGTTGAGTTCCTCCCCACCCTTCGGCAACGGATGTGACGGACCGTCCGATGCCAGGCCTAGCACACGTATGCACTGTTGGAACCTGTGTTAGGCTGGGTCCCATATGTTGTGATCCCTACGGTGATCCCATATGTGTATTCTTCCACGGTACGGCTCCCTGCGGCGAGCCCGTGTCTTCCCTTGGCAGACCCTGGTCCGTCACTGTCCGGTGTGTCTCCCCCGTTATAGGCTGGAGCCACCTCAGTGACATTCCATATGTTGTACTGCCCGGTAATACCCAGTCCATATGTGTATCCTCCACATGTTACTTCCCTACGAGCAGGATGTGTCTTCTGCAGCATATTCCTTTCTAAAACAGGGAACGCTTTCCCAGTGGTCTTGTGGAACAGCAGTGACTTCCCTAGCCCTATCCCGTCTCCGCCTCAATAATGCGGGGGATCAGAAGGCTTTTGTCTTGGCACTGGAAGGTGGCAGCACAAGTGGTGTTTTAATTGGGATTCCAATCAGTCGACACGCCAACTACGTCGAACTTAAGCAACTGAAAGGGAACGTCTCGGTTACGTATGAAGGAGACAACGGAGACGTAGTCCCGTCGCCACTATTGCTGGACCACCACTGGCGCCGGGCTCCACTCGGCCCCTCAGCAGAAATACAACTGGTGCGTGCATCCACTTCCGTATTTATACTCGCGCCGCGGGGCGTAGTGTGAGATGCAGATCTCGCAACCCAATGTGCATTGGCTCGTTTTAACAGTACTTGAAGATGACAAGCTCCCTAAGCGTGATCCCAATCAGTCGACACGTTGACCACGTCTCCGTTCCCTAATTCAGGGACAAGGGTAACATACGTAACCGAGACATTATGTTAGCTATGTGGTTATGTTAGCTATGTTGTTGTGTTAGCTGTGCTATAAGATGAGAAACAAGTTATCACAAGTTTGATTTTCCATCTGACATCGCAGTCTAGGGTCTTGTTGATGAAGATAGATGAAGAGAGGTCAAACCAGCAAGGGTTAGGGAGATCAACTTCCAGACGCCTGAAAGACTGGTGACAGAAGCAGTTCCAGACAAAATTTGGAGGTTCAGTAGCAGTGCTAGAGGCATGTACCAGAGTAGACCAGGCTTTGTTGTTTTGTGAAGAGAAACAAAGTGATTTAAGATTGTAACGACTGAGACAAATCAGACACAATTATTTGGTATATTTAACAAATAATCTTTAAAACTCACTCTGGGATCTATGGTCCCATCCCCCCAACAAGGGCAAGAAGGGTCTTGGTTACCATGACTACGATCAGATAAGTTGGTTTTATTGCTGTTAAGAATGTGGTCACGTGGAAAAAGCAGAGCCCATAGGAAAGATCTACAGCCCTTAAAACAGACTTTCCTGCATTAATTTATGGACGAACTGATCTGTAAATGAACATGCACCCCAGGACACTGTGTAAATGATTTACTGTCTTGTGTAGTGTCTTTTGATACTATTATGTCTTTGATACTATGTATTTTATGATAGAACCAACGGTCAATCTAACCCCACTTGTATCGTGTATCCTATCTAATTAATACTCATTTAATGACTCACACTTTAGTGTAGGCAAGGCAAGGCAAGTTTATTTATGTAGCACATTTCATACACAATGGTAATTCAAAGTGCTTTACATAGAAGAAATTAAAATAATCAAAAGAAATAAGAATAATTAAAACAGTTTAGAATAAAAAAATAAAATACAGTACAAACTGTCGGACGAACAGTGGAACAGTGCTCATTCAGTAAATGCACAGCTAAACAGATGTGTTTTGAGACTGTATTTGAATGTGACTACTGTAGGAGCACATCTGATCTCTTCTGGAAGCTGGTTCCAGCTGAGGCTGGCACAGTAGCTAAAAGCAGACTCACATTGCTTAGAGTGAACCCTTGGTATTTCAGTTACACTTTATTTCGATAGTCACTTTAGACATTCTTCTAACTATAAGTAACTTTTCAACTACATGTCAACTACCTGTCATTAGAGTATTAGTAGGCTGTAGTAGACTGTCAGTAGACTGATAGGTTATGGTTCGGTGTTATGGTTCGGGTTAGGATAATACATTGACTTGTAGTTGCCATGTTACTTATAGTCAGTAGAATATCTGTTGGGGGACCAACAAAATAAAGTGTTAGCAGATATTAAGCAGACAGTCTACTAATACTCTAATGACAGTTAGTTGACATTTAGCTGCAAAGTTACTTATAGTTAGTAGAATGTCTAAAGTGGACTATCAAAATAAAGTGTTACCGGTATTTCTAGCTGATGTGATCCTAACGATCTGAGTGATCTGTTGGGTTTATATTCAGTGAGCACATATGCAATGTATTGAGGTCCTAGGTCATTGAGTGATTTATATACCAGTGATAATACTTTAAAATCAATCCTAAATGTAACTGAGAGCAAGTGTAAAGATCTGAGGACTGGTGTGATATGTTCATATTTTCTGGTTCTTCTCAGAATCCTGGCAGCAGAGTTCTGTATGAGCTGCAACTGTCTTATGGTCTTTTTGGGAAGGGCAGTGAGGAGTCCATTACAATAATCCACCCTGCTGGTGATGAAGACTTGACTGGAAACAAAGCATCTAATTCTTGCAATATTTTTCAGATGGTAGTATGCTGATTTAGTTATTGCTTTGACATGACTACTGAAACTAAGGTCTGACTCTAGAATCACACAAAGATTCCTGACTTGAATTTTAGTTGTTTGACCCCTAGAGTGAAGGTATGCGTTCACCTTGAGAACTTCATGTTTGTTTCCAAACGCAATGACTTCAGTTTTGTCTTTGTTTAACTGAAGAAAGTTTTGGCACATCCAACTGTTTACTTCATCAATGCATTGGAACAGGGAGTTAATGGGGCTGTAGTCGTTAGGCGATAGCGCTAAGTAGAGCCGTGTGTGTGTGTGTGTGTGTGTGTGTGTGTGTGTGTGTGATAGGGCTAAGTAGAGCTGTGTGTCGTCTGCATAGCTGTGGTAAGCGATTCGGTTCTTTCTCATTATTTGGCTCAGTGGGAGCATATACAGGTTGAATAGGAGTGGCACAAGAATTGAGCCTAGAGGGACTCCGCATGTCATGGATGTCCATTCAGACTTATGGTCTCCTATACTCACATAATAACCTCTCCCTCCTAAGTATGACCTGAACCATTTTAGGACTATCCCAGAAACCCCAACCCAGTTTCCAGCCTGTCAAGAAGTATGCTATGATCGACAGTGTCAAATGCAGCATTGAGGTCGAGTAGTACCAGCACTGATAATTTGCCTGTATCAGTATTTAAGCGAATATCGTTTATTATCTTTATGAGCGCTGTCTCTGTGCTGTGATGCGGTCGGAAAGCAGATTGAAAATTGTCAAAGTATCCAATCGAGCTTAAGAATTTGTTCAGCTGATTAATGACAACTTTCTGAATGATCTTGCCTATGAAAGGAAGATTTGAGATCAGTCTATAGTTGCTTAATATGGTCTTATCTAGATTGCTCTTTTTCAGGAGGGGCTTGATAAGAGAGAAATGAGGCATTTACTTCTAGGAGATCTGCTTCTAAGCAGTTTAACACACTTTTAAAAAAAAGTTGTGGGAAGTGTGTCAAGAGTGCAGGTTGATGTTTTAAGGTGCCGTACGGTTTCTTCCAATATTTTGCCATCAATTTCTTCTAAATCAGACATAGTATCTACTTTCTCAGGTTGTGGTCTGATCTGTCTGACCCCAGCGCAACTCAAGGTTGTGCTGATCACCTTTCTGATATTATTGAAGGAAGAAAACTCACTGCACTTGCTGTCTCAGAGCATTTCACTGGGAATGTGGCTTGGGGGGTTTGTCAGTGTCTCTTACAGAAGCAAAAAGAGTGCGTGTGTCGTTTAAGTTGCGATTTATAATATTCGAGAAGAAAGTCTGTTTAGCTTTACCTAGTTCCATATTGAAAGCATGGATGCTGTCTTTGTAGATGTTATAATGGACTACAAGTTTTATCTTTCGCCACATGTGCTCTGCTTTTCTGCATTGTCTTTTCATATTATTGTACATCACCATCTCATAGAATTCAGTGTAAGTATAAATGGACACAAACAGCAAGGCCTATGTCTAACCACACTTGACAGAGCCATAAATTCTCCCAACAGAGGAATTTCCCACTTTGAAATTCGCCTTTCTTATTGGTCGAGCCAACCCAGAGAGTTGGGACCTTTCTCAGCCTATAAATGGTCTCTACACAAGCTCTTCCCTATCTTGGCCTTCTCGGTATGTTTGCATAGCTGTCCTGCGTGGCCACACTAGGCAGCAGGCCTTGACCCACAACCAGCCATGTGCTCATTCAGGAGAGAGAGGACTGTCTCAACCAGAGCAGAATCAAAGGACAACATCAGGAGTGTGGCACAATGTATTCATTTAATGCAGAAGTCCATCGCAACTCCAACCATCAACTCTTCCAACTTCCTCCCTTCTCCTGTTTGCTCTGCGTGTCCTCTCTGGCCCAGGGCCGGCAGGCAACAATCTGCTCTCCAGCCATGGGAACAGAGTCAAACCAACCACACAAGTTCATCACAAATTCTTCAGTCAATGCAGAAGAAATCGATTGAGACTCACGGGACCACAATCTAAAAAATGATCAGATCAAAAAGTTATGATAACTTGTATATGTCATTAACTCAGACATAGGAACTCCCGCACACTATCAGTACTTGCAAATAAAAATTGTAATTTAGCAGCAACGTTTCGGTCTTTTGACCTTCATCAGGCATATACAAATTTACAAACTCTTCCTATTTAAAATACACACATGACCAATCAACAAAGTTACATCTGTAACCACTTAAGCTCATTGATAATCTCTAATTGAAAACACGTCATCAAACAGTTACAACACTGTTTGTACAATTACATGTACAATTACAACACGTAATTGTACTGAGTTGCAAACATACTTGAAAACAACACATTTAAATAAATAAATAAATAATATATATATATATATATATAATAATAATAATAATAAAAAATAATAAAAAAAAATATATAACATCACATTGAATAAAGCTTCATCATTCATACCACTAGGAGATAAAGTCTGAAGTGTGAAATCCAAAAAAGTTCACGTCTCAACAGGAGCAATTCAATGTCGCCCCCTCTAGGTGGCACATTCACGTTTTCAATACCACAAAAGCGTAAAGTGGAAACATCGTGATTACAGGCTAAAAAATGAGCTGCAACTGGATAGTTTACATCTTTTCTTCTGATAGAGCTCTTATGTTCACTAATTCTTTGTTTTAATTGTCGTGCCGTTTTCCCCACATAACCTAACCCACAAGTAAACAACATACGTCGAGACACAAGTAATCACAGATCTGATTTTATATATTTTTTTGCCGGTTCTTGGATGACAGAAAAAAGAAGTTTTACATGTATTATTGCACTGGGCACAATTACCACAACGATAATTGCCATTCTGTATTGGACTCAGTAAACTTTGAGATGGACGAGGACAAACACTTTGAAAACGAGCATGTACCAAACGATCTTTTAGATTTCTAGCGCGTTTATAAACAAAGGAGGATGTTGAAAAATTTCGCTCAACTCCGGATCAGAAGACAACAGTTGACAATGTTTTTTAAAAATTGATTTTATCGTGTAAGAATTTGGTGAATGAGTCGTAATACAAGTGAACGAATACTTTCTTGCTTTTTTTGTCTTCTTTTTTAACAACTCAGACCTCGTTTTTTTAAAAGATGTGTTAAATGCTTCATCAACCCATTCTGAAGGGTAACCTCTATTCAAAAATCTATTTTTCATAATGTTCGATTTCTCAATAAAATCGGAATCAGAATAACAAATCCTCCTCAATCTATAGAACTGACTCTTAGGTAGTCCTTTTTTTAAAAAGTCGGATGAAAGCTGGTAGCGAGTAAAAGTGTATTGCGATCGGTCTCTTTTGTAAACAAAGTTGTAATCAACCTCCCTTCGTTCTTCTGTACCCACATGTCAAGAAAGTGTACTTTAGAATGATTAATTTCAGAAGTAAATTCTAAGTCGTCAACCAAGCCATTTAAAAAAGTCACAAGTTCTATAAAAAAAAAATTATTTGCAAGTACTGATAGTGTGCGGGAGTTCCTATTTTTAGATTGTCGATCAAGCTTGGTCTTCCTTTCCTACGCACCTATCACCTACAGGTGTGCGATGGCTTGTGTTCAATGATTGATACTGTCTCTACCGCTTGCTGATTGAGAGAGTTCTGTCCTACGCACCCTATAACTGCCATACATATTTTTTCTGTTATTTAACATGTTATATTTGTTTAATCTACTCATGGACATTGAGTGTTGATGTTTAGGAACTAAAGTACATTTTGCGTTGCACACGGACACTTTTTAGGTGCAACAGGAAAAACATACTTTTGGTGAGAAGTTATTCTCCGTGTGTGGAGTAGAAGAGTTACTCGTGTTTTGAGCCAAGAAGTAAAGATGTTTTTCATTTTTGTTTTTTGAACCGGGTATTTCAAGTGAACTCATTCCCTCTTGGTTATATGCAGCCAGCGAGGTATGTGTATTACGTTCATATTCCCCGAGTGTATTTGTATTTACCTCTTTATAGTGTTTGTGAACGTGTTTATCTTTACGTTGTCATACTGTAGTTTGACGGTGGATTTCATTGATGGTGAATGTGAGGAAGGAGAGAAGGATGACAAGTGCAATAAATCCATCAGTAACCAGAACCATGGTGTCGTTTATTTCCTGGAGGGAGTGATAGTCAAACTCGGACCTGCGTCAACGTTCCCGAACCTGCTCGTGCCCGGCTCGGACCTGCGTCAACGTTCCCAAACCTGCTCGTGCTCGGCCCGGACCTGATGTGTCACAACTCGGCAAGACGGGATGTAACGTTACACAGATAAGCCCACGTTTACCGTTAAGGACCTGCATTTCTCAGTGTTTCATTAAGACGTCTATAAGTCAGACACGTAAGCTTGTGTTCTGAAAGGTGACAATAATTTTGAACACTACAAGAAACTGTGTAACCTTAATAATAATAACTGTGGTTTAAATTGTATAAGGGGAATTTATTGATTTTGTCTATTGAAGAAAGTAAGTGATAACTTGAAAAAGGGAGAATTAGAGTTCCAAAGCCTGGTGGAAATTTCACCAAATCACAAATTCTACATTAGCTCCATCTAACCTCACCCCAATATGGAACAACCGTGACTTTATAAGCAATAAAAAAACATTGAATTTTCACACATGGGCGGAAAAGGGTATCACCCACATTAAGCATATTTTCAAATCTAACACATTTAGACCATTTCCGCAACTGGCCCAGGAGTATGGCATCGGGAGCAATGAATTTTTAAAATACCTGCAAATCAAATCTTCTGTTCTGACAAAAATAAACAGAGACACAAATTTAGAACTTCCACCGGCAATATCAGACTTGGTCAACATTTCCTCCCCAAAGAAACTTCTCTCTAAAATATACAAAATGATTTCAAACAAACTTCAGACCATACACTTACCAACAATAAAATGGGAAAACAATCTTTCAATAGCCCCTGATGCCAACTTCTGGACCCAAATCTGTAAAAACATCTATCTCATGTCCAAAAATGCGAATCTTCAGTTAATACAATACAAAATACTTCACAGAACACATTACACGGGAAACAGATTAGCTAAAATGGGTTTCACATCAGAAGTTTGCACACATTGCAATCAAAATTCTACAGATACATACATCCATGCAACCTGGCACAGCACTCCAATCAAACACTTTTGGGAAGAGGTCACACAGTCACTATCCACTATAGTCGGCTGCCACATCCCACTGTCGCCTTCTCTTTGCTTGCTGGGGGACCTCACAATAATCACTGATAAAACTATAAACTCTAAAATACTCCTCATAGCTCTAACCATCGCCAAGAAAACTATCCTCATGAACTGGAAAACGTCCTCGGGTTACGACTGTAACCCTTGTTCCCTGAGAAGGGAACGAGAACTGTGTCGAATGACACTTTGGGGGAAACGCCCCTCAGCGTAGCGCCTCTGAAGTATGAATGAAACTGAGCCGATCTCTGATTGGTGCAACGTCATGACGTGATGTGTGACGGCACATAGGCGGAAGCTATAAAAGCAGCCGGCACACATAAGATGTCAGCTTCTGTGATGAAGCAAGCGCTCCCAGGCAGGTGAAGGCGTGGCCAAGGGACGCAGTTCTCGTTCTCTTCTCAGGGAACAAGGGTTACAGTCGTAACCCGAGGACGTTCCCTTTCGAGGGAACTCCAACTGCGTCGAATGTCACTTTGGGGGAACGAGTACCCACTACGCCACAACGCGCCCTGCCTGCCCTAGTGTGAAGCTGCTCACAGGCACACTTAGGACGCGAGCACAAGAGAGCCGGGTGTAGACGGAATGTCCAAACTATAAAACCTAATAAAGGTATGAGGGGTAGCCCATCCTGCTGCATCGCAGACCTCCTGGATGGGGGCCCCCGCGAGAAGGGCTCTAGAGGACGCCATGCCTCTGGTAGAATGAGCCCTCACGGCCAAAGGTGAAGGCATACCGCGCACCTGATAGGCCGTGGAAATCACTTGGACAATCCAGTTGCTGATGGTCTGCTTTGAGGCTGGAAGCCCCTTTCTGGGCGACCCGAAACACACCAGCAACTGGTCCGACTTCCGCCATGAAGAGGACCTCTGAATGTAAATACTCAGTGCTCTGACAGGGCAGAGCATGTGAAGTCTCTCTTCATTCGCCGTCACGTGAGGTGGAGGATGAAAAGCCTGCAGAACCGTAGGCCGTGCCGCACTGGACGGCACCTTAGGCAAATAGCCGGGCCTAGGGTGAAGAATGGCCTTAATGTTGCCTGGAGCAAACTCCAGGCACTCGTTAGATATGGAGAGCGCCTGGAGATCTCCTACCCTCCTCAGAGAAGTAATGGCCAACAAAAAGACCACCTTCAACGAAAGGTTCTTGGCCTCAGCCGACTCCAGCGGCTCGAAGGGGGCCTCGGTGCTTCACAGTGATGGCTTGGCCTAGCCTTATCCTGGACACTGTGGTCAGGATGGACTCGATCCGCGCGGGAGACAATTGTGCCCGCATCGTGACCGAGTCCCACACCACTCCCAGGAACGTAGTTCTCTGGGCTGGTGTCAACACGCTCTTTTTCGTGTTGAGTCTCAACCCCAGGCTCTGGATGTGGGCGAGGACGACATCTCGATGCCGAACCGCCAGCTCCTGTGACTGCGCTAAAATCAGCCAGTCGTCGATATAATTGAGCACCCTGATGCCCTGAAGCCTCAGCGGTGCCAGAGCTGCATCCATACATTTGGTAAATGTGCGAGGGGAGAGAGCTAGGCCGAACGGAAGAACCCGATATTGGTAAGCTTCGCCCCCGAAAGCGAACCTCAGGAACTTCCTGTGAGATGGAAGGATGGATATGTGGAAGTATGCGTCCTTTAGATCTATCGTGACAAACCAATCCTCGGACTGAATTTGACTCACGATAATGGGAATAGTGAGCATCTTGAACCTGAATCTCCTCAGAGAACGGTTCAGGTGCCTGAGATCTATTATTGGACGCAACCCCCCATCCTTCTTGGGAACTATGAAGTAGCGGCTGTAAAACCTGGACTCCCTGTCCGGTGGAGGAATACGATCTATAGCCTCCTTTGCCAGCAGGGAGTTTACTTCCTGTTCCAATACCCGACCCTGCACTGGGTCGACTACAGTCCAGACCACCCCGTTGAATCTGGGTGGGCGGGAACTGAACTGCAGCCTGTACCCATTTTGAATGGTGCGCAGGGCCCAAGGAGAAATATTCGCCAGATTTTTCCATGCATCGAAATATTTTACCAAGGGAACCAGGCTCTCGAGCCTGGCTTCGGGTATTAATCGGGATTCGTTCTCGGCCCCCTGAAGCGGATTCCCGGCAGGGCTGAACCGAAAACGATTCTCGATGGGCGGACGCGAATGCTGCCTGACCGCAAGCCTGTGGGGCGGACAGTGCAGCCTGCGTTCGCTGGATACCGATGTGTCCCGAAGCGTGTTTAACGGCGGGAGAGCAACATCGATTTCCTGCGGGCTCCGTGAAGGAGACGACCTCGGTCGTTCCACCATGGGTGGGGCCGCCCGCAGAGATCCTAGAGTAGCTAGGATCTCTTTGACGAAGCCTTTTTAGCCTGCAGGACGGCCCTCAGGTCGCCCTGCTTAGGCTGAGGCTTCGCCTGAGAGCGCTGTCTATGCCCCCAAGCTCCTTGAGGGGGGGCTCTAGACGCGACGCTCTGTTTTTGAGCCTGTCTATAGGCGGAGGAGCTGGCTGATGGCTGTGGCTGCGGCTGCCCACTGGGGGCAGACTTCTTGGACACTGAGCGGCGAGGGAGATATTGTTTGAAGGCCGCTGATTGTCTTTTCGCCTCCTGAAACCTGTCGACGACGGTATTAACGGCGTCGCCGAACAGGCCAGAAGGCGAAATCGGGGCATCAAGGAGGAAAGCCCTGTCTTTCTCCCTGATGCCCGTAAGATTTAACCATAAATGCCTCTCCGAGACCACCATAGCTGCCATGGAGCGACCGACAGCGCGGGCCGTCTCCTTGGTGACTCGGAGAGACAAATCAGCGACCTTCCTCAACTCCGCAATATCTTCCGGAGTTGGACCCTCGCCCTCATCAATGTCCTTAAGAAGGTCGGCCTGGTACGCCTGGAGCATAGCCATGGTGTGAAGACTCGCACCAGCCCGACCCGCAGCCATATAAGCCCTGCCCACTAGCGCTGATGTGTCTCTACACGGCTTAGTGGGCAGCACCGGGGCTTTAAGGGATGATGCCGACTCAGGCGATAAATAATTCGCCAAAGGCTGTTCAAAGCGCGGCATCATCCCATAACCGTTCTCTCGTGCCCCCATGATGTTACTATAATTAATAATAGGGGGATTGGAGACACGAGAAGAGTGTGGTTTTTTCCACGATCTACACAACTCGTTGTGCAGATCGGGAAAGAACGGCAAGCCCCGGTGATGAGGTTGTTCCCTGTGCTGCAGGAAGCGCTCATCCAGTTTGCTTTTAGTTTGCGCTTCCTGCCTCTCTTGTGGCCAGCTGATATTTAAATGAGCCACGGCACGGGAAACAACCTCAACCAGCTCCTCATACGCGGGGACACGGGGCGGCGAGTCGTCCCTGAAATCCCCGCCCTCGATGCTGAGCACGTCAACCTCCTCGGAGGCAGACAGCTCAAACATCGGATCCTCGACTCGAGGACATCAGAACTGCCCGATGAATCCCGAGAAGGTGCCTCGGCAGCCTCGAGATCCCCGGACAGATCTTTTTGCGAGCCCCATGAAGAGCGTCGCCGCGCCGCCTCAGCGGACGCGGGTCCCGCACCACGGGGCTCGCGAGGCTGACCATCTTCATCAAAGATAGCCAGCCGGGAACGCAGCACACGGATTGTCAACTTTTCACAATCCTCGCAAGCAGCCCCCTCGAGAGCTGCCTGCGCGTGCTGCATTCCCAAACAATGTGTGCACAGTTGGTGTGTGTCCCCGCCCGTGATGTAGCGAGGGCAAGGATGCACACACTTCCTGAAGCTCACACTCGCCATTTCACTCATTCAGTTCACTCAGTAACAGACAACAATAAATAGGACAAACAGTCACAGATAGCGCTTGCTGAAGAACAGAAAGCTGACATCTTATGTGTGCCGGCTGCTTTTATAGCTTCCGCCTATGTGCCGTCACACATCACGTCATGACGTTGCACCAATCAGAGATCGGCTCAGTTTCATTCATACTTCAGAGGCGCTACACTGAGGGGCGTTTCCCCCCAAAGTGTCATTCGACGCAGTTGGAGTTCCCTCGAAAGGGAACTTCGATCTATTTACCATTTTAAGGTATTTTCACAATACTGTTGTAGATTTAATAAAATGGATTAAATAAAACAATTATATTATTAAACAAACTGTGGCAGAATGGTGTTTAAATGTATAATGATGTAATATTTTTTTTTCTTTTTCTTTTGGAGCAATGTGAAATAAACTACAGTAAAGTTGCTTTACTAATATAAATTTAACAATATACATTTATACATTATTGCAACAATTGATCAAATTAAATTTACAGAATTTCACTTGGGCCAATTGAAAAATTTAGATGCGACCAGTCACTAGAAAATTTTGAGTTGGGAAGCTTAGAAATGTTTTACAGTATATAAGCAATATAACAAATACATCTACTAATGCAAACTTTTGAAGGCCACATTCATGGAGATGACGTATGTATCAGGCGTCTTTTAAAGTGGCGTGCCTAGTTCAGATCGATGTACTCCACGGACTGACGGTGGAAGGGTAGACTTCTCCTTCACCAGGGTGTCCTGGGAAATGGCACAATTCAGCGCTCTTCAGCGTTTCGGAGAAAGGGAGTTTCCCCATAGCGCAGTGTCTCGTTCCCTCCTCTCAGGGAACCATGATTACGTTGAGAAACCAGAGACGGTTTACATATCATGACCCCTTTAAAAGTACCTCTTTAATGCATTTATTAGAATTTTCCCCTATTTATTTATCCATACATTTAGATTGTGAGGACTCAAAATAAGTCAGATAAATGTATTTCTACATCCTTTCTAAATGTTGGAAAATGTCAAAATTTGTAATATTTAGACCCTTGAAACTCTAAATGTACTGGATAATGCATTACTACAATTTTTCTAAACGTATTGACTGTATGTATCATCTGTAAATATAAATTTTGCCAACTTCCCAAAATTCTAACTTTGACTCATTACATAAAAGTGCTGGTGAACATCCATTCTGTCATTTTAATAGAGTAAGACTAATAATAAAAGCTTGAATGTAAAAATAGCAAATTAGTGTCTCAGAAGAAAATAAAAGCATAAATAAGGCCTGCAGGCCACCTCCGCTTTCTGTGCGCTGCTCCATTAGTGCTGTCTAGTGATGCTCAGTTCAAAAGTCACTTCTAGATAATTTATAAGACGACACATATTTTCCACGACCAAAAGCTGCTGAATTGTGTCAGAAGATTCAGTTCAAAAGACGAGCAGTTTTTCAGAGAAGGAACGGCTGTCAAATAGAGCAAGAAATGCAGCGGTTCTCAGCCAGCTGACTAAAGACAGAGAGAGTAAATGAACAGCGAGAAAGATGTGAGCGAAATTGAAAAGGGAAGCAACATTTCACTTTCACTTGTATACTTAAACACACAAACACTGACAAACATTTCCAAGTAAGGGTCGAAAACTGCTCTGTGTGATGGGTCCATTTAACAGAGCCTTGCTCAGCACACACTGCTGTCATGATAGCCCTGTTTATGGCCAACCACTGATCGGGAAACAGCAAATCATACATCTCAGTTCAGTTAAACATTTAAATACTGAATAAAGAAAATGTATTCATTCATTCTATTCTTTTATTTATGCAAAATCTAATATCTTAATTTTTCATTCTGATTTCAGGGTGAAATGTTGCATGTTTTTAAGAGCTCTACCCACAATTCATTCTGCGTTCTGTTGTTTATCCAAAGAAAATCCTCCATATAAATCTCTTACCATTCCAAGTGTGAGGCCACATTTACACATAGAAAGAGCTTTATTGCCAAGTGTGCTTGCACACACAAGGAATTTGTTTTTGGTACTGAGGCCTCCAGTGGACATATACAGATACAAATACAACAAGAAACATAATACTACAAATTATAAGAATAAAAAATAAAAATATAAATATATGAGAATAAAAGTATCACAGTTGGGTTTAGTCAGAATAGACATTTCCAGATTTACAGATTATGAACATATTTACAGTGTTTTGAATATTATAAATAAATAAATTTACATATAAGTATCGCCTGAGTTGTAGGGTATTGCACTAAACAGTGGGAGTATTGCACTTAAAGGCGTATGCATTGGGAGATATGTTAACTGTTCAGGAGGGAAATGGCCTGTGGGAAGAAACTGTTCCTGTGCCGAGATGTTCTTGTGGCCAGTGATCGGAGTCGCCGTCTTGACGGTAACAGTTCAAACAGGAGGTGTCCAGGGTGAGTGGAGTCTGTGAT
Source organism: Gila orcuttii (assembly GCA_026230005.1). Classification (NCBI taxonomy): domain Eukaryota; kingdom Metazoa; phylum Chordata; class Actinopteri; order Cypriniformes; family Leuciscidae; genus Gila; species Gila orcuttii. The sequence continues at coordinate 1,341,923 of JAPDVR010000009.1, read as the reverse complement.
GATTTTACCTGCTCTCTTCCTCACTCTGGAAGAGTACAGGTCCTGGAGGGTTGGCAATCCAGGGTAATCCAATAGCCGGGTACTTAGAGAAACTAATACCACACTCTCAGCTTGTGTTTATGTGAACTGTGTTTGTCTGAAAGCACACACACACACACACACACACACACACACACACACACACACACACACACACACACGCACACACACACACACGCACGCACACACACACACACACACACACACACTCTCACAGCTGTGTTTTTGTGATATATGAGGACATTCCATAGGCGTAATGACTTTTATACTGGACAAACTGTATATTCTGTCCCCTTACACTGCCCCTATCCCTAAACCTACCCATCACAGGAGACATGCTCCATTTTTACATTTTAAAAAAAAGCATTGTTTTTTTATGTTTTTTAATCTATTTGAAATATGAGGACTCATGCAATGTCCTCATATATCACGTGTAAGTTGTAATACCAGTGTAATATGCATGTCATTATACACATTTGTGTCCTCATATATCACAAAAACAAGAGCACACACACACACACACACACACACACACACTCTCTCTCTTTCTCTCTCTCTCACACAAACTGCCAGAGCGGCATCAAGTCCCGAAACCTTTACAGGCTAACAGAACGCCTCCTGGTCTGGGCTCAGCACAACCTGCTTTCACTGAGAGCGGCGCATGTGCCTGGTCACCTGAATCTGGGACCAGACACACTCTCACCAGGGGTTAAAGTGAAAAAAAATCCTGAGCCTAAACTTTTTCTTCACAGACACTGCATAGACAGACTGCACAGACGGACTTATTTTCAAATGGAACCATTTATTCTCAAGTATTACGGCTGCATCTTAATGGCATCTTTTTATTAATGGGCCAGTATCACTGATATTAATATAGCTAATGATGTCTCTATGAAAATTATTTCCCCCAAAATTTTAAACATTTGTTAGGCTTCAAAAAAATAACTTTTAATTAAAGTGAACTTAAAACAATCCTCACTTCAACCCATAATAAATGTCATATTTATCTGTACCTTTCCTGTCTAACAGGTATGAAATATACAGAAATTGAATAGGGTTATAAAATAGTCCGCACTGCATAAATTATAAATTAAATTAGATTAATCCTTATTAAAGCTACAAGCGTTCTTTAGTCAAAGAGTAGTTAGTAGTTTTCTCTGTTCCCTTTGTTCTTAGGTTAACTTTACTGACATAGAGAATTAGTGGCTGCTGTCACTTTAAAGCAGCACTATGCAGGAATTCTGTTTTTTTCAAACAGCGACCCCTAGAGTCGCTGTAGAGTACTTGTATTTAAGGTTACTGTCGTAAATACAACTCACGCAGAGCGTATCTGCACTCACGGCCTCTGTCTGCACTTCATAATAATAAAGTTATTATTACTTCCGCGTTAGGCTAACCTGAGCCTAAATGCCAGATGACATCAATAAAGTTACATCATGTACGTCGCATTATTTCATAACAATGTCCGTTATTATGATGTTGTTAGACATGATTATTGCAATTTATCATAATAGTTTGCAAATTGCGCTCATTTACACTATTTACAACGTGTAGGCTTATTTATGTCCTGATAATTATGTGAGATATTGAACACTGTTCTCATGATAATCGCAGGAATCAACTTTAACAGTGAAAGCCTGAGCGAGTGGGACTCTTGTCCGGTTCCTCGCGCTGTCAGATTCTCGTTACCTTTTTCTAGACTCTTCCGACCGCGCTTTCTTCGTTTTTTTCTCCATTCTGAAAACGCAGGTCCGATGTTTACTTGTGTCTGACTCCTCGCTCGGTCAGTCTGCCGTTTCCTCTTTCTCTGTTCCTCTGACAATGCTTTCCTAGCTTTCTGCTTCTTATATGCCAGTTTAGCCATGACGATAGTTGTTCTTATAGCTAGCCGGATCTGGATGGGGGCGTGTATGCGTGTAATGTGTGCAGTGCCGTAAAGCAATTCGTTACATCGAGAGAGCTGAAATCACGTGATACTTCCTGACGGCGGTCCGCCGGCCCAAGTTACAAGTGCGGTTTTTACACTCACAGGCACCAGAGGGGGGCGAGACGACCACCATTCAACCTGAAAAGAGTCATATAACCATTCCAATAACTCTGAAGCTGTTCAGTTAAGCTAAAAAAACGTACTCGGTTACTAACGTAACCTCGGTTCTCTCTAGAGAGGGAACGAGTACTGCGTAATATCTTACGCTATGGGGAAAACCTCTTTTCCACGAGATATTGAAGCCAAAAAATTATCCTTAATTTTGTATTAATGTAAAACGCTGTGCAGCAGCATGCAGACATAGGCAAGGCGGCTTGCGCGCCTATTGGCTGCCCTGCGGCAACAGCAGCAGCCTATCGAGAGAGGCGCTGCGTGACACCACATCCAATGGGGGCAATTCGCGCCCATTTCATCTCGTCCCGCCAGAAAGGGCGTGGTCTCGCCCTATAAATATAGCTCGATATGGCTGGTACAACTGGTTTTCATCGCCGAAGCGAACCAGAGCTGTGTATGCACGGCAAGATACGCAGTACTCGTTCCCTGTCTAGAGAGAACTGAGGTTACGTTAGTAACCGAGTACGTTCTCTTATGAGAGGACTCTCGTACTGCGTAATATCTTACGCTATGGGGAACACTATGCAAAACGCCGTGCGTACTGGGATCCAACACCAAAATCCCAAGGGCAGTAGCCCGGGGCTCATATAGTGCATAATCACCATGGACTCACAGAGAGTCGGAGAAGAGAGGCTGCAAGCATCATTCCCCATGAAATAGCATCCTATAGGAGCTAATTATGTAACAGTGTTTCACGCAGACAGGGTGAACGTGTTCAGCCTGAACTGGGCAATAGAAAGGGTTATTCAACACCCATGGGCTGTTCTATCGCTCAGTGAGCGATGCACAGGCAAAACTCAGCATCTGGGCCGGCACAGCGGGGCAGATAGCACTGCATTCTATACCGACAGAAGCTTGGCTTGTAAGGCGGGAACCTCTAGGTTATAAAACCTTATAAATGTAGACGGCGAGGCCCAGCCCGCGGCCGTACAGATATCTTGCAAGGTAAGATATGACTTTGAGTCACTAGGCCCAAACTCCATACATGACGCGCTTACTGAAAGCCCTTGTAAGTCCCCTATGCGCTTCACTGAAGCGAGAGCCAAAAGAAACACCGTTTTGAAAGACAGATGCTTCATGTCTGACAAATGGATTGGCTTGAACGGGGCACCTTTAATGTTTTCCAAAACTGTACAAAGGTCCCAAACCGGGACTGAAGGAGGTCTGGGAAGGTTCAGCCTCCGAGCTCCCTTGAGGAATCGCACGACCAGGTCGTTTTTCCCCAGTGACTGGCCAGACACAAACGCTGCTATGGCCGCCACGTACACTTTGAGCGTGGATGGGTTCCTGCCCTTATCCAGCAGCTCTTGAAGGAAGGAGAGTACTTCCGTGACCCCGCAGTCTACGGGTGAAAAGCCCAGAGCTTGACACCAGGTAGAGCACACAGACCATTTTGAGGAGTAAAGCCGTCTAGTAGACAGGGCTCTCGCCTGCGTGATCGTGTTTAACACTCCCTCCGGGAGGTTAGCGGGTACCCGTTGATGGCCCACGCATGTAGGGACCATAGTTGCGGACGAGGATGCCAAATCGAGCCCTTGGCCTGAGAGAGGCGGTTCCTCAACGGTATTGGCCAAGGGGCAGTGCTGGTCAGCCGCATCAGGACTGGGAACCAAGTCTGGTTTGGCCAGAGCGGAGCCACAAGCAGCACTGGGCATCTGTTTTCCCTGATTCGTTCCAGCACTTGAGGCAGGAGCGAGACGGGGGGAAAAGCATAGAGGGGACAGCGGGGCCAGACGTGGGCCAGCGCATCCTCGCTCTTGGAGAAATATTTCGGACAGTGAGCGTTCTCGTGGGACGCGAACAGGTCCACCTGCGCTTTGCCGAATGTCTCCCACAGCAGTTGGATCGTCTGCGGGTGCAGCGACCATTCCCCTGCTGGGACATTGTTTCTGGACAGTCTGTCTGGTCCCAGATTCAGGTGACCAGGCACATGCGCCGCTCTCAGTGAAAGCAGGTTGTGCTGAGCCCAGACCAGGAGGCGTTCTGTTAGCCTGTAAAGGTTTCGGGACTTGATGCCGCTCTGGCGATTTATGTATGCCACCACTGACATGTTGTCCGAACGGACCAAGACTCAGAGCAAAGCAAGCAAGTGGTCCATGCCCGGGGCGGAACTCGCGCTTTCAGCCACAGCTGCAGTGGGCGCATGCGAAGCAGACCCGGCTGGAGTACTGAAGCTGCTGAGACCATGAGGCCCAGCATTTTCTGAAACCTTTTGAGCTGGACTATCGAGCCGCGGCGTAAGGATTTCACGGCGCACTGAATGTCCAGCTCGCGCTCTGGCGACAGACGCGCTGTCATGGATAGCGAGTCCAGCACTGTTCCCAGAAAAGAAATTTTCTGGCTGGGAGACAGCGAACTTTTCGCCCAATTGACTGTGAGACCCAGATTCTTCGAAGGCGAATCTCAAGAATCGCCTGTGACGCGACGCTCTTTGTATTTGAAAATAGGCATCTTTCAGATCTATTGACATGAACCAGTCCTCCTGGCGAACTTGCGCGAGGATTTTACTGGTTGTAATCATCTGAACTGGCGCTTCGTGAGCGCTCTGTTCAGCTGTCGCAGATCTAGAATGGGTCTGAGACCCCCGTCTTTTTTTGGTACCAGAAAATACCTGCTGTAAAGACCCCCTTTGCTCTGAGCCTGAGATAAAGGTTCTATAGCCCCTTTGCTCAGTAGTTTCGCTATCTCGGCTCGAAGTAGATGAGATACTTAGTTTTTTACCATCGTTTCGACTCGCGCCGCGCAACAGTGGGGGGCGCCGAGCAAACTGCAGCGAATAGCCTCTTTTGTATAGTCTTCAGCACCCATTCTGATACCCCGGGAAGCTTCGCCCACGCATCTGCTTGAATAGCTAGAGGTAGAATGAAATCTGGGCTCTGGCCGCGGCATAACGGCGGCCGGAGAGCTCCGGTGTGCTGGGAAATAAACACTGTGTTTGCAGTGTGCGAGGCGGGGGGTGCGCTGATCACAGCGGGCAGCCCAGCCGCACTCTGACAGGTTGTGGAGAGAATGCGTGCGGGACGAGCCCCGTAGGGTTCGGCATGTCTGTGAGGGAATGTGGGCGCGGGATAGCGGGCACACTCACTGCACTGGGAACACTGTCGGCTCGCGCCGACTGAGAATGTGTTGGTTTCGTTTTTACAGAAACCGTGGGACGTGCTTTGTGTAGTGTTTGTGGGCACTGTGTTGTGGGCACGTACACTACATTTATTGCACAATCGACATGAGTCGATTTTATTTGTGCTAGCCCTGTATTGTGGCGGGCTGTGTCTGTGTGTGGGAATGGGCACTGAGACGTGGGCATTCTTACAACACTCATAACACCATCGGCTGTGGCCGGAACACCAGAAAATACACTCTTTATTGGATTTATCTGGGTAGCCGTAAAAACGGCTTTTGTGTGAAGGGCAAGCAGGTTGTGGAACGGGCTTGTTTACTGTGAAGTACGCTGGAACAGTCGCATTGTCTGGAACTGAGCGAGCGAGAAGTTTCGGTGAAAATCCGGCCGCAGCGGGATTTGAACACCGACGCTTTCCTAGAGTAGCTAGGAAGGCTTTGAGACCTCGGGCTTGATTTCGATTCTCGGCCGGGGCCCGCGCTGAGGGGGGCGGCGTCCAGCAAAGCGAGAGCGCGGTCTTTGGTCTCGGGCCTGGCGGCGCTGAGAAGCGGCGGCGGCTGGTGGTGCAGGCTGCGGCTGAGAGCCCCGGGCAGACGGCTGTTTAGAGCGGCCTGCTGCGGAACTAGAGCGATTCGGCAGGAAGTGCTTCATAGCCTGTGAAGTTTTCTGCACCTCTGCGAATCTGTCAATGAAATCTTTGACGGCAGATCCGAAAAGGCCATCCGTGGAAATGGGCGCGTCGAGGAACACAGAGCGCTCAGCATCCGTCATCTCAGACAGCGTCAGCCACAGATGTCTCTCAGATGGGACGCTACCGCTGCTTCCACTGGAGGAAGAGAGAGGTATCCTTTATCTTTCGCACCGTCCACAGAGGAGAATGCTGCAGAGACAGAGGTACGCATTCTGGCCGAGAAGGGGGGTTCCAAGACTGCACGACTTCTTCGTGAAGCTCAGGAAGAAAAGGCGCGGGTCTCGACTGTGATGGGGCGGAGTCCTTCTGGAGGAACCATCCATCCAGCCGGTTGTGCGCAGGCTGCGCGGGCGCCTCCCAGTCGAGGCCGAGGTTGTCAACGGCTTGAGAGAGCAGACGCATCAGCTCAGTTTCAATGCCGGCTCGTTTCCCAGACGGCTGGCGGGCAGCGGGGGGAGGTCCACAGAGCTCGCCCAGTCCTCGCTGTCCGATGCTAGGATAGAGCAGGCCTCGGCTGGTTCATCACACTCAATGGCGGAAGCGGTGGCAGACGGCGGCCGCTGTCCATCTGTGAGCGACTCGAGCGATGCCGGCGAAGCTGGCGGGCGAGCCGGCGAGCTTTGGCGGGCAGGAGAGAGCTCGGGGGCGCGCTGAACACGGCGCTTCTTGCGGCGCGGTACCACAGCGGGCAGAAGTGCGGGCTCCGAGAAGGATGCCAGGCGAGTCCTCAGAGTCACCATAGGCATAAGCTCGCAATGAGGGCATCCGCCGTCAGCGAGCGCGAGAGCCGCGTGATCCTCACCCAGGCAGGAAACGCATATCACGTGGCGGTCCCCGTCGCTGAGTTGGGCTCGGCACGAGCCACAGGAAGAAGGCATCTTGAAAAAGACGCTAGCTCTTTTAGAGTTTTATAGAGAAGTGTAAGTTGCAGCGGCGAACGAACACTCTCAGCAGAGGTAAAAGGATATTTACGCCGGAAAGCGTAGCAGGTACGGCGACTGAAGGCGGCGAGGTGAAGGCCAGTGGCTTCAGGTTCAATGCGTGCGCTTAGCTGAAGAGATGAAAATCAGTTGTACCAGCCTTATCGAGCTATATTTATAGGCCGAGACCACGCCCTTTCTGGCGGGACGTGACGAAATGGCCGCGAATTGCCCCCATTGGATGTGGTGTCACGCAGCGCCTCTCTCGATAGGCTGCTGCTGTTGCCGCAGGGCAGCCAATAGGCGCGCAAGCCGCCTTGCCTATGTCTGCATGCTGCTGCACAGCGTTTTACATTAATACAAAATTAAGGATAATTTTTTGGCTTCAATATCTCGTGGAAAAGAGGTTTTCCCCATAGCGTAAGATATTACGCAGTACTAATTGCATTTAATTCCATTCTCCATCATGACGGACAAGTGTTTTTTTTTTACCGCTAGTGGCATAGTGAAGCTTTTTTACTAGCATAGTTTACTGCACCAAGTGCCTAAAGCCTAAAGCCATGCCCAGCGGCACTTTTTTTTACTTTCTTCTCCAAAGCATATGTATTTTCTCCTGGTTTGATAAACTTCATTCTCCATAGCGTGTGTAAGCTAACTGCGAACTGGTTCACTTCCTGCACAAGACCCGCCCTCCTCTCTAGCAATTGGCTAAGACAACCTAATATCATGCTCCCATTGGCTGTGACAGCTGTGCGCGCTGACTGTTGAATCAAGGTGGTAGGTTGAAGGGGACTGGTGTTTTATTCAAGTCAGATTAGGGCCTGTTCACATATTGCGTCTTTTGCGCACTCAAGTTCGTTATTTCAAATGTAGCCACGCGCGCTGATAATGGAAGCGACGCGCTCGTTTTTTCCAAGCGCGTCCGCACCGAAAGTGCCTCCGACTGTAATTTGCAGCCTGATAAATAAATGTTGCCTGCGCCGGAGGCCGGACCTGCCCTCAAGCCGTAAATCCGGCCCCCGGCCGGAATACTTTAAGCCCTGTACAAACACACACACACAAACACCACACCTACACGCACACATACATACTCTCACTCTCTCTCACGCACACACACACACACACACACGCACACACACACACACACACACGACCTTGGCAGCGTTGACCAGCCTCCAGGCGTTGAGCAAGCCGAAGCCGTACATGTGGCTGTGATGGAAACCCGCTCCATTCCTCCTCCAGTCCTCCCGTGCGTCATGCTGAACACATTAACACTAACATTAACAGTAAAAATAATAATACAACAGTAGTAAAATTTTTCTAATTTTATTACTGATTGGTAATTCATCCTCAATAAATGCGTGAGAACTTTTAACTTGTATTAGTTAGGCTAGTATTATTTTTGCAGTGATATCGATTTTGTTATTTAGAATTGTGAAATTTCAATGTTCTCTAATTTTTTTTATATTGTAACAACCTTATTTCCAGCAAGAAATATGTATACAGTGATATACTGTTATGAAATAAAATTACTTACAGTATATTATTATTTTGATCATATTGCCTGTTACACACACACACACACACACACACACACACACACACACAGGGAGAGATCAGAAAATTGGTTTACTTCTGGTGCTCTAAACCGTACAACTTGAATGAATGGGCTTGACAAGACACGGACATGTATGTGTCATGACTTCGGTCTGATCTGCTGAGGTTGTTTGTCGGGTGAGCACATGGGTTCACTCGGATGTACGTCATTGCTTGCGTTGCATGAGTGCCCATTACTGGTGGGACCTGCAATTGGCTGAATTACATGCTAAGCCCTTGATCAATTAGAATCCACTATGGGGTTGATTTATTATTTATATTTTTCCCTTATGAAATTGTTTAATGCAGCATTCTATATGTATAAAGGTGTGTTTGAGTTTAAAAAAAAATATATATTTATATATTAATATATCATAGAGTTGTTTGTGGTGGGGTAAATTAAACGCAATATGCGTTGACGTCACAATTATGTTGCATTGTGGTATATGGAGCTGCCTGAAGTGTAAATATGAAGTAGACTCGCTCCCTCTGTCTGTCCATATAAACTTCCCTCGTCCACTTCATGAAGTGGGACGCACTTCAAAATGGCGGCAGGGATTCCCCCGAGGGGAAGTGCTTAGGGAAGTTCACAAGTGCGTGTCTAAAAGTGGACTGGAACGCAACCTCGGATGCACACGCTCATCGCAGAACTCAGTGTGACTTGGACACTGCGTCACACAATATGTACTTAATATCTTGTGAAAAACATCCAGTCAGGTCTTAAACTTTTGTTAAATTTTGAAGAAAAGAAAAAGTGATAGTGTACCTTTTAATAGAGGCATCAATGACTGTATCAGTGGTGATACTGGCCTTCATTCAGACTACTATTTAAAATACTGTTATTTCTACATTTATCTGGATAATGTCAAAATATAGTTATGATTACACATTTTACCATTTGGTGTCATTACCTGTGATTTAAGTGCAGAAAAATTTGCAATTAATAACTTTTAATTGATCGACAGCCCTGACATAGCCTATATAGCCTTAATACATGTTTTAATAGTGTTGTTGTACATGACATTGGGCTACGTTTACACTGTCAGTCCAAATCCGATTATTTGTGTATCCGATTGGAATCTGATCTAAAGGATGGACTGTCCACACTGTGTATCACAGTTGTTCTGATACAGTTTGTGTGTTCCGTGGCTCTCATTGGTATACATGGCAATGACCTTGTGTTGGTCAGACTATCCCAAAACCAACAGAGGTGTTTGCAATGTTTTCTTAGAATATGACAATGTGCAGCTGTGTTGGGCTGGACTACTAATGAAGCAGAGACAGAAACGGTGTGAGCGTCTTCATCCTGCTGCCATCCAGAGAAAGAAGTGAAGACACCTCATCAGTGAACCACAGAGATTCTCCATTATTACTGAAACTGACATACAGGCAGAAAAGCTTTGCCACATCTGATAATGGTAAAGCGGATTTCCACAAATGAGATGTGAATAGGATTGCAGACCACATATGAATGTAGCTTGAAACGGATTTGTAAAAAAACTAATTTTTTTTTTTTTTTCATTCACACTTGCTAACTATGACTGTCCTCCAGTCGTATCTGCACTGAGAGTCTGAGCAAGATCACTGTTGGAATCTCCTTCCTCCTCGAGACCAGACCCATGTTTACACCCGACTGGTACCAGTCGGTGACTTTCCAAGGAGCCAGGGCATGAAACGTTCTGAGGGGCATGTAAGAGCCAGTCCTGAACGAAGCCGCTAGCTGCTGAATGGAGAGAGCGCAGTCTGGCGTGAGCCACGCTCTCATCTGAATCAAGTCGATAACTGTTCCCAGGAAGGTTATACTTTGGCTGGGAGACAGTGCACTCTTGGAAAAGTTGATCCTGAGCCCAAGGTATTCCAAGTGGCTGAGGAGCCAGGATCTGTGGGTCAGTAACTCGTCCTCCGATTGGGCCAGAATGATCCAATCGCAGAGGTAGTTCAGAACGAGCATTCCCCGCTGTCTTAGGAGGGAAAGGGCTGCGTCCATGCATTTCATAAAGGTATGAGGTGCCAGGGACAGGCCGACTGGCAGGATTGTGTTATGATAAGCCTCCCCCGAAGGTGAATCTCAAGAATGGCCTGTAATGGGGGGCTATCTGGATATGAAAGTAAGCGTCTTACAGATCCACTGACAAAAACCAATCCCCTGGGCGAATCTGCGCAAGGATTTGTTTGGTTGTTAGCATCCTGAACGGCCGTCTCATGAGGGCCTTGTTCAGGTGTCTGAGGTCTAGGATGGGCCTGAGGCCACCATCCTTTTTCGGGACAAGGAAGTAAAGGCTGTAAAAGCCCGACTTGCTTAATGACAGGGGAACTGTTTCGACAGCTCCTTTTGCTAATAGATTTGATACTTAAGTGCGAAGGACATGAGCCACGTTGCTTCTCATCGCTGTCTCGACCACTGCATGAAAGCGCAGAGGTCTGCGAACAAATTGGAGCGAGTTACCTTGAATTATTATGTTCATAACCCATTCTGACACATAGGGGATGGCTGCCCAGGCCTCGGCCCGACTGGCTAGGGGTTGAATGACATCTGGGGACGGGCTGCCATGCAATGGGGACCCTGCCACCCAGGTGTTGTGTGATAGAAAAGTGCTCTTTTTGTGCTCTATTTGGGTCACTGTTAAAACAGTGTTAGTTTGTGGGTAGTGCTTTGCTGGCAGTGGGCGCCGGTGGGTTTCAGCCGCTGGGCAGGTCTGAGAAACTGGTGGCGCTAGCTTTGCTGGCTGAAGGGGCTGCGCTTTCTTGTGGCGGGCCGAAGCAGAGAAGTGATGCATGGCCTGCGACGCCTTCTGTGCTTCGGTGTAGCGCTCAGAGAAACCCCTCACAGCTGGACCGAAGAGGCCAGTGTTAGAGATTGGAGAGTCCAGAAAAGCAGTCTTGTCTACATCCTTCATCTCCATCAGGTTTAGCCAGAGATGGCGCTCTAACAGTCAAACTGGCCATACTCCTTCCAATAGTCTGGGTGGTGGTTTTAGTGGCACCCAGGGCTAGATCAGTGGCATTGCGCGAAGGCCTTGGTGGCGCCCCGGCAGCAACCATTCGTCGAGCCGGCTCTTTGTAGGCTCCTGATGCAAAGACCAATCGAGTCCGAGGTCTTCAATGGCTTTAGTGAGGACGCGGAGAAGCTCTGAGTCCTAACTCGCCCTCGCGTCTACTTCACTGGACTGAGACGAGGGGGCTGGGTCAGCCGAGCCCGCCCAATCCTCTTACTGAGATGCAGCCAAAGACAGGCAGTCATCTTCCTCCCCTTCTGATACAAAAAAAGAGACGAGGCCTGCCGCTTGCTGAGAGGGCGCTGGTCCGTCTGAGTGAACAGAACAAGTGAAGGGGTCTCCACTGGAGAGAGCGAGGCAAGCGGGGACTTGACCGGCGTGGGCTTGCTCGTCTCAAATCGCACAAGCATCCTCTGGCCCCGCCAGCGCGCAAGTCACCTCTGCTCTGTGCTCGCTGTGCAGCTGCACTGCGTTTTAAAATAAAGGCTTCAATATTGTCGAGAAAAGGAGTTTTCCCATAAGCGTATAGCTACGCAATACGAGAGACCGCTCTCGAAAGGGAACTGTCCTTCTTTTCTTAAAAGGCGGAGGTGTTCTGTAATGGGAACTATGTGTAAGGGGCCGTTGTAGTACGGGCATATAAGTGGGGACACAGTGTTGTTATACACTTGAGTAAAGAGTTATTCTGAGTATCACGAGCATTCCTGGTTTGTTATTGTGAATATATAACACAACATTACTCATCACATATGTAAAAAGTACACATTCTTCTTTAAAAATGTAATCAAATAGGGAGGAAAAGTTGCTAATATATTTAATACTCATTCAAAAGCACAAAGTAGCCAGACAGCTACTTAAGTACAGTAACTAATTACATTTACTTTACACCACTGCCATCTATTAATTTCATGGTGACTGTAAAGGTTTGTGCACATTGTTCACATCTCATAATGAACCTTTGGAATAGTATTTTTTGTTTATGCCTTTTTCTAATTGTTTACAATGATGAACTCTTTCTCTCTCTCTCTCAACCTGAGAAAAACATTTCCCTATTTGGTTAGAGAGTGTTGAGCTGTCTGAGGAAATGCCATGGAGTTAGTGTAGCCTAATGTAAGCATTCAAAAGGACTAGTAAACGGCACTGTTGCCTTTCAGCAGTCCTTGAGTTATTAAGTTATTAATAATGTTGTTATCTTTAAGCAGTATCTGCAGCATGCGTGTGTAGCAGCAGTGTAACTGCATCAGCAGAAACATATTAAGCTCGCACATTCACAATGTTGCTGCAGATCTATAAAGAAATACAGAAGGTGATTTTTAGGTTACAAAACTTTTAATAAGCCGTAAAGTATAAAATGGTTAGCAGTAAAAGGACATTGACAATTATTATAATATATAATTATAATAATGATGAGTTAGTAATAATGTGCCCCTCAAGTAAAGTTATGACACAGTCATGCATTAACAAGCCATTACTTTATTAACGAACCATACACTAACATAATGAATTAATCATGATGTGCCTCCTCAAGTAAAGTGATGACACAATGATGCACTTACAAATCATTAACTAAAATATGAATAAACATATACAATAAGAGTGTCATCCTTATTCCTTTACACCCATGGTACAAAAAAAAACAAAGATAAAAGTTGTGTAGTTATTTTATTTTTATTTATACAATTAAACATATATGGACTAAGCTATAAGCTAATGCTAATTGAAGCATATATATTTAAACAACAAAAAATACAGTTAATTATTGTACATAACCTCCCGAAACCTCCCAAATACAACATATATGCAAACATGTCTTTAATTATTAATTCTGTTTACCAAAGTCGTCAACATTTCTGAGATTAAAATGCCAGCATTACCATAGGAACACGAGCGAGCACTGAGTGCGCCACTAATGGAAGAAAAGTAGCTATTACTAAACATAGACCTAACTAAACTATAAAAATCATAAAATGGTTTAGATCTAATTAAATTTATTAGTGCTAGTTATTACCCTATTTTCCACGTTTGATTTGACAGATCTGTGTAATTAATGGCTAAATAATCGTGTGCCATTCCAATTATTTGTCACAAAGCTGCAGATAGCAGATTATGATATTACCGTTTCAATTATGGGAGTATTAAATTATATGTTTAATTGAGATTTAGATTACTTCTTATGTATTCTTACGGAGACTGATTAATTTAGTTTACCCCTAAACATTAATTAATGCATTAACTATCAAACATGTAACATGTTTAAGGCTGCTGTTATTCATGCATGAATCAGTATGACTCCTGTTGTACTTAAGAGTTGCTCTTCATTGGTTCATAATTAGTTCATATATTCACTAATCATGAGTTAATGTTGAAGTAACTATTAATTCAGGTATTAGTACATGATTATTCATGCCCTGTTATTGTAAAGTGTTACCCTACTTAGTTTAAGGCACATTATGAGATGTTGCAACTGTAATTCCTCACCATCAGCATTAACAAGTGCATGTCTATCAACAAACTGATTACTTGTACTCATTTATTTACAGTATTTTTCTAATATATTGCGGTGAACATGTGGAAACTGTATCAATAACAGTGTATACATTAGCCGAGCTCTAGCGTGAATGACTGATGTAACATAAACGTTGGTGTGAGAGACCGGGGTTCGAATCCATTGTGAGACACCAATGTGTCCCTGAGCAAGACACTTAACCCCTAGTTGCTCCAGAGACGTGTGACCTCTGACATATATAGCAATTGTGAGTCGCTTTGGATAAAAGTGTCAGGTAAATGTAATCTTTCCTCAAAGTAGTGAGAATGACAGACAATCTGCATTAATAGACACAGTTTTAGGTAATAGTGGCCCACAACCGATTAGCAGAATTATTAATAATGTGATTCAACCAGTTAGCAGGAGACCTACACAATATAAAACTCAAAGCTAAGTATTTTGAACACAGTCTTTCAAGAGAAGCGGTTTGCGAATCCTGCATTGAACTCCGAGATTTGAAAAGCAGTCGTCAGTAAAATAAAGGGAACACAGCAGAAGTACAGGATTATGCTGCTGTGGTATCGTGGTAAAGATTAATTTTAACCACTGATTCTTCACATGCTCGTCCTTGGGCATTGAAAAAAAAATGGCTTTACCTTCACATTGTAGAGCACAGCTTCTTCTCGACATGATACTATCCAGTATCCACAGGAATCAGCTGCCGGTTTGAGGTTCAAGTTTTCCCTCGTGTCTGCGCGCGCAATAATTGGGCGGGCAATATGCTAATGTTTCATCTTGATGTCACAACGAAGCGGCTTATGACTCGTTTGAAAAACGATTAATTTCATTGACTCAGAGTCGACTCTTACTTTTGAAAGACAATAACTTTATATACGGTGCACTTTCAGATTTAAAACTTTGCAGGGTGTTTTCATTCACTTACAGCTATGTTATACACAACATGAAAGGTCATCCATAATAAAATCCATAATAGGGGCCCATTACATGTCATAATTTAACTGAGTGGTACCTTGTGCCTCGAGCTGCGTCAAGCTGTGGGAACGCCTCTGCGTTGTGCGTCCTGAAGCACGTATGGAATCAGCCCAATGGAGAGATGGAACGTCATAGGCGGGTGACGTCATCGACCAGGAAACTATAAAGCACCCCATAAACACAAGCGCAATAGGTTCTGTGCCTTCAGTCGCGCTATATGTGAATCTGTCCCTGTGTGAATATTGTCTGTCCTTACATACTCTGCACCACACAAACAATTTATATATATATATATATATATTAAGAGAGATATGGCGAACAAACAGCAGTTTAGGGAGTGTGTCCCTCCCTGCTCGCGTTATTTAACGAGTGGGGATACACACGTTCTTTGTGTTGTTTGTTTGGGAGTGTAGCATGCCCAGTCAGCTTTCGAGGGAGCTGATGTGAGCATTGCGAGCGTCTGCCATTAAGGACGCTCCGCTCCCGCCGGGCGCTCTTCGAGGAGAGCGGTTCGGTGCGCGCTCCCTGCGGTTCGGGTCCCGCTCTTGCCGAGGCAGAGCGAAGACGCGTATCGTGGGGATCGCATATGGATCTCTCAGCGGGGTTAGAGACGGGCTCTGCCTTATCTCTCCCTTCACCTGTGAGATCCAGTGCCTCAGTCCCGTATTCGGAAGCACGCGCTGCGGTTTCTTCCGCTCGGGCTGAGGCACCAGTGTTGCTTCTATCCAGTTCTGAGGAGCTGGATGTTGCTAGTATATATAAGGGAGATGTGGAGGATTCGCCACCTTACACTCCCGAAAGCGATGAGCTAGTGGAGGTATTAACAAGAGCTGTAGAAAAACTCAGCATTGTATGGCCAGTGACTAGACAGGAGTCTGTTTCTAAATTAAAATTAGATGAGAGATTTTCGCCGTCACGAGTGCAACCTCCACGCCGGTGCGTGCCGTCTTTTTTTCCCGATCTCCACACTGAGGTGTCGAAATCGTGGGAAAAACCGGTGTCATATAGAGAAAATGTTTAGTCCCCAGACTTCAACATATTTAAATATGGTGGGGGATAAATCATATGGTTGTTCGGCTATGCCTCGCGTGGTAGAGACGCTTGCAGGTTTTCTCTCCCTCGAGGCTGCGTCATCTGTTAAGGCACCGGCATTACCCACCAAGCCTCTTATGAATATTTCGTTTTTTGTGGGTAAAGCGTATTCGGCAGCAGGTCATGTCTGCGTACTATGTCTGTTATGAAGAGAAAAAAAAAACGGGCATACCAGGCTGACCTGCTGAGGGACGTGAGTGAGAGTGAGGAGGTCAGTGCTGACGTGGTTCGCGAACTGCGTCAGGCGGCTGATTTTTCCCTGCGTGGCCGTAGAAAGACATCTGTGGTTAAATCAGACAAATATAAAAGGGAAAGGAAAAGCTTTCCTTTTAGACACTCCTCTCTCCCCCCTGGGTTTATTTGGCGATGCTGTAAATTCTGTCATCAATAAATTCCAGGAGAAGGAAAAGCAAATAACAGCTTTTAACAAATTTCTCCCTTTTAAAAATTCATGTCCCTGGGACTGCTGGGCGGGAGCAGCCCCGGCCGTCTGCGAGCTCATCACATAGGGCGCTGAAGCAGAGTGTCGCGTCTCGTGCTCCCCCTGCTGGACAGTGGGCTCAGCCGCGGCACTCTCAGCCGAAATCTCCCAGTAATAGAACTGATCTGAGGACAGTTATATTAGCTAAGAAGGCTTCGGCTGAGAAGAAGTCCTGGCGCCACGGCGCGCAGGACACTGAGGGTGGTTCCCGCCGAGGCGGAAAGGTGTTCACCTCTTTCTACGGTGCCCATTCCTCCTCGGTGCCCTCAGGGGCCCGTTCTGCCAACCCCGCCTTAATGCCGGGGCGCAGACGGTCCCAGCGAGCGATTTCCCGAGGGACGCTCGCTCCCTCTGAGGAGGGTTTCAGAGCGGTTAAACCGGTTTTTCCCTGCCGGTGTGCCGTTACAGGGCGCTGCGTTTGCTGCTCAAGTTACACCAGAGGCCAGTCTCGAGAGACTGGTACCCTTAGTAGAATTTCTGGCAGAGGGGAAAAGCCTTCCAAAAATATCTCATTGGGTCCTGCAGACAATAGAAAAGGATTATGCTATCCAATTCAGGTGTCATCCACCAAGATTCAGAGGGGTTCTGCCTACAGTGGTGGGCTCCGAGCAGGCTCTGGTTATGGAACAAAAGGTGAAAGCACTCCTTCAAAAGGTGGCTATAGAACGGGTTCCTCCTCCCAGTGTGGAGTCAGGCTATTACGGCCGATATTTCATCGTTCCAAAGTAGGATGGGGGGTTGCGTCCAATTTTAGACCTGCGCCTATTGAATCGCTCGGTAGGGAAGCCAAAATTCAGGTTGCTCTCTATCAAGCAGATCGTGTCACAGATCAGATCCGAGGACTGGTCTGTCACGATAGATCTAAGGGACGCGTACTTCCACATTTCCATCCTTCCACAACACAGGAAGTTCCTGAGGTTCGCCTTCGGGGGCGAGGTGTACCAGCACAGGGTTCTTCCGTTTGACTTAGCTTTATCTCCCCGCACTTTCACGATGGTGGTTCGGCATCGAGATGTCGTTCTCGTTCATATCAGGAAGTTGGGGTTGAGGCTGAACGCAAAGAAAAGTGTATTATCTCCTTCTCAGAAGACCACTTTTCTGGGTGTCGTTTGGGTTTCGGTTTCGATGCAGGCGCGACTCGCTCCGACCCGCATCGCTTCGATTCTCTCAGCTGTGAAACAAGTAAAGCTAGGCAAGCTACTTACTGTAATACAGTTTTAGAGACTGTCGGGTCTGATGGCAGCAGCGTCCAACGTTATACCTTGCGGCCTGTTGTACATGAGACCGCTACAGTGGGGGCTCAGGACCAAGGGGTTCTCCTCGAGGGGAAATCCGCTCCGCACGGTCAAAGTCACGCGGCGCTGCCTTCGTGCTCTGGTCATGTGGAAAGAAACTTGGTTCCTGTTCAAAGGTCCTGTGCTGGGTCGCGTGGCGCTAATGGCGGATGCTTCCCTCACAGGGTGGGGGGCGGTCACGAGTGGTCGTCCAGCCCAAGGTCTGTCTCAGGACCATCATCTATCATGGCTTATAAATTGTCTAGAGATGTTGGCGGTGTTCCAGGCTCTGAAACACTTCCTAGCAGACCTGAGAAATCATGATGTGTTAGTTCAGTCAGACAACACGTCGGTGGTCTCTTATATAAATCATCAGGGGAGCCTGCGGTTTCGCCGGCTTTACAAGTTGGCCCGTCAGATCCTCCTGTGGTCCCAAGGGAGGTTACTATCTCTGACAGCAATGTATCTTCCTGGGTATTTGAATGTGGTAGCAGTCTCCCTGTCGAGGCAGGGGCCGAGGCCGGGGGGTTGGAGTCTCCACCCCGAGGTGGTGGAGCTCCTTTGGTGAGTTTCGGTCGCGCCGAGGTGGACCTATTCACTTCCAAGGTGACCACGCACTGTCATCTGTGGTTTTCCATCAGCCATCCAGCCCCTCTGAGGTTGGACGCTATGGGGCAGCCGTGGCCGAGGTCACGTCTGTTCACCTTTTCCCCGATTGCTCTGCTACCTGGAGTTCTGGAGAGGGTTCGCCGGGACGGGGTCAGCCTACTACATAGTAGCCCCGTTCTGGCCGGCCCGAGTATGGTTTGCGGACCTGATTTCTCTCCTGGACGGTTCTCCTTTGGAGCTCCCGGTCAGGAGGGATCTACTCTCTCAGGCGGGCAGCATGATATTTCACCCCCGCCCAGTACTGTGGGCTTGGCCTCCGAGGGGGCCCAGCTCATGAACTCTGGTCTCTCAACCGAGGTTGTTGAGACCATTCTTCACTCCAGAGCTCCATCCGCGAGGAAGCTTTAGGCCTTGAAGTGAAAACTTTTCACTTCTTGGTGTGGAGAACACCTGCAGGACCCGGTTAACGGCCCAGTGGGTGCAGTGCTGGATTTCCTGCAGGAGCGCTTCTCCACAGGGCTATCCCCCTCCACACTAAAGGTGTATGTGGGGGCACTGGCTGCTCACCACGTCCCTTTCAGTGGAGTTTCTCTGGGGAGACACCCGCTTATAACTCGTTTCCTTTGTGGCACATTGAGGCTGAGGCCAGCAGTTCGTACGAGGGTGCCGGCCTGGGATCTGGCCATCGTATTAGAAGGTCTTTCCCAAGCTCCTCTTGAACCTATCGAAGAAGTTCCTGAGAAGTTTCTCACGTTTAAGACTATCTTTCTTCTTGCTATCTCCTCACTAAAGAGAATCGGTGATTTGCAGGCTCTGTCGGTTTCACCCTTGTGCCTGGAATTTCGCCTGGCATGGTTCAGGCTCTTTGACCTACAGTTCTGCAGGCCTTCTGTCCTCCTTCATTTCTGTCGTCTGACCAGGAGAAACTTAATTTACTCTGCCCTGTTAGGGCGATAGACTCCTATATCCACAGAACTGCCCTGTGGAGGAAGTCAGAACAACTATTTGCGTGTTTTGGGCCACCCAAGAAGGGGCGTCCCGTGTCTAAACAGAGAATAAGCAAGTGTGTGGTCGAGGCTATCTCACTTGCCTATGAGTCGGCTGGTCAGCCTTCACCTTGGCTGTACGAGCCCACTCTATCAGGG
Organism: Gila orcuttii; assembly: GCA_026230005.1. Lineage (NCBI taxonomy): Eukaryota > Metazoa > Chordata > Actinopteri > Cypriniformes > Leuciscidae > Gila > Gila orcuttii. The sequence continues at coordinate 1,322,383 of JAPDVR010000009.1, read as the reverse complement.
GTATGGCGGCTTCTAAAGCCTTATTGTCAGGAGTTTCCCTCAGTGACGTTTGTGATGCGGCTGGATGGTCTTCACTGCATACTTTCATTAAGATCTATGACCTAGACTTAATTCCTTCCACTGGGGCACAGGTGCTCTCGCCCTCTGTGTGCTAGTTCTCACATGGCGGTCACTTGGTCCTATGGCGACGCGGGTATGACACAGCTTGACGCAGCTCGAGTTCCCTTGAAAGGGAACGTCTCGGTTACGTATGTAACCTTAGTTCCCTGATAGGGAACGAGACGCTGCGTCATCCCACCATACTCCCGTCATTCCCGCTAGCGCTTCCTTCAGGCTATCAGAAGCTATTGCGCTTGTGTTTATGGGGTGCTTTATAGTTTCCTGGTCGATGACGTCAGCCGCCTATGACGTTCCATCTCTCCATTGGGCTGATTCCATACGTGCTTCAGGACGCACAACGCAGAGGCGTTCCCACAGCTTGACGCAGCGTCTCGTTCCCTATCAGGGAACTAAGGTTACATACGTAACCGAGACGTTTTTTGAAGCCCAGAAAAGCACATCCATCCTTTATAAAAGTAAACCATACAGCTCCAGGGGGTTGATAAAGGCATTCTGTAGTGAGGTGATGCGTTTTTGTAAAAAAATAAAAAAAAATAAATACAATTTTATAACTTTACAAACTATAATCACTGGCTTCCGGTAACTGCCGTACGTGAGTCTTGTTCCGGTGGAAGAGTGACCTCTGACCCGATGCATGACATATTGACGAACACAGAAGCGCAGAGGATAGAGCAAAACAAAACACCGGTCACAAATTAAAAGTCTAAATGGATATTTTTAAAAAGAAATGTCGGAGGAGTTTGAGTTTGTTGTATAGCCCCATTAGTTTGAACAGCAAGAGGCGTCTACTCTCGGCTAAGCTTACGCTACTCCGTAGGGGGTAAATTATGGGATAATTTTCATTTTGGGGTGAACTAACCCTTTAACCTAAACCCCCCATTTTGCCAAGTGGGGCATAAATGACATACTCAAAATAAAAAGTTTGTTGCTCATAAGTCATTCTGGATATCTGAATAGACACATAACCAACATATATTTAGAAACCCAACACTTGAGAGTTTACAGTTCAAGACTCAAGAATTACTTAGACTGTTATTAATATGGAGAAATATATGCCCAAGCATAAAACATTAAAACAATTAAGAATTTGTTTAATGTTTACAAATATTATGTGGATGTGGTTTAACAACTTATTGTCAGGACTCTGGTTTGATCATCAGCCCTTCTGTTGTGTTTGTCTTGTGTCTTAAGGCAGGCATACACTGTGCGATTTCAGCAAGGTTACCTACTCAGGCCTAGTCCACACGGACACGGGTATTTTTATAACCAGAGTTTTTCTTTCTACGCTTAAAAAAAAATCCCGTCCACACATGCTCGGTTTAAAAAAAAAATCTCCGTCTACATGAAAACTAAAAAAAAATGCTATCAAGCGCTGTCAAGAGCATGCCAGCGGCGCACAATCTGACGTCGCAAGGCAAAAACCACGGTTTTACTGTCTACACAACAACACTGCAACCTGCGTTTCTGAAAATCCTCACCCTGGCAGAGGTTTTCAAAAATGTTCGGTTTCAGTGACCTGATACTGCGTTTCCGTGTGGACGAACGGCTGAACCGCGTAAAAAAAGTCACGGTTATAAAAATACCCGTGTCCGTGTGGACAAGGCCTCAGACTGAACGAGTAGATCGCATGCGATGTAAAGCCGAAGCTCAGGATTTATGTGCTCACACTATACGGACCGATCATCGAGCTGCGACTGCTCACACTATACGTATGAAATATGTGCGATAAACCCCCGTACTGGGTTGCGTCTAGACGTTATCATGTATCCAGAGATATTGTCAAAACAAGCATCAGCTATCAATATCAAGATGATTTAGCATTTCCAATTTATGTATTAAATTATTATTAGTATTATTGTATTATCAGTATTAGGGAAGGCTAATTTTTATTATTAAATTGATCTGCTACTATAATTAATTTGCCACGCAATAATTTCACAGTAGCCTATAGGATTACCGTAACGCGCTGTGAGGATAATAAAATATTACATAGAAGCTTACTCCTCCTCATTGAAAATTGTCTAAAACATTTAGGTCGATTACAATGCATTATAGGCATATAATTATATTAACAGTCTATAATATGTACGAATACTGCAATAATTAGTCATCAATGAAAATTAAAAACAGGTTTATTTCAAAAACATTGTTTAACAAATTAATAAAAGAGGCACGGTGTTACATCGCAGGTGGCTTGGAAGACGTGGGTAATAACTGGACAAACAGGTAAGCAACAGTAATTTGTAGCTAGTTTGAACTACAGAACTTAAAGATCACCCTCTTTTTGTTTTTTATTCTTTTTTTTGCTGCAGATTAAAATGGTTAACATTCTGTTTTCGCGCAGGCGCAGTGAGGGGAAAAACACTGAGTTTAGGGCAATCGGTTCGTAGCTCTGCTTCAACTGTGCGATATAGTCACGAGGAGCGACCAAAATTACTGACATGCTAGAAATTCATCCGACCATCCGATTGCGGATCGGGAGAGGTTTATCGCCTCTCGTTTCTCCCTGTATACTGCACGAACACTGCACGACAAACGACCCACGACAAAGCTGAAAATCGTCTTGACCCGAAAAAGAGTCGCATGAGTCAGAATTCGGCTCAAACTCGGACGAAAATCACACAGTGTCTGCCCAGCCTTTAGTTGTCAGTTACTCTCACTCAGCCATCACAGCTGCACCTCATTCTAATCAGTGCACACACACACACCTGTCTACCATTTTGCATTGATTTTCTCCACTACTTATGCTTCTCTCTTTCTTTGCTTCTCTGTCAGTGTGTCTTGGTTACCGTCTGTTTCACTATTGTCCTAAAAGAACAGTCTTGTTCTAGTCGTACATAGCTTACATGCCTTGTCTGTTTATTTCATCTTGTTTTTTTCTCCTCTGATTTGTCTAGTCCCTGTACTCAATCCTGTTTCGGTTTGCTCACCCGGTTTTGAACATCTGTTCTTGTTTTGGACGATTGCCTTGGCTCTACCCCGGGTCTGTGGATCTGCCTCTGGTTTTGACCCCTGCCTGACTATTGGATTTTGCCTCTGTCCTGCCATTTGCTTGGTGGCTCAGCTGCCATTTATATTTGTGTTTTGTTTTTTATTTTACTTTTTGACAATACATTGAGTGATCTGCTAAATCTGCTCTTGGGTCCCTTTTTATCCCAGCACCCGTAACCCTTATAACCACAATTAAAGTATAGCCATAATTATATTCATGCTTAATTTCAAATCAGAGGATCTTTACAACTATGCATTTTATGAAACATTTTATACTGTGTGTTTTTACAGAAGGCTAATAAAAATGTAAATGAAATTATTTATGACGCCTATAACTCCCCAGAATTGCCCATTCACGACTCTATATTTCTCTCTCGATGAACCTTTCTCACCTCTGCCAGTATGAGACTTAATCTTCATTATTCTTTTGTTTTTATTCTGCAATTATTAGCCTTTATTCTGGCATTACTTTGCTTACCCATCCACATCACTTTCATCCTAGATTTTTTAATTCATCTATTACCTGAAGTCTTTTTAAAAAAAGGCATATTCTTGGGACCTTATATTAATTCTTGTAACAAAATAGATTGTGAAATAGAAATAGCTCCTGGCGCAGAAGGTGCATTAGAGCTACAATTAACACCAAGCTATAACACAATTTAAAAGATAACTCACTTTTTCTTTAAAACTCACTTTAAACCACCAACAAGTGTTTTTAATAACTTCCGATTGCAATCTAATATGGATTTTGGTCATATAATGTTGTTGAAATATGTCATATTTAGCATTTTATTTGGAGCTAATCGCTACATGTGCTTAGCATATATACTGTAAACATTGTTTATTCATATGAATAAACCCCAAATCGCATGAATATCACACACAAATCATAAAATAACGTAATTGTGTTCATTCTAAATTTTTGATGTGTAAAAACGTGTATTTGGCTTTTTTTTCACAGAGCTGTGAAGGAGGAAGTTTACACTGGACGTGATCATGCAGAAGTCAGGAATTATGCCACGTAAGATGACTGACAGCCATATGCAGAATCAGCTGACACTGACACTGTCTAGTGCATGTATGTGAACACAAATAAACCAGAACAGACGTGAGAGAATATGCATGAACTGAATTATTCTATTCAAAATATCAAACATTACAGATTGATTATTTTGCACTCTTTAAGAAATGAATGTCACTGCAACCTAGTTTTATCACAAACAGTGGTCAAACATCGAAGCTGGAGTCTTTAATCTTTACTCAGTTTGTCCAGATCAAGTAAGAGTGTGATGTTTTAACGTGCAGTGAATATTAAACAACAATCATCTGGTTGCGCCGGCAACCTTTGTATGGAAACAGGTTAATCTAAGCTCTGTCTGTAAAACTGGGCCTAAAATGCACCAATGATTCATTAACATTAGGACCAGGAATGTGGATTAAGAAAGTAAACGGGGTTCGTTTTGATTGTATGTCAAATTGCATATATGAAATGTTAGACGGCACAATCGGTCATTTTGCACTCCGGTGAAAAACAAAATTCTACTCTGATCAACCAAGAATGTTGCAATTCGACGAATATGTTACACAAAAATAGGGATTGACTACAGACAAGGAAACTTATTTTAGTACCAAGTGGTGTTATTTTTTATTATATTTATTACACTGTCATTCTGGTCATATTCTGAATGAAACATTTGGCGTCAAATGATTAGGATGTGGTGATGGTCAGGGAAGAAAGTTTGGCTCATGGGTTCATGATCTGTCGAGGTCGACCATAGCCTGTCATGCCAGCCTGGGACGCCCCTTTATTGGATCCCATCTGCAGACCGATGACATTTTTCCCCTCTTTAATCTGGTTGTCAGAGAAATCTCTCCGGTTCTCCTGAGCTTTCCTGCAAATAGGCCAAAAGCCGATATTTAAATAATCAACATCGATAACTTAAACAAAACCATACTATTTGATTTATAACACCAGACAAAACAATTTGTGTAATCTCTGAAGTGTGATCAGCTGTTACTCACTTGAAGAACCAGTTGGGATCTCCATGGAAAGCGCCGTCATCTTTTGTCACCGCGATGCTTCCCAGAGCCATGAGTGTCCTCTGCACTGCGGCCAAGTCCTTTCCTACAGGATTTATACATGCAAGCTATAATAACAGTGATGCAAATACACCTTCACTGTTCTGGACTTTCTTGAATTTTCTGCATTAATACTGTTTATTTTAACTGAACTGATTACATGTCGAATGCTTTTTGGTTTGTTTGTTTGTTTGTTTTAAACAGTATCCATTGTCTATTGCAATAGATACCAGTGGTAAATATTCCAGAGTTACTTGTTGTTTGGTACTTGGAATAATGTGTATGGGTCAAGGACAACACCTATTGTGTTTTGAATGTAACATTACACCCAGAATAATTAAGGACACCCGTTAAATGCAGTTGTTACTGTAGCATGAGAGGTAATTTTACATTCTCCTGTGTTGTATCTCAGGAAAGAATCAGAACACATGTTGCATTCCTGAAGCTCAAGCACTATTTTGTCTTTTCAACGAAAGATTGCTTTTAATTCACTTTGAAAAAATTCCTCTCCAAACACTTTCATTACACGTATTACAAGGACAATGGTGATCGATGGATGGGTTAATATTACTTGAAGGTAAATAGTTTAATAAATAGAAAATATATTTTCACCACATTATTTAGTCAGTAACGTCGTACTAAGAAATATGGTGCAACAAAAAGGATCACTGATTTATTTCCCCCCTCATGCAAAGCAGATTTAAAATATTGATCTTTACAAGGTCATTCTAAACATAATACAATTTGAAAAACATCTGATTGATCAAAAATACTTTTATGACACTCAATTTTTTACATTCAATTTAATATTTTATTTTAAAATTGATTTTCTATTATTGCACACACTAATCAGTCAAATAATATGACTGCATTTAATATCCTGTTAATTAATCAGACATGCTTACTGCATATATGCCATGTGATACATTATTAATCATTCAACCTTATTTAATGTTAAAGAGTTGTAAACAATATTTTAAGCTGGTACACTGAATGTGGGATCCGAATGTCTATGAAGAATATATATTTGTTGGAGAAAGGTCTGTGATATGTTGGCGTACTCACCCTCCCACAGATCTACCGTCTGAAACATGTCGGTTTTTACGACGCCGTATCGCTCCGCAGCATTGAGGAACTGTGACACCTGCTCCATCTGTTTGAAGGCCATACTGGAGCTCTGGATCTTCTTTACAGGCTTTTCCTTACACAGACTATTGATGAGCTCACACAAAACCTGAGAACGGGCAAAGAAAACAACATTACACTCTACATTTTCCATAAATGTGATCATACTTATGAATGACATTACTTAAATGGAGAAAAATCGATTATAACTTCGGCAAACTATGGAGTGCCGCAGGGATCTGTGTTAGGCCCTTTATTATTCTCAATATATATGCTGCCACTTGGTAATATTCTAAGGAAACATGGAATTAGTTTCCATTGTTATGCTGATGACACTCAAATATATATTTCATCACGGCCAGATGAATACGCTAAATTATCCAAATTGACAGATTGTGTTAAAGATATAAAAGATTGGATGACGCGTAATTTTCTTTCATTAAATCCAGACAAGACAGAGGTAATACTTATCGGTTCTAAAAACCGTCCACAAAACCTTTCACAGCACGACTTTAACATAGTAGGATGCCCTGTTACTTTATCCGCTACAGTAAAAGACCTGGGTGTTACATTAGACTGCAACCTGTCTTTTGAAAAGCATATTTCATATGTTACAAAAACTGCCTTTTTCCACCTTAGAAACATTGCTAAGCTACGTAATATGCTATCAGTCTCTGATGCAGAAAAGTTAGTTCATGCATTCATGACCTCGAGACTAGATTACTGTAATGCTTTATTAGCTGGTTGTCCTGCATCTTCAATAAACAAGCTACAGTTAGTCCAAAATGCAGCCGCTAGAGTTCTTACTAGATCAAGAAAATATGATCATATAACACCGATTTTATCATCACTTCATTGGTTACCTATAAAGTTCCGTATTAAATACTAGGTATTGCTTTTGATTTATAAAGCTCTAAATGGTTTAGCTCCAGTCTATTTAACGGATCTTCTATCGCCTTACAATCCATCGCGCTCTTGAAGATCACTAAATTCGAGGCTTCTGGTCATTCCTAGGATATCCAGATCCACCAAAGGAGGCAGAGCATTTTCACATTTAGCTCCGAAGCTCTGGAATAGCCTTCCTGATATTGTTCGTAGCTCAGACTCGCTCTCCCAGTTTAAAACTAGACTGAAGACGCATCTATTTAGCCAGGCATTCATATACATTTTTTATCTTACAGTTACTGTAAATTCGGCCTCTAGTTCATAAACGCCTTAGGAGAACTGGCCCCCGACTGAGCCTGGGTTCTCCCAAGGTTTTTTTTTCTCCATTGGGTCATCTGATGGGGTGTTAGGACACCATTAGGTCACTGGATGGAGTTTTTCGGTTCCTTGCCACTGTTGCCTTTGGCTTGCTCAGTTGGGGATATTCAAATTAATTAAAACATAACATTACCATTGATCAACTCTACCAAACTTGGATGTCTTTTTTCCAGTAATAAACAAACATTGTCAAGTTGTTTTGATTGATACTGTGAAGCAGCTTTGATACAATCTGTATTGTGAAAAGCGCTATATAAATATATTTGACTTGACTTGACTTGACATTATAACAGCACTGAGTGACCATGTTACTCATCCAGATAACTAATGTGGTTTGATTATGTATCACTCAACATGAATTTCATTTTGGTGTGTCCTATCATTCCTTGTGTAAACTTTGGTGTCTCTGTTTCAATCCCTGTTCATTTTACCTTCTGAATAGACTAGATTGTTCCCTTTCGAAGAGGAACTCAACACTGTGTCTAGGATCGACGCTATGGGGAACACATCAGCGTGACCAGTGTCTGAAGCGCGTGTAAACAACAATTTCTCAGGGTGTCACAAGTGGAGCGTCTGGAAGTATACTGTAAGAGGGCACCAGTAGTCCACGTGATCAACCTTTTTGTCTTAAGGAGATGCTTGTTTGTATGCAAGTGTAAGACGAACGCTACTGGTGGAACGCGTTCGACTCCTTGAGTTTTCTCTCTTTTCCACCTGGCTTTTAAATTACTTATGAATGTTATCTATTCTCTAACTGAACTAAATTATTTTTATTACTATCAAAAATCTAAATGACGGTGAGGGCGGTGCCAGGGTGGGCAAGTGATGTATTCGGTGTGTAACAGAGCAAGCCTACTCCCTTTTTAAAGAAATAAAAAACAGGGTTTGAGCTGCCTCCCCCAGACTTCAGTGGTCTTTAAGTAAGATTTGGCAAGCTGCCCTTTTGAGCCTTAGGGCTGAGGGAGGTGTTTCCTTCCAGACCATTTTGAGTATTAAAGCAGGGATCCATGCCCCCTTCTTAAAGCCCCAGTTATCCCTACACTTGATCTTTGAATAAAGTAGTGCAAGCAAATGTACCTGGATTCTGAGAAGAATGACTAAAAACCTAGTGCTATGTGAACCTAGTAAATGTGCTAAAAACCTGCTTGTGACCTGCTTGAGGGTCAACTACTTGGTATAGAGTCTAGAACTTTAGGGCTATAGCCAGGGAGGCTCCTGTGAGGCCTGCAATCTGATACCAATCTGCACCATACTAGGGAGTCAGGAGCTTGCATGCTAAGAGCCTAGCTCAGCCCGAAGGATTGCTTTCAAGGTGGCCCGTAAAGGGTTAGGGTTTTACCCTTTAAGAAAGGGGAGCATAGATATCATGCAACCAGACTGTCGAGGAGGCCCCTTAATGCAGGGCCTACTACTCCAGAATAACACAGCATGTGCTCTGGACAAGTGTTTGAGCTCTAAGAGAGCGTACTCAACGCCATCCTGGATAGGAGGCTTCAGGGCTCTGGGAGCGAAGCCTGACAACGCCCAGGTGACAACCACAGGGGAGGCTTTCCGAAGAAATAGCCTGCAATACCTGGCTATTTGTCTGTGCCAAACACCGCTAGGGAACTGTAGCTCAGCATATCGCTAGAGGAGTCAGCTCAAACTAGGCAGTTAGAGGAGGTCACTGGGTCTGCAACTCGCATTATTAGCCTAATGCAGAAGGCGGGCCCCGGCAGGGCGACTCTCACAGTGAGAGGAGGCGTACCAGGATCACTAGCTGCCAGTCTTGGGCTGGAGATGCAGCCCAAAAAAATTGAGGGCCGATCACACACGTATTCATGACCTTCCTGGAGCTCAGTGGAGCGGTGGCTTCAGCATAACAACTTGCCAAATTCACTCACCACAGGGAAATTATCAAGGTGGCCTTACCATAGGCCTCCACTTGAAAACATCATCTACTTGGAGCTCAGTGGAGTGGTGGCTTCAACATACTGACTCTCTAAATGTATATGTAGCCTATACAACAGAAAGCTCTGTCTAGGCTCTGCCGCCGGACCGGTACAGTTTGTGTTGAGCCATTTATTAGTCTGGCTGTTTGATGAGAAAGAGATTAAATATAGTTGCAATAAACTCTATAATAATTACAATAAGAATAAGAACTGATGACAGCACGGCTTGATCTTTGGTTGACCAATCAGCGGAAAGGGGAGTTTTATTGTTGAGATCGAATATTCAAGCTGTTTATCCATTTTGGTTTTATTGTTTTTTCATTTGACGGATTAGAACAAAGTGTGATGAAAACAAAAATAAAATATATGAAAAAACGACGCCAGATTTGTTTATTTATCTTCATGAAAAGGGTTGAATATGTGATAAATGAACGGTTTCTTCGTTTTACCGTTTAGAAGTCAAAAACAAGAAAACAAATTATCTGAAGTCTAACTGTGTAACACTTGATGGCTGCTCTGTTAAGTCTTCGTCATCAGTTAGGAACCTGGGTGTGCTCTTTGATACCAATCCTTTATTTGAAAGTCACGTGTCTAGTATCTGTAAAACCGCATTTTTCCATCTTAAAAATATATCTAAATTACGTCATATGCTCTCAATGACAAATGCCGAACAACTAGTTCATGCATTCATGACCTCAAGGCTAGATTATTGTAATGCTCTACTGGGTGGTTGCCCTGCACGCTTAATAAACAAACTACAGCTAATTCAAAACGCAGCAGCTTGAGTTCTTACCAGAACCAGGAAGTATGACCATATTACCCCGGTTCTGTCAACACTGCATTGGCTGCCTATTAAACATCGTATACATTTTAAAATGTTGCTGATTACTTACAAAGCACTAAATGGTTTAGCTCCGCAGAACTTGAGCGAGCTCTTAACGCATTATAGTCCTTCACGTCTATTGCGATCTCAAAGTTCCGGCCAGTTGATAATACCTAGAATATCTAAATCGACTGCTGGCGGTACATCCTTTTCCTATTTAGCACCAAAACTTTGGAACGGGAAGCAGACACAGTCTGTCAGTTCAAATCTAGACTAAAAACACATCTCTTTGACCTAGCATTCACATAATACATTATCGACTTCTATAATTCAATATTAGGCTGCATAGATTAGGTCAGCCGGAACTGGGAACACTTCCCTTAAATCCTGATGTACTCGTGACATCATAAGAAGAATGGCATCTACGCTAATTTTAGTGTCTTTGTTTAACCCGAGGTGTTCCCGCAGCCTGCCGGATCCAGGCCGTTACCAGATCTGACGAAGGACCTTCGCCTGGACCCGATGACAATACAGTGCTGAAGTGCCAACTAGCCTCTCCCTATGGAGGATCCCTATACCACTCTACAGATAAAGCCTTGTGGAATTTTTCGGTTTACATACCTACCTGAAGTGATAAAATAAAATAAAATTCTGCATCAAAATTTATAGGCAAGACAAGTAGTTTGTTTAGGCATGGTTTGTAGGGAATTACAAACCTGCGCACATATATTCAAACGCACATAACTATAGAATCAATTCTTAATGCGCATGTGAACGCCATCAGCGTCTATCACAGGTTCACGTTTAAAGTCTGTTTAGAGAGAACGGTGTCGTCTTAGCGGCCCCTAATTTAATAACAAATGACCATTTAGACGGAAGTGAATCAATCAAAACTAACTTTAGCTGGAAAAAACATTATTCAAGAACCACTATAAAACCAAACCAATCTCTGTTACCTTAAATTATATGTTTATCTATGTAAAAAAGCTGCTTTGAAACAATCTACATTGTTAAAAGCGCTATATAAATGAGGATGACTTGACTTGACTTGACTTGAAGGTACAAGGACCTTGACACCCTTCACATGAAATTTTTAATTTTGCTGTCACGGTCTGACTCTTAGCAGCAAGGGGCATAGCCATCATTTCAGAAGTGAGGCAGACAGAAATGTCAAGGATAATACCAGTTTTTTTTTTAGAAATTATTAATTAATCATTAAAAAAGTATGAAAATACAATTATTAAACACATTATAGATATGCTTATAAATCAAGAAAAAAGCATTTATAGCTGTATTTATAAATTGTTTATTAATGTCTATTAATGCTTTATAAATGATGAATTAACGGTTTACACATGCTTAACTAATGATTAATAGCGTGCAGTTATTATAAAGTGTTACCAATTTTTTTAATCACAGAATAAGGGAGAAAATAGGCTATTTGTACTAAAGGCTATGTCAATTATTACCGCATAATTAATATCCTTTATTGTTATTAAAATCCCTGAGATGGCTTGAAAAACACACATAAACCATATACTGTATTGTTGCAATCGAGTGTTTATAGTCTTCACGTTTTATCAGTCAAAATGTTTTTCCAGTTTATTCAGCTACAGCGATAGCTGGATGCATTTGTCCATATAATAAGTTATTACTTATATGAGTCTGTATTTAACTTTCTCTGTGAGGGTGCCCTCAAGCTTTCAGTATGAATGAAACATACACCATGAGAGTGTTTAGCCATTATGTTCACACAATGAATAAAATATCTGGTAATGCATTTAATATAGGTTTACTCACATTGGCCCATGAAAACCTCTGCTTGAATACACTTAATCGAAAAATGAGATGGGGATGAATCTACTTTTTTTTTTAAGTATTGGCAGCCCTTTCTCAAAAATGTGTACAAACTTTTGCTTTCATGATTGCCAAAATGACCTGAGAATAACAGGCATGCCTTACTTACACATCCATCTTTGAGCCAGGTCTGGAAACCCAGTTTTCCTGCCTCTGGCTTCCCCACCGCAGGCCCACACTGGGCCATAATCCACTCCACCAAACGCCCCTCCAGGTCAGTGTCATACTTCTGCTCAATTTTATCCTGCACTTGGCGGCTCATCCCATAAGATGGACCCTTGTTTGCCATAGTTGGAGCTCCCTGCTTAGATGAGGAGAGGAGACTGTCAGTAGTGTAGGACCTGACGTATGTTCAGTGTGTACTAATCTTTGGAGTAACTACCAAATCAAGCAGCATTTAATATATGCTATTCCATGTCAATTTTATTATAATTTTGTATTGATTTTTGCTCCAATGTAGTGTTGTAGTTTGTCTGAAAATGTCATTCATCAAATGTTATTAGACATTTTCAATAGTTTGTTTGTTCAATAGCTTCTTAGTTTGTTTTATGAACAAAATATAAAACAGGAACAAGTTTGTAAAGTTTGTGCCATTTACCTCCCCAGAAAATCCTCTCTTCCTAAAAGTTTTATTACATTTCAATTTAAAATTAATTTCAGCTAAAACATCATCAGCATAAAGTGAAAAAAGACAATGATGCAGTTAAAAGCAGCCACAAAGCCATAAAACGAACTTACAAAGCATGCGTAGCCTATAGATATTGTGCAGCGTAAACAGTCCAACAGTTTTCCAACGGCAAACAGTTCAGCTCAATTTTTATGTTGTGTCAAATGGATTTCTTGAGCTAAACTGTTATACAAAAAGCAACCATAAAGGCAAAGGTTCACATGTTCATGTAGTCCTTGAGTGAATGGGGGCTCTTGGAAGAATTATCACTGGAGTCAGATAAGCAGCCATATTGTTTATGACAGGATTAGATGAACATGTTCCTCCAGAGCGTTTGTTTATAAACACCATCAATTATATTCTGACATTTCTCAGCAAAGCACACACACACACACACACACACACACACACACACACACACACACACACACACACACACACACACACACACACACACACACACACAGAGCAGCAATCACCTGTGCTGCCATTCTGCGGTTTAGGACACCACCTCTGAAGTTCCAACCTTAAATAATGAGTTTCAAGACATTCACTCTATGAGCATTACAGCAAAAATGTGCACTTTCTTAATGTTTTTTATTTGAATGAAATATAACTCACTATAAGTAACTTTGCAACTATTTGTCAACTAACTTTATTAGTAGTAGACTGTCTGATTAATATCTGCTAACATTTTATTCTGATGCTCCTCCAACAGACATTCTACTGACTATAATAACTTTGCAACTACATGTCAATATATTCTAGTAACCCGAATCCTAACCTTAACCTAACAAACCTAACAGTCTACTAATGGCTCGTTTCCACCGAGCGGTACGGTACGCAATTATTTCCGTTTCCACTGTCAAAAGTTCTGAATGGTACCAAAATGCCAAACCGTATTTTGGTACCATTCACAACTTTTGACAGTGGAAACGGGAAAAATTGCATACCGTAATGTACTGTACCGTACCGTACAGCTCGGTGGAAACTAAAGGCTGGTACCTAAAGGCTGGAGCTAGACTCACTGCAGAACGTTGATTGGTTGACAGAGGATCGTCACTTGCGCGTGCTACAAGGGGAATGACAACAGAAGAAACTCAGTTTTTCAATATACAGTAGAAATATAATACTACTGTTATTGTGTCACAAAATGTAGTTTTAAGAGATTTTCAGGCGAGAATGTAGTTGTTTAAAGCTCAAATCTGTGGTTTATTTAAGAAGATTTCTGAAAATTTGATCCAGGTTGTGAGACCCAGTCGAGGCAATCTTTCAGCAGTCGATCATGTTCCCCGCCTGGAACAGCCTTTCCTCGGCTAGTCCTTCTGACTTCCGCTGACGTCTCTATAGTGGTTAAACATGAGATATAATTGGTCTTGTGTAGACCTAACGGCGATCTTTGGTCTTGTGAATCTATAATTTGTTCCCTGGTAAATCGTTTTGGCTGAGGGCTAAGTGAAGTTTCATAACTTTATATATTTAGTCTATTTAACTTTACCGTTGTAACATTCGACTAGAGCGCTGACTTTGTGTGTTTGACTGAATTGTTTGCTTTATTTCTTATTGTATTGTCACAGTGTCTGGTTTGTGTTTCCCCGGGTGTCCACTAGAGGTCTCCTCCCCATACTGTCACCATTCACTTTGGAACTGCTTTCCCCACAATCCTTGTCTGTACCAATCACTGTTCATTGCACTCAGCTGTTCCCCGTCATCATTGTACCCAGCTGTTCCCTGTTATTCATTGTTAGTTCTTTGTTTTATACCCTGTCTGTGTCAGTGTTTGTCATGGAGTCCTTGTTTGATGTCCACGCACTTCAATGTTTCCATGCCTGTATTGTTTTGTGTTTTCTGGACTGCCTTTTTTGGATTTAGACCTTTTGCCTGACTTGGATTATGATAACGGATCACCCTAATAAATTGCTATTGGATCTTACCCTACCTGTTTGTGTGCATTCCGTGACATGTATAGCTTCTTGTACCTTTACTTATACTTTTATAATGGCTATTATTGATAAAACTGAAATTTA